>OU015753.1:107384915-107405348 GCA_907169655.1 Acomys percivali
TTCTTCTTCTTCTTCTTCTTCTTCTTCTTCTTCTTCTTCTTCTTCTTCTTCTTCTTCTTCTTCTTTTTCTTCTTCTTCTTCTTTTTCTTCTTCTTCTTCTCTAATATGCCTTAATTCCCCAGTCACTCCAATCCAAGGTTTTAAGTCACGTGAGAATGCAGTAGAACTCTGATCCAACCCTGTATGTGGCTAAAACTTGTAACAGCGGCAGTACAGCTTTCTCCCAGGACAGCCTGCATATTCCTGCCATTACTTTTGTGTTGTCTGTTTCCCTGCACTGTGAGCTCCATTGGCTCCTCTGAGAAGAGAGACCTGACTGCTCTTGGCCTTCAAAAAATGTCATGCAAAATGTACTATAGCTGAGCTTTCTTTAGAATTTTTAAGATTAGATTGTCTGGGTGTGTGTGAGTGTGTGTGTGTGTGTGTGTGTGTGTGTGTGTGTAAGTGTGTGTGTATGAGTATATATGAGTGTGTGAGTGTGTGTGTGAGGGTGTGTATGTTTGTGTGTATGCCTCAAACCCAGTCAGATGAGAACGCGCAAGAGTCGATCTGGTGCCCAGGATCAAATGCAGGCCACTAACTTTTCTTTCTCTATCCATCAGTGCCAGCTCTGAACTACTGAAAATGCTGACTAAATTCTTTACTCCCTTTCATGCAAGTATGACATTCTCCAGTAAAATTATTTCTTTCCTTTGTCTCAAACTTTATTAAGAAAATATAACAACAGAGACTGGAGAGATGACTCAGTGTTTAAGGGTCCTGGCTGGTCCTGGAAAGGACCCAAGCTCAGTACTCAACCACACTGTAGCGCCGGGGGAATCTGGCACCCTCTTCTGGTTTCTGTGCACACCAACACACACACACACACACACACACAACCACACATACACATTCATGTATGCATGTACACACACACACACAAGATAAATCTCAAAGAAAATGTTAACAGTAAAAATTTTGTTGCTGCCATCTTTAAAAAAAAGCTTTCTCTTTTTCTAAATGATAGCAAAGGCCTAGCACCCATTTTTTGTCCATTTCTCTCAGTCAATAATTGATGATAATTTACTCTCCCTGGGTATAATTGGAGCATATTTTAAATTATCCATTTGCATTTGGTCTGTAATTAAAATTATGTGGCATTTAGGACATTATTCTTCAAAATGCTTCACAGGCTTTCTATGATCCAGCACAGAGAGTCCAGGTGCAAAGCTGCGTAAAACACTGATAGAAAATAATTCACCGTGAGTTCACACACAGGCCATATATCGACTTGCTCCCACGTGAGATCTGAAGATAGGTATTTCCGAGGCATGTGGAATCCCTAAGACCTACCCTCTCCTGCTGGACTGGGTAAAAGGGAAGCCAGAGTCTCCCTGTTTGAGGGCAGTGCTTTCAGCACACGTACTCATAAACAAGGGAACAGGTTTGCTCTATGTGAGACTCTATCACCCAGCAAGAATCACGTGATTCCTTGTAAGAGGTGGAGGACAGCCCCGCACACCTGCGAGCATAGGCAAAGCCATTTCCTACCTCAGTGGCCAGGGATCTTGTTTTGGCCAACGAAATACCAGGAGCGATGCGTGCCGCCTCTAATCGAAGCCACTGGAACTCCTAACAGTGTGTGTCAGCCATGAGAAGGGCTTGTCCAGGTGTGTCCAGAGCAAAATGACACAGAACCTTGACAAAGCTGCAACTGACCAGTGGTCAGCAAGTTGCATGAGGACTGAGCTCCCTGTGGAGCAGTTGACCAGTGTGCAAATGAGCACACACACACACACACACACACACACACACACACACACATAACTACATACACATACATGCACATACAAGCATACATGGATTATGTGAACAAGAAATGTATTTTGTACTTGGAACCACAGTTTTTTTTTTTGACTGACACCACAAAAACAATCTGGCTACAGCTAGCAAGTGAGCTTTTGTGCATATACAACTGACTTTACAAAAGGAACTGGGATCTCTTCAACTGTAGAAAAGAAGGCGAATTAGTTAAATATTAAGTCAGTCCCAATGGCCATTTTAAAAGTAAATGAGAATTCCCCGAGTCACTTTCTGGCTTTTTCTTGAGTAAACCCACATTCAAGAGAGCATACATTTCATAAAGATTTGAATGCCTCTGGGATAGAACAGCATGAGAGTGCTGGGGCAGAGATAACCATAGCTCCGTGGGACAGGGTGCTGGGGTGGAGATAACTGTGGCTCCGTGGGACAGGGTGCTGGGGCAGAGATAACCATAGCTCCGTGGGACAGGGTGCTGGGGTAGAGATAACTGTGGCTCCGTGGGACAGGATGCTGGGGTGGAGATAACTGTGGCTCCATGGGACAGGGTGCTGGGGTGGAGATAACTGGGTCACTGGGACAGGACAGGTTCTTAGCATTTGTGCATCTGTGATGCGGTCACAGGAAATGCTGCCATGTACTTAATGCCCTTGTCTTGTACTGAAGGAAGGAGGCCACGAGGTAAAGTGGTGCTATGCACATGGTATTTTGAAAAAAGAAATATGGTCTCCCCGTTGCCTCCTGCAATTCACAGTGTGAAATGGGGTCAAGATAATGACAGGAAGGTGACACAGTCGGGCAAGTTCTACTGAAACACTGTTTCCTTTACTGTCAACCATTATTCTTGCTATCTTACCAAATACTGCCTGATGTTTATTAATAACATAAATCAAACCTTGGCATCTACCTCATCACTAGAAGCTTTTCAGCCGAAAAAAAAACAGAAAGAAATTCAAGATTCTGCCTTTCGCTCCTCTTCACACCTCTCTTTTGCTTCCATTTATAACCCAGCAATGAAGCTGATCAAATCACATGACATCAAAGAGGGAAGTGAAACTGCTTAGATTCAAAAGTATGGTTACTCGTGTGTTTAAAAGACTTTAACAAGGATGCAATTAAGCCTCCTACATCGGTGATTCATGGCCCTATACTTATTCACATTCATGAATGCTTTGCACTTATTATCCTTTTTTGATGTGGACAGGACAGATACTAAAAGTATACCAACACCATCTGTTTAATCCTGGGAACTCTGGCCTGATGGGCCACACAAGGCTCTGAGCCTGTGCTTCTGGGATTTCTGTTGTGCAAGACTCCATGACACAAACACACTCCAGTCTCCTTAAATGCTTCTGTTTCTAATGACTGTTGCTCTAACAGTATAATTTTCCTTAAACAAATAAAAAAAAATGAAGATTATCCATTCAAGGTTAACCTATGATTGGTACTGTGTACATGTGTACAGTACTTTAGGCAGTAAGCTTTAAAGTTTGCTTTTAAGGAGTTAAATTCAATGGATCTAGTGAGTTAAGGGTCAAAGCACCCCTCTTTATTACTTCAGGATAATGTTTCTATTCTATGCTGTAGTTTATCCTCCCACCCGGGAAGAGTATTGAAGAAAATGAGAATCCAACAAAAATTTTTATGAAGAAGGCAAAAATCTCACAGCCCTCAAGCCCAGAGAAGGAGAATTACTCTCTCCTGTGGCTGAGCTCTCTTTTAGCTGTCAAATGTAGAGTGCTTGGCCATTAAGCTATATATACATAAACAATAAAAATGAGTTCAGTGAATTGTATTTATTTATATGTACATACGTAATACATACATACATATGTATGTATATGTATGCATAACTAAAAGTAATAACTAAATCAAAGGGGCGGCAGCTTGAGAATGGAGAAGTGAAAGGCGTAGAAGGAGTGGAGCCGAGAGGCGTTAGAGGGAGAAAGTGACACAATTCTATTTTAATTTAAGAACGCATAAAATTGTATGAGGCCGGTGAGATGGCTCGGGGTGCAGAAGTGTTTGCCACGAAGCCTGAAGCCCTGACCCAGCACCAACGTGGCTGAGAGAGAACAAAATTCTTCACGTTGTTCTTTGACCTTCACATGCACCATGGTGTGACGCCTATAATAAGTAAACATATAATAAATTTACATGAGGATTGTCTCAGGCAACCAATGTGTGTGGCGGTGACACTGGTTGTGTATTACACTATAGGGAATGTATAGTCCACAGCAGCAGCTTGGGACATCGCTCCTCTGTAGAAAGTCTACTCAATGTGTTCAAGGCCTGTGTTGCCCCAGCACCGCCGGTGTAAAGCAACTTGCTCCCTTTGTGGGCCAACATGAAGACAGTTGCCCTCAGACCTGCTCTCAGGATGGAGGCTGAGGGACACCGCAGGCATCACGTGCACTGTTACTTAATTCATGATGGGTCACTACAGCGGCTCTCAGTTTTCATGCAAAAAAAAAAAAATGAGCCTCAAAATCATTAAATGACAAGTCCAAATTCACACACTATATCAACAGAATGGAGTTTGAAGTGCATTCCTCCTGAAAGCTCCCAAGATTGCCCACAAGGGAGTTTCCAGGCCTGGAAAACAAAGCTTAGAAGACTTCTTCACTTCCAGGGCGACAGGGGCCCCCAGGGACCCTTTGCTGCTGTGGTCACACTCGGCTAATAGAGGTGGCAATCTGAGATAGGGATCCATGCAACAAACAGCGATGGTATTGAGGGATAACTATGGTGCTCAGTGCCTCAGCAAGAACCAAAGGTGTGTGGCCTATTGGAAAGAGACAGTTCTGTCTCTGAGTACGTGTATTTTTTCTTTTAAAACGACAGTCAATTGGCTAAGAAATCTAATGGGGAAATGACATCACCTAGGATACTTTAGGGTCATAAGTGTCTTCTTCCCCTGAGAACACTGAAGCCTTCAGCATACATGATGGGCAGAGTGAGAAATTTGAAAGAGAAGATTGGGTTTAAATCTAACTCCGGTGTTTATTAAATTTTTTAGCCTTGACATAACCCGAGGCTCAATTTCCTCATCTTTGCCTTTAGCAATTGTAATGTAAGAGCCGTTGGTGTCCTTGAGGATCACGGTAGCTGTGAGTGAGCGACTGCAAAGGCATTTGATGGCTGATGACTTTCAAACGCGGTGTGGCTCTATTTTTGTCACCAGCATAGAACCATAGTCACTAGGCTGCTATCTGCATAGGTGACGACCATGGACACCAAACTTCAAGGGACGGTGGGTCAGCTGGTTGGGGGGCAGTACTAAAGATTCTGAGAGGGATTAGCAAAGAGGGAAGGTGAAAATAAAACAATCGATCCATAGCATAATGCCTCACCATAGGTCTTGTGACCATTTTGAGCATCAAGACACAGATGCATTTAGGTTTGTTGAAGGTTTTCTACTAGAACGATTGATCTGATGACTTCAGATGTGTTAGTGTTGACTGTGTGCTCCTAGTGGTTTGCGGGTATTGGGTTCTGTGAGGACTGTGGGTCCAGTAAATAGCCAGCTTACATGCTTCCTGGCAGTGGTGTCTCATTCCTCACACTTTCAGAGTACAGTGAAACCTCAGGGTACTGCCTTGGGTCTGTCTGCTTTACCTCACTCTCAGGAGCATTCATTGAAAACTAAACAGCGCTGTAGTCTGCTGGTGGATACACCAGGCCTCATCAACCCCGCTGACATGGACACTGTGAAAGCAAACTTTACATTGCACGCAAATTTTAAAGGTTAAACAGGATCTCAGAGTAAACCGGATGGAATACAGGCCCTCATAAATTTTCCCAGCTGTGTACATTGCGATAAAGAAGGCGGGAAGCTGATCTAAGCAACCTGGTAAAATTATCTTTAAATTTGATATTGGCAAATTGAAGACAAAAACATTACCACAGTTGAGCTGGGCATGGCGGCACATGCCTATAATACCACACTTGAGGATGCAAAGGCAAGTGGATCTCTGTGAGTTTGAGACCAGCCTGGTCTACAAAATGAGTCCAGAGCAGCCAAGAAGGCTACACGGAGAAACCCTGTCTTGAAAAGCCAAAAAATAAATATTGTCACAGTTGATAAATTCATTTTTAATAGCTCATGGCTAGCAATTTTTAAAGATTTATTTTATTTTCATTTTATGTGTGTGTGTGTGAGTGCCGGCATGTTTGTCTGTGCACCATGTGCATACAGTAGCCACAGGTGCCAGAGGAAGGTGTGAAAGTGCGTCATGAGCCATTGTATATGTGGATGCTAGGAACCAAACCCATGCCCTCACGAGGAACAGCCAGTTCTCTTAACCACTGAGCCATTTCTCTCGCCCCATATCAATTTTGTTCGTTTGTTTGTTTGTTTGTTTGTTTGAGATAGGGTTTCTCTGTGTAGACTTGGCTGTCCTGGATTCACTTTGTAGACCAGGCTGGCCTCAAACTCACAGCAATCCACCTGCCTCTGCCTCCCAAGTGCTGGGATTAAAGGTGTGCACCACCACGTCCAGCTGCCCTATATCAATTTTGATAGTTATATTAACTATATATTGTTTGAACAAATAAGTAACTATATTATAAATAATATAGAACTAGTTTTACACTACGTTAAAAATTATAAGCAATAAACGAGCCCAGAATGAACCAAGGGGTGCCTGCCTGAAGCTGGAAATAGAAATAGGAAACCATTTGAGTTTGCACGTATAGACTCACGTCTGAGTAATGATGAGTAGACGTGTCTGACGTCACATCAGATGATCAGCTTGACTTCGCTCAGCAGAATAAAAAAGAAGCAGCAGCTTTGTATTTCTCCCTCTTTCTGATTATCTCCTTAGAACGCACGGGGACCTCACCATAGTCTGGACGCACTCTGCACCTGCCTTGCCTCCGCTCTGCACTCTAAGGCACCACAAAGCTAATATTAGTCTGGAGCTAGCTGAATTTCCCTGCCTCTGTCCCTCATGAACATCCTTGCCAAAAGCATTATGGTTTTTGTGTCCCAAAAGGAAAATGAACCGCACTTAGTCTAAGTGACTAATTATTTATAAGTTGTGAGGCTTCAGAGTACTTGAGGGTCTGTATTCAGGAGTGTCTTTCCTGGGTGCTTGAAAGGAATCCATAGAACGCTGCATAAGCCATACCAAACCAGGCCGCTCCTAACACAAGGCATTTTTGTAATTTGCTGCACTCTTCAAATCCTGCTCATTTTGTGTAGAATAAAAAGCATGCATCTGCTCAGACTTTTTTCATTTTCCTTTTCTGCACACCAGTTGTCCCAAAGCCTTTCTTATTAAGTGTATTTATCACCATACATTGTCACAAACAAAAACCAAAAAAGACATGGGAGATGGGTGGGCTTGCGCATTCTTGTCCATTTTCAAAGCAGAGCACTCTCCCTCCCCCATAAGGTGGGATTTGGAACATGGCTCTCCCTTTCTCTCTCTGTGCTTTGCTTCTGCATGTGTGTTGTTGTGTGTGAGTCTTAATACATCCGTGAACTCGTGGTAAGTGGATGGAGACCCTCTTTAAAATATGGTCAGATAACACACAGAATGATAGGTCACATTTTCAGATAACACACAGAATGACAGGTCATACTTTCATGGCCCTTATTAGCATGTTGTACATACATGTGCATTATCACATACATGAAGACACGCACATTATCACATATATGAAGACGTGTGCATTATCACATACATGAAGACATGCATTATCACATACATGAAGACACGTGTACTATCACATACATGAAGACATGTGCATTATCACAAACATGAAGACATGCGCAGTATAAATACATGAAGACATGCACAGTATAACATACATGAAGACATTATCACAGCAAAGGCTTCTGGGCATAAAGAGTCAATCCTATTATGATGGAGTCATTGTATCTGGTGCTTTCACCTTCTTGGTCCATCTCCTCACTGAGCAGTGGTCAGATGGACACAGACGTTTGTGGCAGGAAGGGCTCAGGTGTGGTTCATGAGGGTGTGAACTCTCTGCTCCAGAAGCCATAACCCAACTAAGACAGCTCTCTAGTCAGGGCAGGGCTGACACCAGGCACTGAAGTCTGATGCATCGTGAGTTCCCAGAAGTCATCCAAAACCATTTAATTTTCATTTAAAGGCAAACGATCTAGGAAAGTGACATTTTTGCATGTGGTACACTTTATAACACTTTGTAAGCATGCCAAAATTTTGTATATTCGGTGATCTAGTCATTGCTTAACTGTCAGTGTTCATGATTTCTCACATTAGCTAACAGAAAATGTATTTTCTTGCTTATTTATTATTTAATTATTTGTGTGGCTGCATTGGGAATAGAACCCAAAGGGTCACTCATGATGGAAAGTACTCTAGCTCTGAGCTGCCTGCCCTGCCTGGAACGCAAATCTTTCTGAGTCTCCTGGCTGATAGGTAAGAATACAGGAGCACCAACTCCCCTCCAAAAAAAACCTTTGATCCTAAAATTACCCTGCCTACAAGATGTGCAGGGACAAAAGTAAAGCATTGACTGCGCAAAGGTCCAACCAATGCCTGGCCCAACCTGAGACCCACCCCATGAGGGAGTGCCAGGCCCTGACACCATTAACAATACTCAGCTGTGCTTGCAGACAGGAGCTTCGCATAACTGTCCTCTGAGAGGATTAAAACAGATGCTGAGACCCATAGTCAAACATTGGGGGGAGCACAGTGAGTCTTGTGGAAGAGTGGGGGAGAGGAAGGGTAGAAGGACTCAGAGGGGACAGGAGCTCCACAAGAAGACCAACAAAGCCAACTAACCAGGGCCCACGGAGCCCTGTGGAGGCTGAAGCCCCCAACAAGGGCCATGCACGAACTGGACCTAGGCCCTCTACACAGATGGAGCTGATCGGCAGCTCAGTCCTCAGACGGGTCCCCTAGTAAGGAGAGTGGGGCTGTCTCTGACATGGAATCTGTTGCCTGCATTTCAATCACTTCCCACTGATGGTGTTACCTTGGCAGGCCACAGGGGAGGAGACCGTGCTCAGTCCTGGTTGGACAGCCCGCAAGTCTAAAACATCCCCTTAAAATATAAAACTTATTCCCACTCTGGCTTTGTAGCAGGTTCTCCATCCTCAACTCACGGCAGCCTGTATGTGAATCCAGAAAGGAAACCGAGAGCCTGGCGATGTGGTTGGGCCTCACATCGGAAGAAGCAGGGATCCGACCTAAAGTGTTATTTCTAGGTTCTCTAGATTTTCTTAGCAGAAATAAGTGTGAGGACAGTGGGGTTCTGTGGTCATGTCTGTCCACGGAGAGAGACGTGATGCGCAGTGCTGGGCCTTCGATAAGACCCGGGGTAAGAGCGGGGTCAAGGGAGAAAACCTCTGTTGCCAGGCAGGACTCTCTCATCACAAACTCCTCATCCTCAAGCCACCGGTGGCTTGTCCTTGTTCGACCCGCAGGTGCTCTGTGGCCGCAAAGAGCTGTCTGTGCTGGACGAGGCACCTCCCCTCGGATGGTCACTGCCACCACTGCCTTTGAGAGTAATAGTATCGTTCATTCTCTGTATTCGCACTCCACCCTAATAACAGTTGTATTTTATTGCCAATGTAAAATTGTCTACTTAACAGCATAATATGTGCAATTATCACCTGTTTGATACTTACATAGTTTATGCTTATTTAATGCATAGCTTTTCAATAGTAGAAAAGTTACATTCTGAAAATTAAATTCTGTAAAGGCTTCAAAGTTAGCTAAAGTAATTTATATTATAATAATCCAGTCTTACCTCACTAGTACCTACGTATATTTTAAACAATAAACAATAAAACTATTTTTAGGATTCGTCTGAAATATCAATTAAAACAGTGAGTTTTCATGCAGGCTGCTGACAGGTTTGTGCAGGAGACGCCCATCTCTGCAAGCCTTGCTTGTTCTTAAGTCTAGTTTTTAAACATCCTAAGAGAAAGATACTCATTGTTAGCAAAAAAAACAAGACTGTTAACTACAGAAAGGCTTTTGTACGAATTAAGTATAATGATTTTGAATATACTAAGTGCACTTGGACCTAACTGTACATGCAGATAAATGTGAGAATCAGTTCAAAGAATGTTTTAAAAACCATAAGCCAGAAGACGATTTTGTTTTTTTGTTTTTTTGTTTTTCTCCAGATTGTGCTTGAGTACTGTCAGTCTCAGGTACAAACAGACACAAATCCTCACCTGTGAGGATTCCTTGAACTTGATAGGAGCTCTAACAGCAATATGTTTCAGATGAGCAATGCCTCAGCTATTAATTTAAAATATCTCCACTGTATCACTGTTTTTGAGAATTTTCATCTAAAGGGTTTATCTTTAAGTAGGATTCCCCGCTTAGGACACATTCTGGCAGCGTCTGGCCTACTTCTACAGCTTAAAAAGTGTTCATTAAAATGAAATACATTAACATATAAGCCCCAGACAGGGAAGATGAAATTGCTTTAAATAACTACCAAGGAAGTAGGTGTAAATGAAAACAGTTATAAGCTGAAAATTAATTCAAGCATTAATACTTTGGTACTAGACGGATTCCAGGCTAGGCGATTAATTATTCACTCAGACGTGCTTGAAATAGCCTTATTATTTAAAGGCAGAAAAACAAAGAGATGAGACTGGTCATTCTAAGGATAAGTAAAAGTTATAAGTTACCATACTCTTGTTTACCAGTTAACATAGGTTAATAAATACATGCTATGGAAAAGGTTTTTAAAATAATCTTATTTCTAGAAAGTATATATTGGTAGACTTTTCAATAATAAGTGAAAAGAGGAAGAGAGCAATCACCTTGTAAGTACGTGGAGTTTTTGCTGGCTGACAGGATTCTCCTCTGGAAAACGTATATACTAAATAGTAAAGTTGTGTTATACAACCGTAAGAGGAAAGACCAGTGCATGTCCCATATTCACGTCGCATGCAAAGAGCTGCCTCTTTCTGGCAATGTGATTCTTGCTGTGTGGAGCTATTTGGGGGCTTCGATGCTGAATTCTCCTGAGAATCTGCTGTAAAGCAAAATGCATTTTTGCTTACGTATACATCAAAGGGGAAAAAACCAGGGCTGGCAGTTGCTGAAGCAATGAAAATAGATTTCATCCAGGCAATACGGTAAAGACCTCAATACGGAACTGGGTGGCTGCTGGCCACAGCAAGATGCATGGGCATTTAAGTGGGACGGCGGAGGAATGGGTGGGAATTGTTGGGGGGAAGCGGTCAGGCCAGGAGCATTCTGGTTAAGGTGACCTCACGGAATGCGTGGTGACAGTAGGCAAGAGTGGTCAGAAACACCGGAGTGTGAGGAATCTGGCCAGATATGGAAATCCATTAGATTTAGGCTGTGTAGCTTCTCTTCAGCACTGGCTGTGTGCCTTGCTACCAGTACAGCTGTAGCGATGACAGATGCCATGGCAGAGGGCTGAAGGCATCAGCAGCAGGCTATAAAGGCTCAGCCCAAGGCTTTGTGGTACATGCTGTGCCCTACAGTGGGAAGTATGAAAACAGCAGGGCTGGAGAGGTGGCTCAGAGGTTAAGAGCACTGGCTGTTCTTCCAAAGGTCCTGAGTTCAAGTCCCAGCAACCACCTCGTGCCTCACAACCATCTATAATAAGTTGTGGTGCCCTCTTCTGGCCTGCAGGTACACCTGCAGGCAGATACTGTATAAACAGATGAATAAATAGACATTTAAAAAAATAATGAAAACAGCAAAGTGTACACATTTACACTTGTTCTGCTCTGATACACGTGTGTGGAAATGGGTCCTTCCAGGCTTTAAATACTTTGGATACCAAAGTTTTATTTGTGTATGTGTGTGTGGGGGTTTTTGTTTTGTTTTGTTTTGTTTTGTTTTGTTTCTTTGTTTTCTGAGAAGGGTTTCTCTGTGTAGCCTTGGCTGTCCTGGACTCACTTTGTAGACCAGGCTGGCCTTGAACTCACATTGATCCACCTGCCTCTGCCTCCTGAGTCGTGCACCACCACGCCTGGCCCAAAGTGTGTTTTTAAAAGTGAGCTTGAGTAAAACACCAGAGTTGGGGTAGCACGGACAGGTGGGTGGCTGGAGCTCTCTGGACAACCTAGCTGAAAGGGTGAGACCCAGACTCACAAGAGACTCTTCTCAAAAAGAAGATGGTGGGTGGTGACTGAGGAGGACACCCAGTGTTGTGTGTACCTTGGACCCTGCTATGCACTGCACAAGGTCAGCAACCAGTCAGTAAACTTTAATCAAAGTTCACCAAACACTTGACAAGTTCCAGCCAGCTTCCTGTGTTAGCCCAAGTGGATGCTGTTCTTCTTCAGGGAGGGCTGTGAAGTAGGTGTTTAAGGCACTCTGGTAGTGCACAGTACCCAGCTACAGTGCATGCTCTGCGGCCCACCACATCCCAGCAGTCCATGTTACTGTTTGTCAGAGAGTCTGGGCACTGTACATATTTTGTTCCTGAAAGCCTGCAAAAGAGGAAGTATTTAAGGGCAGGTAAGGAAGGAGGAATCAAAGAATGGTACCAAAAGATGTGAGCAAGGCAGCAAAGCATAACATGTATGTTTGAAAATGTTATAGAAACCCATTATTTCAAAAACCATCTAAAACAGTTATTAATGACAAAGCAACCATGGGATGGGAAAGGCAATGGATTTGACGTATTTTTAAAGATTTACTTTATTTGTGTGTGTGTGTGTGTGTGTGTGTGTGGTATATGTGTGTAGTGTGTGTGTGTGTGTGTGTGCGCGTGCGCACGTGCACACGTAGGGGGTCTGTGAGTGTATATGTGGTGTGCTGTATGTGTGTGTATGCTCATGTGGGTTTGTGAGCATGTGTGTGAATGACCATCAAGGCCAGAAGAAGGCATCAGAAGCCCTGAAGCTGGGATGACAGGCCTTTATGAGTGGCCTGATGTGGGCACTAGGAACTGAAACTAGGTCCTCTGCCAGAGCAGTACACACTCTGCCAAGTGATTCTCCAGCTCTGTTTTAAGTCAATGTAGTTCTAGAACCTGTCACTCAGACAGGGCCATTAGTTCTTCTTGCTTTGACCAGTTACCCAACAGGAGCAGCTTAAAAGACAAGAAGAGTGCTTTGGTTCGCGGTTCAAAGGAGTAGAGCTCGGAGGCTGGCACTCTGTCCATTAGTGGTCACGTCTGGGCAGATCAGGAACCCCCAAGTGACCCACTTCTGCCAGCAGAAATCACCCCAAGGTTCAACAGCACCCCCCTACACACACACACTAATGAAGAACCCCAGCTGGGACCAGGTGTTTAAACCATGAACTGCAGGGCACATTCTACATCCCAATGATGACAGTGGCCTTGGAAACTCATTCGGGGAAATTTTTAGGCGAGATTCCCATGACATGTTCTGACCAATGATGCTTTAAACAGGGCTGACAGGGCTATGGCCTGCCCCTGTCACCCTCCCACACAAAATAGTAACTTGCCCACAGGAGACAGTAACAACATGGACTTACCTGGCCTCTGAGTGGCTCTGGGTGCCAGTGTTTATATCTGACAAGATGTAAATAAGGAAATCTAGCTTGGTTAATTCCTGAACTCCTAGAATGCTTTTTTGTCTGATATATGATAATACAGGCCTGAGTTGGATACAGCATTTGAAGTGTTTCGGCTCAGGGCCCGGGGATACCGTATGCTCAGCTGTGTCAGCCCTAACTTCAGACACAGCGCCTTACCCGAGAGGCCTGAACTCGGTGTCTTGTGTCCAGAGAGTGGAGGCCTTGATGCGTCTGCAGGTGCCCATCCTCTCCTGCCCTGGGTGCACAGAAGCCATCCACCTACATCTGCAGACTCATGTGAAATGACTAGCTCCTTCTTTTATTTAAATCACTTTACATTGACAATATTTGCTGCACTGAAGGGGCTCATGTTATTCAGCTCAACAAAGTCACAAATAATATATATTTGAAAACAAGGGGGAGCTGATGTAAGCACCAGATGGCTCAAACATAAAGTCGAGGGAGCTGCTTTTAGCTCTACCCCAGGGCTCTTAAAGCCGCCTTCTCGGGGCGCCTTTATGTGTTGTGGTTTATTTCTGAAGTGACAATAAAATCGGGAACAGCAGAATGAACGGAGCACCCAGCCTGGGCATGTTTAACAATCTGCTCTGCATATGAGGGGGAAGCGTTGCCATCACCAGAATCAACAACATATGATTCAAACGTCAAAAAATATCCAGGAATGTAAGATGCCTTTGCAATAGCGACAGAGAGCTGGAGTCAAATCCAGACTGAAGCCCGATCCCAGAAAAGCTGTTGTCTTCTCTGAGAGTTGAGGCATGTGCAGGGCACAGTGTGTGGCTCGGGAACTGAACCCCTAAGGCCTTCATGACACAATCCTCTATACACTCTGGCACTTAGATGGTCATAAAACGCCAGGGAGGTGTCAGGCATAGGGCCACAGGATGCTGCTGCTCAGAGAAGCCGCAGCTGTGGAAAAGCCATTGGTGTCTGGACTGGTGTCTGCAGAGGTAGCCTCAACTCCAGAAGAGATGTATTTGTGGTGGGGTTTTGTTTATGCACGTGTGCATGCCTGTGTGTGCATATGTTTATGTATACACGTGTACATGGCTATGTGCATATGCGTTTACACAAACTCTTGTATACGTGTGTCTACGTGCATGTGGAAGCAAGCGATCAGCATTAGGCGTCTTCCTCTATTACTCACCACCTTGTTTCTTCCTGAATCTGAAGCTCACAGATTTGGTGAGATCACTGTTGCCAAGCCTCAGGATGCTCCCTTGCTACCTCACCTACTCCAGGCTTGCAGAGACACACAGCCATATCCAGCCACTAGTGTGGATGAGGAGGGTCAAGCTCAGCTCCTTGGGTTTACAGCAACCATCATCGGCTGAGCCAAATCGCCGGGCCCCATTGCTATGTTTTGCCGCGTGTTGAATTACCTCAAGCTCAGTAGCTTCAAACCATACTCATGTACCTTAGGTCACAATGGAACCCATGCTGGACGAAGGTGGCCATGGAAGCTAAGGCTGTAGCAAGGCTGGCAGGGTGGTGTCTGTCCACTGCCTCCCCTTTGTCTGAGCCGGCTTAGTTTCCGTGTTTGTGTGTGTATGTGTGTGTATGTGTGTGTGTGTATGTGTGTGTATGCAGATGCATGCAGATGCACACATGTGTGCATGTACCTGTAATATATGTACGCATGCACATGTGTGCAAAGGTGAGGTGTACATGTCTGCATATGCATGTAGAGGCCAAAGGTCAACATTGGGTGTCTCCCACTATATCCACATTATTTTTTGAGGCAAAGTCTCCCACCAAATGCAGAACCCACCAATGGTCTAGCCTGCTGGCCAGTGGACTCTAGGAAATCTGTCTCCATCCACCCAACCCTGGGATGATATGTGAACAACTATGCCCAGATTTACACCTGGGTGCTGAGACCTGACACAGCTCCCTGGCCACATGTAGCAAACACGTTACCCCGCATCCCCATGACAAAGTTATGTAAAGTGTACGGCCAACCTCACTTCCATCTGGAGTGGCTCATATGGAGAAATTTTCCATTTATTAGTCTCTTCTGTTTTTTAAACCTTTTAAAATGCATTTTAAAATCATTGATACCTCTAAGCATCTTTTCCCTGTGTATTCCATTTCTATGCTTGATTTTTCTTCTTTGATAATGGTAAACACACAGTGTCTGGGTTTTAGAAACCATTGACCGGACGAGAAAGGAAAGAAGAACAGACTGTAAGTGGCAGAGCCCAGCTTCCCTCTTCAGTGGCTTTGCCGGTCTGTCTATATGCACTCATCTTTGCAGTCTTACCCCAAACAAATACCTCCTATTGACTCCACATTTAGACCATTGAACAAGTCAGATAGACAGCATCAGACAAGGCCAAGCCGGGGAAACAAATACTGAGGTAAGCTTGAGCAAGGACCAGAGAGCTAGTCACTAAAGCGGCTTCTACTTTAACTGTTGAGTCCATCAAAAACATCAAAGTGCTCAAGGAGAGAAGGTGCAAGTTCCGAGTCACATCTCTCCGTCAGCCAAGCTCAACCTTAGAAGTGCTCAGATGAACTGTGACAAGAGTAGGAGCCCACTGGCCCCTCTGCACTATTTCTTTCTCTATAGAATCATCTCTATAGATGGACCTTCATCCAGAAACGATCCAGGCGGCATCGACCACTGAGGCCTATCTTCCGTAGGAGACTTGCAGGTGCTTTGTGTCTTAGCACCTGGCTGCGTTGTTCAAGTTACATGGGTGTCTTTTCACTTTGCTCTACTGAACTTTGCTCTGACCCAGGGTCTTCAGAGAGCCCCCGGCACGTGTACTGAGCACATGGTCTCCAGAGGCAGGTGCTGGGTGGGAGCTCGGCCCACACTATTCTTCTTGTACAAGTTTTCTCTTTCTGTGATTCATTTCTAAGTATGGTGTGACCGCAATGTCCGTTTGTCCTGGTCTGTCCTCTCTCACTGTGGCTGAGTGGGTGAGGCTAGGTGACTTATAAAGGACAGAAACTCATTCCTCTAGAACCCCTGGGCGTCCAGCAACAAAGGAGCCATTTTCTGTGCAAACCTCACATTGGAGACTCTGTGGAGTCACTAAGCAAAGCAGAACATTGCTTGGGGAGATGCCCAGGCGGGCTAGGGTGCTTCACTGTGTTACAAAGGCCCTCTTAAAATAACTCAGTCACCAGGCGGCCAGCCTATGGACAGACTTCCTTTGGGAAGGTAGAGCCTTCTTTCCAGTCAACTCCAAAGGCCCCACCTCTCAAATGCCACAAACATTCCATAATTATTTAATTCAGAATGTTGCCTCATAATTCACATATCAATATTGTCACCACTTTAAAACTAAAATGTCCATCCTGGCTGTTGTTAGAGGTATAGGTTACTAGGTGGTCACATGTAGTTTACCTTAACTGTTGCCTGGATGCTGTTATTTACCTTCTAGCCC
Organism: Acomys percivali; assembly: GCA_907169655.1. Taxonomy (NCBI): domain Eukaryota; kingdom Metazoa; phylum Chordata; class Mammalia; order Rodentia; family Muridae; genus Acomys; species Acomys percivali. The sequence continues at coordinate 107,401,624 of OU015753.1, forward strand.
AGCATTTACATAGCACTGGACTCACAGCGGAACGATTCTGTTTTCTTTTAAATCTATAAATCGATAAATTATAGTTGAATTAAGCAACTATATTCCTTACTATCAGATATTTATTTTGACCTCTGTGAAGCAAGCAAGAATTTGTAGGAAATATTTTTATCATAAAAGTTCATAATTTATTTAGATTAAAAATGATTGATCCATCTAATGCTGTGATTACCGTTGCTTACTTGGGATTAGTAAGGTCTGGAGGCTGAAGATCTATTGTATCATTGTTTTTAAGTATTTGCCTTTGGTAGCTTATCTCTTGTGTGCTCATAAGACTTAGATTCCTTTCCACAGATATAATTAATCATTGAAGTCATGCACAAACAACATACGCAGGTTGTAATACCATATACTCAGCTTGGTAAGAGCATAGCAAATGAATCTAGGCTCAGACACATAGAATACGAAATTAATAATGTGTCCATGGAGAAGTGGCAGGAATCCCATCCTTATCCATGCGAAACAAATGCTGGCTGCACTGGTCTCTACATACAGCCTGGGCTTTCTCTCCACGGTCTGGAGAGACCTGCTCCACGCCACTCACCCTCATCCACATGAGATGGGAGCATGGAGAGACTCGTCACGAGAGAGTGTTTGCAGAACGTCACACACCACATACAGTTTCAACCAAAAGTAAGCCTCTAAAGAAAGAGATGACAAGAGAGAATAATAAAAAGAAATGAAAAGAGATGAATGGGAGAAATGGAAGGGATGGAGGGAGGGAGGGAGGGAGGGAGGGAGGGAGGGAAGGAGGGAGGGAGGGAGGGAAGAGAAATGTATAGACTGAAAACGGCGAGTTACTTATGAACATGAGACAGTAGGCTGAGGCGATAGCTTGGCTGGTAAAGTACCTGCTGTGAAGACGCGAGGAGCTGAGTGTGACCAGCAGCACCCACATTAAACAGCGGAGGCTGGTGGCTTAGATCACCACACGGGATACAGGGATTCCTAGAGGCTGCAAGCCAGGCAAGGTGAAAACTCTGTCTCAAAACCTCAGGTGGTGAGAATTAACACCCACCGTTGACCTCCGCACATAACACGTGTATATATACAGCCACACAGATAAATAGACCGCTGTTTCCTCATTATTTTACTTTAATAGAATTTGTTCTTGTCCTGGGCAAAATTACATTTAGTGAAGAAAAACAAAATCATTTTTCTACATAACTGTCTAACTTGTCTGATATGGTGATGAACAAAAAAAAATGAGGCATATTGAACACTAACTGAACAGATAGAGTACACAAACACACTCACTCATGCATGCACACACATGCACTCATGTACACACACATAAATACTCACACACACACACACACACACACACAAGCATAGACCCACACAAGCACATACACACTCATGCACGTACACATATGCACACACACATGCATATACACACATGCATGCACACTCACTCACACACATGTACTCACATGTGTGTGTATTCTCACACACATTCATGCACACACTCATGCACACACACATCATGCAGACCCATGCACACACACATGCATGTACACGCACTCAAACGCACTCACACACACATATACACACACACTACAGTATATCACTTTTAGTTTCTTTCCTCTGTGACCTAAATCCAGTTTTTCTGCTATGATGCAAGAACAGGCTAAATGTGCAGCTATTTTGACTGTAGAACTATAGATGACTAAGGAATAAAGACAAAGCTCAGAACTAGTAATAAATAAATATTTTAAGAACCCTCATAGCTTCTCTGCATGTTGGTTATTTTTTTAATTGTGTACTGTTTATTCCCAACTCCCTTTCATACTGGAACCAAGACATGCCCTTCCAAGGTTGCTTCTGCTCTCAGGACTCAGAGCATCTTCTGGCCAGCCATGCTAAGCACAGGACACTCCGCATGTGGGGATGGAGTCTGACAGGAGTCGGCTGAATTTAACTAAGTGAATCCTAGACAGTGGGGAAACCTAAGGAGAAGAAAGTATTCTTTTCAAAGCGGCCATAGTGTGCCTGCTCCACATAACACCTGGTTAAACACCCAGGACCTCTCATGAAGTGTGTGGCGGGGTTGAGTACCATGTGGTAGCATTTTTGTTTTATGATCACTTTAATCTTTTTAGGCCCCTTTTTTTAAAAGATCCTTAGCTTGAAAGAGTAAGGTCCTCAGATTATGACTTTGTGAATTCCAGCCCTTTTCTCTTGCTATTCTCTCTCAGAAAGCCCATCCCATTTCGTGTGTGCATTTATATGTACTCACACAAGCCTAAGTGGTATTTCAGATTCCTGAGCTACCTGATGTAATGCAGAAATACAGTGTGAGAAAAGTTAAGCTGGCCTATGTGCGAGAGGCCTAAAAGGCTTGTGCCATTGGATAAAACAGGAGTGTCCTGTTTAAAAAAAATGTATTCAATATAATTTGATGACAAACAATAAGCACTAGTATTATCAATCGGGAAGTTGTTGTTTATTGTGTTAGGTGCAACGTTGACAGTTCATTCGCACAGCATGTATTTAGTTTTCGGACAAATGTACAGATGCATGTCACTATATAGAGAGATATCTGTAATTTTGTGTAAAGTGTTCCTCAATAGATAGGTAGATAGAAAATCAGACAGACAGGTGGGCACTAGATAATCACCCGTTTGACAAATGTAAATACAATGGTGGTTTTCTAGCACAGGTGGCTAGGACACATCGGTCAGGTTTCCATGACAACACTGGAGACAGTCATCTCACAGAGAAAAGAAGCTGTTTTGGCTCACAGTTTTGGAAGATCTAGTCCATGGCTGGTCAGTCTTGTTTGGGGTATGGGTGAGGTGCTGTGTCATGGAGTGGCAAGACGAGACATTCCAGGGCCAATGTGGTGACGAATCTTGCATGTCAGCCTGCTGGGATCTAGGGTCATATTGGAAATGGCTTCCTGGACATGTCTGTAGTGAGTTGTCTAGATTAGGTAGATTACTGTAGGAAAGCCCCATCCCCCACCCCACCCCGCCCCATGTGCGGTACCGTACCATAATGTTCCAGCACAAGGGTTCATTCAACTGGCTTCTGCTTCCTGACCGTGGATGCAGCATCCGCCCGTGGCTCCTGCCCTAGTGCCGTATCCCCTAGTGCTGTGAATCAAAACACCCATCGTCACAGATGCTTTTTCCGTTGTGGAAAGTAAATTCAGTTCTTGGCCAGGCTGAGATTTGGAGACAGGATGCACAGAGATGTAGGTTCAGATGGAGGTTTGCCTCCATCATGATCGGTGTCTGTGAGCCAAGGGGGGAAGGGCAGGTTCCAGAAGGAACTACGGGGGACAAGGCAGGCTGGCAGGTTTGTGACACTCCAGGCCTCCTGGGCTCTTTTTTAAGCAATGGGGCCATGACACGGCATGCAGGAAGCCAGGCCTGCCAAGGACAGATGTACTCTTGGCTTAGTTAAGGAAAAACAACCAAGTCCCCAGGCAAGGCCATAGGGTGACTAAGGTAGGAGCTGCATGACCACAGAGACTTTGGATCTCTTTTCCTCTTCGATGCACATCTGAGGATAATAGCCCATCACCCTGACACTGTTCCAGAGAAGGCAGCGCTAAAGACACTCTCTGACCTAGGCACCAGGTAAAAGCAGCAAAACAGCACCATGACTGTTCTCAGTAAGAATAGTGGGAAATGGCTCTAGGGAACTTCAGGATCAGAGACCAGAGGTCA
>OU015753.1:107405358-107419200 GCA_907169655.1 Acomys percivali
CTAAAGTTCTAGATGTGCATTTGTAAATGGATTTATATGTGTTATAGTGTTGGGGGGGTTGTTGTTGCTTTGTTTTGTCAATACTGTGATTCCTTGTGACCTTTTCAGATGTTCTTACTGTTCTCTTGCGTACCCCTCTTTCTTCTGTACTTACTTCTCTCTCACTTCTCTAAAGAACCCCCATTTCCCCATCCCCCCTCTCAGGTTATTTGTTCCTACCATTCCTCTTTACTCCTTCCCATCTCCTTCCGTATCAACCGTGATTTTTTGAGACAGGGTCTCTCTCTCTCTCTCTGACCTGGATCTCACTGCCAGGTTGGCCCAATAGTCCTGGCACTGGGGTTGCAAGCATGCCCCACCATACCCAACTCTGTGTGAAGATTTGGGGCTCCAACTCAAGTCCTAATGCTTGAGAGACAAGCACTGTACAGACCGAGCTGATGCCCAGAAGCCTCAAAAGCAGTCTCTCTTCTGCTGTGAGTATTTAAAAATCCCAGTTTCCAAGCATCTGTACCTGACAAGGGTACAACTGTCAGAATCGAAGTTATCCTCACAGTTTCTGCCCAGACTTGAGACTTAGCAAGTGTCCTCCTACCACCGGCTTTCCGATCTCATCACTAGATGTTTCAACCATTTGTCTTCTAAGTATATGATATTTTCCTAATGTTAATTTTTTATGAACAATTTAATAGGGTATATTTTGCCAAACTGACACCAGCTTTGAAGCAAATGTGTCTAGAAGCCATATGTGGTAGGAAAAAAAATCTATGCTGGGAGGGGGGCTTCACACTTTGGCCTTTGGAGTAGTTAGTGCCCAAGCGTCCTGCCCTTCACAACTGGCGTGTCTGTGTTTGTGGATGCAGAGGCTTGCGGGGTGTCATGTATGGATGTTTGTGGGAGGGAGGGGGTGCCTTGCATGCTCCCTTGCTTAGCATACGTGGCCAAGTCACACATGGTTTGAGACCTGTTTTGTCACCTACATAAAGAAGAAAAACACATACAATCTGCTTACGTTATGCCATGGTGGCAATGCTGGGCAGATCAAACTCCTCTGAATTTCAGTTTACCCAGCTGCAAAGCAGGAAAAAAAAAAATTACATCTTACCTCATAAGGTGATTGCAAAAACAAGATAATCTCTCTAAAGATCTGGGTGTACAGCCCCTGGTACCTGATGGACATTTTAAAGATAGTTAACGGAATGGATTGCTTGTGTATTGTGTGCCAAAGATTACAATCGTTGCTGCCCTCTGCCTAGTGACAGCCTAGGGTGGAAAACTGGGGTGCGGGGGAGACGTGAGTGAGAAGAAGTCTAAGTAGCTATGGCTGGCGAGGCACCGAGGTTCAGTTGGCTCTGTAATGGCGCGCAGCAAGGCACAGAGGGGTAACCACTCTCCGCCTAAGCTGTGTCTCCCCACACATGGAGTAGAACACCAAGCAGCTGACAAACCAGTCGCTGGGGCTGGGTCAGCGCGGAGACAGGAGCTGAGAATTCCGTGTACCGGGTCAGGCCTCCTGTGTAAGCAGATGACTGTCATCTGGCTCCATCTGCAGCCTCGGTTCATTAGGACACAGCACAATGGCTGCTGGTTATTAGATGCCAGACACAGAACGCAGGGAAGGGATGCGGACTCCACAGGGAGGAGAAGCCAGTGGTGCAGCCCCCGCAGCCTTCTCAGGCCTGAGCTGAGCAGGAAAGCCGGAAGGGTTTTTGTTGGCTCTTGCAGTTATTGTCAAATAAGTTTCATGGAAAAGAAATTCTCTCCAGATCGCTAGATTAGAAGGAATTATATTCCTTTACAACCCAATTTTCTGCGCTGATTTCAGAGTCAATATCCCTTTTAAATCTCATGGGAGTCCCCTCCCCTGTGTGTGTCTGTGTGAAGCTATAATGAAACTGCGGTGGGCGAGTGAAGCTAACAGTGGCACAGCGGGCGACACAAAAGCATTGTCACCGCGCAGACTGTTCTTCAGAACAGTAACAGAGCTACTAGTCTGCACACTCTCCTTCCTTCATTAATAGAAGCTGTTTTCTTTAAAAAAAAAAAAAAAAAGAAATTTTAAGATTGAATTTGTAGCTGGCCATTTATACCCGCATAAACTGTTAACAGTGCTGCAAGGATCTCTAAAGCCATTTGTAATCATTTCCGTTTAAACAGCGACACTAAGTTCCTGGAGAGGCAGATTGGCAAACGTGAGACCTGCGGGAGTTCAGATTCCTGAAACCTACATGAGATCCACATTGATGCAGTGACATGTAGCCCCGTCACGCTGCAGACAGAGACAGGCATCTACACAGCAAGCTGCTCGCTAGGAGCTGACATGCGAAGCCACGGTCCAGTCAGAAACCCTGCTGCAGTATATAAGGTAGAGAGCAGTCAAACAGGACACTGGACACAAACTCCAAAGTTCCACACTCATGCATACACAGGCACGAATACTACACAAGCATACACACACATGCTTTAGGCCGTGCATGAATGCAGTCATGCATAGACACACATACTGCACAAGCACACACACACACACACACACACACACACACACACACACACGCATTCAGTCATGCATAGACACACATACTGCACAAGCATACGTGCACATACATTCAGTCACACATAGGCATGCATAACACACACACACACACACAAGTAAACAGATAAACTACCATTTATAACGACATAGGTACTTGCAGTCGATGTGCTGCATGGCTCGTGTCTGCTCTTGTTTACTTTCCCTGTGAGGCTGAGTGGAAAATGGCTCCAGCTGTGCTGGTAACGCACAAACCTACAGTGGGGCTCTTGCATGCTGGAACAAGGACATGGCTGTGGGTCGGTTTCCCTCAAATCTCCACCCTTAAGCACCTTGCGTTGGAAGCAGAACCACCAAGGGAAGTGTGTAGACCAACTATTAGGACCTCATGAGTCCAGAGGAAAACCCTGCAGCCCAGAGTGTTGGTGGTGCCCCACCCTCAGAACTCCAGCAAGATGAAAGCCAAGCCTCCTGGCTTCCTGAAAACCACAGTCTGTGCTAAAAGGAGGCTCCTGCCATCAGGCATCAGCTATGTCAAAGGCAGAGCTGTCGATCCAACACCACCTCTGCTTCTCTGTCAAGCCTGCCAGTGCCAAGGAAAGGCCTAGGGCTCACAACGAGTCCCTGTGGCTGCTCTGTCTTTTGTGTCCAGCTCAGAGCCTATGTGTTGTGCCCCTATCACTGCTAGCCTTGGTAATGACAGAGCGGCATGCTCTCCATCCTACTGCCTCTGCACCACAGTGAGCAGCAATCAGATCTTTTCATGAAACCATGGCAACCAAAAGGATTAATTTCTGCCTTGTCTCTGTAGCTCAGTCTTGTTATCTCTTCACAATGTGTGTGTGTGTGTGTGTGTGTGCGCACACACACACACACACACACACACACACACACACAGTACCACTGCATCACAGCATAAAATAACATCCCAGAATCCAAATATGACCTAAAGACCATAGACATGAGGGCGATTGGCACTAGAGAGTCTGGTAGCAGGCCACATATGTGGTGAACAATAATGTTCATAGTCTACAGAAAGACTCACTGCCAGTGGCTCCCTCCTATGGCTCATTGGTTCTCAGTACTTTCTAATAAGATGCCTTCTTGTCCTGGGAAAATTACAGGTAATAAAGAAAATATACTGTTTTGTGTTTTTTTTACACCATCATGTTTTCTGCATAACTGTCTAAAATGTCTTCTTGGGTGAACTTCTTTTCACCCTGCTTTATATACAGTCAAAACTGCCCCTCTGCCACAGCCAACCCCACAGTCCCACCGTGGCCTCAATGATGTATGTGGCCCTCAGCCCTCTCAGGCACAGTGTGAGGTTACAGGTAATGAGTGAGAAGCCGGCTCCTGGGGCCTCCGTGGCTCATCAGGAGAGCTCACTCCACACCTTGAGAAAGATATTTTTCTGCTCACAAGTTGATGACTAAGGTGCAGAACAGTGCCTCCCATCTGATCCCCATAAAGGCAGCGACATTCTTGAAAGCTAAGCACTCTCTGAGAACTACTGTTAACAGAGCGGAGGCTAGCAAGCGCAGCAGAGGCTCCTAAGGCCTTGCTCGGCTGTGTGCTTCTGTTTTGATAGCATTCCCTACACTAGCTGAACATTCTCCCTATGACACTGAGCTTTATACTAAAGCCAGAAACTGTACTTGATGTTGGCTCAGAAGATGAAAAACAAACAAACAAACAAACAAAAAGGAAAATCATGGTAAATCCTCCTGTTAGTACAAAATCTATCATGGAAGCCTCCTGAAATGGCAGGCACTGAATCTCCCTGTTTTCCACGCAGGTGAACAGAAGTCATTGGTACAAATGGCCTAGAGTGTTCTACTGCAGGAATCAGAGGTGCAACCGTGTTAGCAAACAGAAAACCAAGTCGCTGTGTCTCCTTCCTCCTAGCTCAGCGAGCTCCTCACCACAACCTGACTTTTAGCCTCTCTACTCTCCTTCTTCTCACCTGGAACCGCACCCAGGATGGCATCTGCCTCACAGATGTTGCAAGAATGAAGTGTGATAATAGATATTATATGCTAAGAATGCATAGTTTCTCTAACTTTAACTAATATACCAGCAATTACTGTTGATATAACAGATACAGAATGAGCAATCGATGAAATATTGAATCTATGGCCCATAAAGAAATCTAGAACAGAGTTAATGGAGATGGCCAATTCAACTATTACTCAAGTAGATGTTCTAAACTGCTGTTTTTCCATGTGTTTAGAGATATAAAGTTGAGTTATCATTTTGAATAGTTTTGTATGTGTTAAAAAACGTATGCCTTTGATTTGACACCAAGTATTCTAGGGTTAAAATGTACTTTTCTTTCTTTCTTTCTTTCTTTCTTTCTTTCTTTCTTTCTTTTTTTCTTTCTTTCTTTCTTTCTTTCATCTTTCTTTCTTTCTTTCTTTTCTTTCTTTATTTTACTTTTCTTTCTTAAAGCAATTGTTAGACCCGGATTTATAAACTTGACCTCAGTCAGAACAGTTGAAATGACCCACGTTTACTGCTTTGGTTGTGAATGCTTATTCCTGTATTTCTATACTTGTGTAGTTCTCTCAACTCCGGCTCTCAGGCTTTGCCTCCATGCGGCAGAACTTCACTTAAAATGCCTCCTGATTCCCAGCCATCGCTCCCCACTCCTGTCTAAACTGTAGCACATCACCTCTGCCTACTCTTGCTTGGTTGTTTATACCCCGCCCTTAGTCATCTCCCACAACTTACAAAGTAGCGACTTTCAGCTAAACTTCACAGGTGAGACGGCTGGTTCTCACACAGCCGAACCGAGGCGAGATCTGATCTGGTTGAACTGAGGCCATTGTAACTCCTGGACTTTCTCACACTCAGGAAATGCCCGAGGTATCACCGGCCACAGCCGGGACGCTGGGATTTCCTCCACCTAGCACTTCGCCTCACCCTGATTTCTCAATGCCCAGACATACACGTGACCTCTAGGTTTTTATGCTCAACAAAATTCTCTGCTTATGATTTCTTCTTTTCATAAGCTTGTACCACTAGGGAACGCAACTTGTCTGACTTGCTTGAGAACAAAAGAAACTCAAACTGGTTGTGAAGCAGACACCACAGACTGAATCTGGGTCTTGCCTGCAATGCTTTTTCTGCACTAAATTCCTGTGTTCTTTTGCCCCGCCCTGTGAAACAGTGTGACCTTACACAAGCCGTTCAGCTCTAGACAGAGGTACACGGCGAGGAGGTGGCTCAGCGTGGTAGCTCCCTGTTTCTCCCATGCTGCCATTGAGATGAAGTCTTTGCCATACATCACTGGTCTTTCTCAACAAATTTACTGAATGTAGTTTGCCCATGAATAATGACTCCATTGGGCTTGTCCAACCCATGAAATGCTTGCCTTTCTCTTTTGACTTAAAGAATTCTTTCATCTGAGTGTACACCATAAGTTTCTATTAGTAACCTTATTTAGTAGCACTAAACTAACATTTCCAAGATGTCACAGGAGAATATTTTAAATTTAGAAGCATAATAATCATGAAAATATTCTGTTTTATCACCTTATCTAAAAAACCAGTATCCATTACAACAACTTTTCTCTATTGTGATTTTTATGTAACATTTTTGTTAATTTCTATGATCAGTGTAATTTTAGTGAAATTTTGAAGTGTTCTTATATTTCAGAACTTCTCATTAGCACAGGCTCCCACCGTCTCACAGGTGGCTAGGCTCTGACACTTTAACCGTAGCTTATAATCTTTCACCATTTGAGGGCTCTCTGCTCTGTGAACACTCCCTGATCTAGTTATGATCTGCTTTAGCTATCTAAAGATCTTGCAGAACTCATTGGCGCAGAACAGAAGATGGCCCAGGACCTGAGGAGTCAGCAAATACATATGTGGGTTGATCAAGTAGCCAAACCTCGAAAATATTTCCTTGGAAGGTTGATTTTATAGCTCCTGCCACATCAGGTATTTTATTACTAAAACCAGCAGTCAAAGCAGAGTAATAGAGATTGTCCACTTTAGTGTGTTTTCTGTGATTGGAATTGTGGATTTATTGATTTTTTTTTTTTTTGCCCTAACTGAAAAAGAGAGTCTACAAACAGTGCCAAACCAGACACACACACATACAAATACACAAATGCATACACGTGCATACACACACATCCACATGTGCGCACAAATATGCACATGCCCCTATAACATATGCATGCATGTTTGCACGTGCACACACACATGTATAGGCATTACTTTTCTTTCTGCTCATCAGCATCTCCCATGGACCCTGCACAACTGTTCCTAGCTACAGGGTCTTGCACGCGTGTCTCTGCTTTTACTCTTACAGTTACTTTCATTGCATTCACATGTAAGAGTTAACACTGTCTTCTTGCTGTTGTGGGAAAACTGTGGTGAACACGTTCTGTGGTAGAAATAAAACATGGCTGATTTCTCAGGCCACAGTTCCTCAAAAATGCAAGTTGCTGTAAGATTTGAGTTCTGCTTCATTAGCAAAATCCCCTGAGGATCTGTTCTATTGTTTAGATTACCAGCAACAGTGTCGACCTTTGTATAACTGTTTTCATTATCACCAACACATGCCACCTGAAAAGACTTTCTTCGAAAAAGCTTAGAAGGAGAAATCTAGAGTAAAGGTGTAGCAATGGCTTTAACACTATTCAGTTTGCTGGATACCTAGAGAGGCTGCACTGGTAAGCTACCTCCGTAGGACCTCGTGATCCAGGCAGTTCAGTTGTGGTGTGTGTGTGTGTGTGTGTGTGTGTGTGTGTGTGTGTGTGTGTAAATATCTACTTTTTACTCAGAAACACAAAAGCAGGCATGACTATGCAGCTAAGCAGTCCTGCTCTGTGTTTGTAAAGATTTAATCTTTAAAATGGCAAGCTGGGATCATTTTGAATTTTTCCATGAACTTAGGTGTTTAGTACATACTAAGCAGATCTTGACTGAACACTATGTAACCAGTGGCCCCTCTCAGAGCATGACGTGGGTTCAGTTCTAGCATTTTTAGCGTTTTAATCATCTAGTCAGTTTTAACATTTTACCAGAAGGAAAGCCTTCTAACTTCATTTCCTAAAAGTCCCACGAGCAGGCCCTGAACCTTGGCCTGGTAAACGTGATGCTGTAAACTAAACTAGGAATGTCTCCTGAATCTTAGCTCAGTAGAGGAGATGGCCTAGCGGCAAACACATCAGAGGACTCTGTCTTGCCTCCAGTACAAGGTTTTACTTGTGGTTCTGCAGTCAGGGAAGCTGCTCATCAGAGTCCCATGAGTCCGTGCTGCATGCTTTCTGACTGTCTCTATGTATAATTAATACACACTATGTTTTTCTTTTCTTTTTTTTTTTTCTTTTTCCCTTTTTGTAGAAATTGTTGACCTTACCACCTCTAGCCCTGTCACGAGTCCAGGTCAGTATCCACAGACACTTACAAAGTATGTCTGGGTACTTTTCCGTAAGCCAAGGTTTCTGCCTTGTCACAGAAGCACAAACAGCTGCTTCTGGGCCACGGGCATGGGTGTGGCTCTGGGGTCTGTCACCTGTGCTGTCCCTCTGGGATATGTGCTCGCACTGGGCCTAGGAGCGGTGTCTGGCCCGGTTGGTGGTGTACATCATTACTTCATGTTGTAGGGTTTGTGTCAGCGTTGCAAGCTGATCACTCACACTCTGCCTTCTCACACAGAGCTGAGTAGAATTTACAAGTTTCTGAGTAGCCATTTTAAAACTATTTGCTTTAGCTTGGTCTTACAGTACTATAAAATCACTATGAGGCAGGAAGGCATTTAGTGTTTCCACAAAGCATCCTCTGGGGAAGGCAGCTTCTCCTGCTCTGTATTCCAGGAAGAGATTTGGGTATCTTGAAACTGTTAAGGCAGAGGGCTGGTTTGGGTATCTTGAAACTATTAAGGCAGAGGGCTGGTTTCAGCTATTGGCCTTTTATTCTCAGATTGTTTCCAGTTCCACCATAAACATTCATCTGGAAAGATGGACCATCGCTTTAAGAGTTATTTTCAACTGGGCACGTTTTATGAATGACAAACCAAAAAAAAAAAAATCAAGATAAAAGCTATTGATAATAAAAACAACCTTTATCTTGTTACATAGAAATTTAGTGGTTCATTCTGAACATTGGGTATTTAAAGAAGAAAGTCAAACCTACTGAAGTAATTTAGCTTAGGAAACCTCCCATGGTCTTCTATAGCCGCTGAGTGAGAGGGTTTTGGATGCTGCCCGCCATGAGGAGGTATAAGTTAGTTAAATAGTTGTTTGTCTCTTGTTCCATAAATGGCACTAAATTTTAGTCTAAAAATGGGATTTGCTGATCTGAGAAACCGAGAGGTTTAGAAAGGGAAAAAAATGTATCTCAAATTGTAATCAATCAAAAATGTTTTAAATTGGCTTGGGTGATTATGAATCCCTCCCCCCATCCCCCAACCTCCACAGTGAGATGAACTAGATCAGGCTTATGATTAAGTATTTAAAGAGTCTCGTAGTGCAACACTCTGCTCAAATTATAGGATATATCTTCATAACCTCTTAAGATGAAGCATATTTGGATAGACTGTCTAAAACTATTTTACCACTGATGTGGGCAAAGTTTACGTGACGGTATTAATCACAGTGTTCTGTTTGGGATGGGACTAACAACCTCCCAAGTGTGACCTTAGCATCAGTAAGTCAGAACCTGACAGTGCTGTTAGCATACAGCAACTTACAAAGGATCTGATTCCCATGGGCGCCACCTCTGCAGGGTGATGTGCACCCAGGTGTATGAGGTCTTAGAATTAACTGTATGTGTATACATCTTGATCTTCTTTTCTTTGTCAATTCTAAAAGATATTAAGTAATCTCCATGTATCTAAGTGAGCTAGTAAGTAGACAAAATAATGTACTTGCTTCCCTCTTAAGCAATGACCTCATTTCTTGGATAAAGACTTGCTAATTTGAAAAGTTAAGGTACTTTCCTCTGCTACTCAAGTAAAGAGTGGGATGCGCTATACTTTGAAAAGTAGTGGTGAGTGGCATCTAAGCATGCACTTGCTTTTTGTGTTTGGGGTGGAAATTACATGAGGCAAATGAACTAAGTGTCACTGTCAGTAGACACTGTATCACAAGCTCTGCCAATAGAAGGGACTCATTAAAATAACGCCTGTTATAAAGCAAACAAGGAAAGTGTTTTTATCTGTAAGAAGATTCCTACCTCACCATATAATGCTGAAAAACATCAAATTTCAACTGGCTGCCTGGGTTTAAGCCATTGCTGTAAAATTGAATTCCTCTACAGCATGACCTTTGAAAATGTAATGTAAGCTTTTTTTAAAAAAAAATCATTATAGAGAAAGTTAATAAATACATGTTGAATTGAATTGAATTAATGAACTGAAGGACAGAAAACAAGCGCTGCTATCAATGAAACGTGGCCTTCATTAATTGTGCCTTTATTAAAGGCCTCCCAGGACCAATGTGGTTGGACAAGGATTTAAAGCATGTGGTTTAAGCAGGATTGGCAAGGAATAAAGGATGAACAAACAATCTTAAAAGTCTGGCCACGCGCTAAGCACGGTATCGAGAAGAGTTGGCCAAGTGTCGCTGGATGTAACAGTCCTTTAAGGGTTCTTACCAATGTAGCCAAATGTTGAGAGCCCCATATGCATGAGACAAGCTTTAAGAAAAGACCATCCAAAGAACAAGAGGGAGTGAAAAGTCTCACCAAAGTATTCAGCAGAAATATCCAATCTGCTGCTTCTACATAAGTGGAGGAGAGAAGAGAAGCAGGATGGAAGCAGAACTCATAATTGCTGACATCACTGTGGAGGGAGTTAAAGCAGAGATAAAGTGGATGTGGTTGCAGGAAGGCTGGGCACACTGAGGATAGATGGGAGGCAACAGACTTATATCAGTCGTGTTGGAACACTGTAAAGAAATGAAGGTATTGAAGTCATAACTTATATTTTTATATTTTCTTGAAAAGTCAAAATGTGTCACAATTGATGGGAGTGGAAACTGAACTATTAGCACCATTATTTAAAAAAAAAAAAAAAAAAAAGCTTTTCTTTGATCCACCTGCTCCTCAGCGTCTAAGAGGGAAAGGCCGTTTCTCATGATGAGGGAGACGTGTGGCGAATTTGAGAATCCAGTCTCCTTTCATGATAATTGCCTGGCTGGAGTGTGGAGTTCTGGGTAATGGGCGTGGCCTAAAACACGGCCATCGTTAGGCAGGAGGAGAGCAGTGTGCTATTTAAACCTATGCACCGTTTTGATTTAAGTTTTTTTTTAAAGCAAGCATAATTTTGTGATTATTTTTGAAGTATATTTTAATAGCAGATTTTTTAAGAAAGAAAAAGATGGAGTACTTTGAATGGATGGGCTGCTGTCCCTAAGCTGAAATGGGCTCGCTAGTGCCTGAGTATCTAAGCCCCACAACTGCTCTCTGCTGTGACTTGAATTCTAACAGGTCAAGGCTGAGGTTCCCAGTCCAGGATCAACCCCCCATGAATTCTTGGTTCTTACCTTAAACTTACTGGTCATCCTTCATAGCCTCACAGGAACCCTTCAAAAATTAAATTGCAATCAAACCAGCATCAGTTTGGCATTGTGTATCTCTTAGAATAAACATCCATCCAGGTATTCACTTAGATTATAAATAGAAGAGCAAAGTAGGGTTTTTTTTCAATGCAGTAGTGAGGCCCAACCTGAAAACTGTCCTCACTTGGCCCATGGAAATAATACTTAGCAGTAATCAGTTAAATATCATTAGTATGAAAACCATTTAATTGTTAAATGTATGCCATTGATAGTAAAATGAATTTATTTATCCTTAGACAAATGGGGAGATGCAAAAAAAAATGTGAATTTTCCATAATACCGGTGCTTTGTATTTTTAGCAACACAAACATCCCATTTTCTTTGTAAAGTGTCACTATTTTATAATGACTTTAATTAGGATAAATGTATTTTTGGTATTTAAATATGACTTTGTATTCACTAATGAGAACTAGTTCCACTTGACAGCCAAGGAGAAGAAAACATTTACCAAAGGGAAGCTGGCAGATATGTGGTGGAACCAAAACTTAAAAATGCCCAAAGCTCTGCCATCTAGTGTGTATGCTCGGATCTAAGCAATGGCAAGCATTGTGAAAACATAAAGACTAATGTTTGTAAACAGAATTGTTTTGACTCACAGGGCGATGCCATGTTATGTGAAGAAATCCCAAACTCAATAATTCCTGTTTGATTCATCTACTTGGCAAATCAACCTTCACTTTGCTGGCTGAGTTTTCTTAAAAGGAAAAATGCCTTTATTCGTTACCCCAGGAATCCCCGTTTCCCATTTCCTCTGAATAGCACAGGCCAACATTTAGCAAACATTCACTGAATAACAACTGTACTGGGCACCAAGTAAGTGCTGAAAACGTAAAAACACCTTAAGGGGGTTAACCCTGCTTAGGAGACAGCATGTCGTTAACCATTAGTATAATATAATGTGTTCCATAGTTTCAGTTTGGATAAAGAAGCCTACAATTTTGCCTGGAGAGAGTCTTCACATGAGTGAGCTGTCCTCACAAATTAGGAATGGCTGTGTGGAACGTGGGTATTAACGAGCAAGGGGTATGCTTAAAGTCCATGGCAAGGAACTATAGCAGACAGGGAGTGGTGAATGATTGAATTCTTGATCCATATGGGCTAATTCCATGCTCCGTCCTCCACCAACACCAAATGGTGCCAATGAAAACCCTGAGTGGGCCACTTCGATGGTGCACTTGAGCTAACACAGGACCACAGACATCATGGGTCTCCTTGCAGTGACCTACCCAACACCTTTAGCTTCACACTGGGTGATAACTAACTTTCTTTATTTTGAAATTCATCTGAAATTAAGTTACTACAACAAAAATTGAAATTAATTCATTACCAATCTAACCAATACTCAATTTCCTCTATCAGCTCCTAAAATACCATTTACTCTGAAATTTTATATGTATTTATAGTAGGGTATTAATAAACTTATAAAGTACAACATCATATTCTAACTGGAAAAAACTGAATATCAAGAAATTACCATTCCTTAATAAATGAACAAATAAATGAGTTATTTATAAAAGCTAAGTTGGCAATAAGAAGAATTTCATGGGAGCCTCAGTAAAATATCCAGAAATGGATACCAGTAAAAACATTCCATCAAAAATAAACATGGCAAGAAAATTGAGTAATTTGCCCATTTAATTAATAAACACAAAAGTTATAAATTGGAATGACTCTGTTAAGTGTGTGTGCGTCACATGCCATGGATGACATGATGGGTGGTAGCCCAATGACAAATGGATGATGGAGAGATGGATGGATGGATGGATGGATGGATGGATGGATGGATGGATAAAATTATGAATGGATGAGTGGGCAGATGGATGAATAGATAAATAATTGAGAGATGAGTGGATGGATGGATGAATATATAAATGATGGATGAATGGATTGATAAATGATAGATGGACAAGTGAATGGATAAAGGATTGGTGGGTGGAAGGACTGTAGATGGGTGGGTGGGTAATTGATAGATGGGTGAGTAAAGTATGCACTGGTGAATGGATGGGCAGGAAGACGGTTGGTCAAACAGATGAATACGTGGCAAATTTCCATGTGGAGCATAGAGCTAAAACCTTAAGACAAAGGAACTGATCGGGTACAGGTCAGCTTGCGTTTCTACTCATAGTTAAGAGTTCACCGAGTGTTTCAGCAAGGCACATGTCACATCTTGCAGTAGAATGCAAAGGTAGCGCCCACTACTCTCTTTTCATTTTCACGCTTTAGGGATGTAGAAGAGGTTCATATAACAAATGTGCAATATGCCAGAAAGAACTAACGTGAGCTGGGAAGCTCTGATGCTGCCCGGAGAATATTAGGAAAACCTGTCTACACAAAGTCATTCCTGACTTAAAGTGTGGGACACAGGAGGAAAGCCATGTTCTCAGAGCATCCCACACAGACAAAGCAGACATAAGCCAGGACAACATGCTTGCATGGTGCTACAAGGATCTGCAGAGTGTAGATTGATCAGAAAGAGCTCAGTGGCATTCGGGAAACCTACGGTACTGCATAGCAGAGGCTGCTGGACACCTTGCCTGGAACCTTGGTCTATGAAATCCCAGGCACAGGCTGATTGTTTCTCAGTACTCTGATGGTCAGGTAGTGGCTTGACGTGTGGTATGAGCTGGTGGGAGGAGGAGGAAGGATTAGGAGCAATTAAAGGTCATCAGAAGGGAAACCTGTCATTTTGTTGATGAGGTCTGGAGGACAGGGAAACCAGGATGATCCCCAGAGC
>OU015753.1:107424829-107441333 GCA_907169655.1 Acomys percivali
CCCCCCTCCCCCTGCCCCTGCCTCAGTTCCCTGGGAGTGCAGCCTCATAAAGTGGAATGAAGGGCTAGATGGTCTTAAAATTTGCTTTCAACTCTTGATTTCTATGAGATCCCTATAAACCAGGTGTAGAAAGCTCTGTGAGTCTAACTCAGCTGTGAAATTGCCTCAGTATCCCTTATGAGCTCACTGAAATTGACTGTTTCCAGTCAGATGAGTGCAGAGCACTTTGGTGCAATAGGGAATTTGCATAGAATCTAGGAGATTAAAATGACACAAATATCGGGTCCCCCGGATGACAAATCACAGCTAAGCTGTCTTTGAATCTGACGTGTTTTCAGAATCTGCCATGTTTTCAGAAGCATGGGTCTTGTGCACATGTGGGCATCTACAGTGGGTCCATCTGAGCATGGGCCAGGGACTCCTTCAACTCCAACCACGTTGGGAATGAAATGGCTGCAAAGCCTGGTCAAAATGAAAGCTGGCCGGCTTGGTCCTTCTACAGTCAGATCCAACCACTTTTCCACTCCCCTATCTGTCCTCTGTTCTCCTTCCCGCCACACTTAGGCATGTGACACCGATGGGGAGCAGGTGACTAGCTGACTCCATACATTTTCCACACACTTGGTTCTTACCGTACATGGTGCACATGCAAATGTCATCTCAATGTCCTAGACACTGACTGCCTCCAAGAGTGGATAGCAGAAGCTATACAGTAAGCCAAAGGGGATCTAAGGCTTTGTCCCTTTGCAAGAAGTCCACAGATCTTAATCTATCTAACTGAGGGCCAGAGGATATGAACTCCTCACCCATAGGAATCCTAGACACTAAAGTCCCTGAGGTCCTGTCCAGTAGGGGCATATCCAGCAGAAACACACAGCTGAGTTAGTCTGTCAGGATGCAATTGGATTCTGGGATCAAATTAGCTCCAGACTTAGCATTCTGGAAAAGGAGACGGTACTGAGGTGAAGCACTCAATGGCAGACATTCCAATGGCTGACATTTAACCCATTACCTCAGCTAACAGTCATGACAGCCTCATGGTGGGGCTGATGCTCACACAGCTGATGTTTGACTCAGTGCAGCAGGCATCTGTAGGACCTCAGCTCCCAGGATCCTGAGGTCAGGCCAGCTTCTCCATGGATGTTCTCACCTGTACTTTAAGAGGCCCAAATATCTGTGAGAAACTAACAATTTAGCTTTTTGTGATAGTCCTTAAATCATATTTCACCACATACTTTTTAAAGTTTTCTCTCTTTTTTTTCACATAGGAAGCAAGCTTTTATAACCCAGGTCTACGTGTGTGGTCTTGGGCTATGGTGTCATCAGACATGATCTTTAAAGGGAATGTATGCATGCCTCATCACAGAGGCATTGAGGCAGCAGCCGCCACTCATGACTTTGTTGTCAGGATGAAAACCCACAGAGTCTAAAACATCCGTGTTCACACAGACCCACCTTGAGAAAACATTGATGATCAACTGGAGTTTTATTAGACATTTAGAACATGGCTGTGTTCCTTGGCCTGTTCTGATTTTAGCTGTATGGTCCTCAGCCAATTTTATTACCTCAACAGCATAGAATAACAAGCGGGTTCCTGGCCCTATAAGACTGAGCCCATATCCTAAACCCTGGAAGGCCTATGGAGATGCTCGCCAATGTGTGAGGTTTTCCTTGTGGCTCACACCCTTTGATGGGTGGAGTAAGTTTACGTACAAATCAAATAGAACAAAACCCCTCAGCAAACTGAATATGCCTGGTTAAAGCGGAGACAGAAAGTGACAGAGTTTAGAGTGACTGTTAAAGTTTATAAAGTAATAAGGCAGATTTCTTCAAAACTCATTTGACTTCAGACGGTCTAAATTGCATTTTTTAAAATGGAATCTATGAACTCATTTGTCAAAAGAAAATAGTCTATAATATTTATTAGTGTATAATATAAATGTGATATTTCTCATCTGAGTTTAAATATATAAAAACCATGATCAATTTATTGTTAATCAAATGTTAGCATCAATACATTTATCCCCAGAGCCTTTTTTATGCACTTTTTACATTCCTATTCTTAGTACAGATCATTTTACATCAGTAAAGTTACATTTTAGCATAATTAAAAACTTTTTTTTTAACACTTAGCTATGCCCAGAAAAAGAAATGCTTATATTTTGAGAGGAAAATCAGCATTTGAGTCTTAGAACAAAGATCAATGGGGGAACTTCAGCCAGCTATTACTAAGTTCTGCATTACTTGTCTATATCACGTGCTTGCATCTAAAATTTCAATAACTCCACCTTTTCACAAATTTCCAACACTCTACCTATGTTGGCATGTGGTTTTATAATATGAACCCTAATAATCTGGTCTAGTTTAAATTTGAATGTAGAGGAAGAAGGAAAATATTTATTATATTTTCTCACCGTGTAGTTATTTAGCAGTGGGTTGATGGGCCTCTGTCTCCACAGTGAAAACACAGCTACTGATACTTTGGAAACACAAGAATATTAGCAAAAAAGACACACTATTCTTTGATTCAGTTAATGTCGACACAACCATAATGCGGTTTTCACCAGATAATTTATTACAATACAGCCACAATTACAATATGAACTACATAGAAAAATGTTTAAACTGTTGCTTCAACTTACAAACTGCCGGTTGAAGCTGCTGAGTGCATGCTGGCTAAACTGTGCACTCTGCGGTATTGATCCTCCAATGAGCAATGGAACCCACTGCACATGCACAGTTATGAAACAAAGGCTACAAGGTGCATACGCAAATTAACATATTTCACAAAAATGCTTCTTTTGTAGAATATTTAACAAAGATGTCTTGGTTGGTCAAATAGACTATGATGTCTGGGTTTCTGCATCAATATGAGATGGGTCCAAGTTTTACACCCAAGAAATAAAGGGACCTGGCAAACTTTCTTACGTGGGATTTCTTACTTTCTCAAACTTTCTCTAAGCTCACTGATGTGCAAATACAATTCTCTTTTCATTATCAAGCAACCAGTTTTACAGAAGGGAATGTGCTTGCTGCATGCTGGGATTAACTGAAATTCAACAATAACTGTGAAATAATCACAGTGCTGTCTTCCTTTCATCCCCTGGTGCCCCAGGAGCCCTTCAAAGGTTCATCCTGGCCTATACCTATAACGGTCTGCCAGGTGCAGACTTCGGTCCTAGACTCATCTTAACATTGTTCCAAGCTTTAAGAGACTCGCAGTAAATTATGCCTCTCAAAATATCCCTAAGAAAATGAGTGCGCTGAAAGCTAGCCTTCAGATATCCATAGTGCTTCTTTTCTGGGAGACTTGACCTCCTCCTCCTCCTCCTCCTCCTCCTCCTCCTCCTTCTCCTCCTCCCTAATAAGCACAGTATGGACCTAGCTGTATTCAAGTTTATAATAAGCCTGGAATTAAATAAAAGCATGTTTTTGTAATCATTGACTATTTTAAATACTTGCCCTTTGAAAAGCAAAATAAGGCCCACAGTGGGAATTTCAGAGTGAGCTTAAAGGGAAGAGGCTATTACTGAAATGTCTCACTTGTACTAGAACAAACCGTCGGTTTGGTCACGCAGGCCTTCCTGTGTGTGTTGGAGATGGTGGGCACTCTGCATATGAATGTGGCCATGAATATCCACCCACAGGTCAGGGGGCAACCTGAGGCAGAGTCTCTGCTGCAGCACACACCGGGCCAGCTGGGGCGTCTCCTTTTTCCTGCAGTTGCACAGGTGTTACAGATACTCCAGCCTCTGTGTCTGGCTTCTATGTGGAGTTTGGAGATCTGAACTCGGCCCCCAGACTCACACAGCCAGCACCTTTCCCAGCTGAGTTCTAACCCCAACCCAGCAGAGTCTTCTGATGTGTTTGATTCTTGGTGTTTTGGATGCTCAATTTCCTCGGTTAACAACTAAGACCCCAAAATAAAGCTCTCAAATTGACTCTTAATTCCATGAAGAGAATTGTATTACTTGTGAATTCTACAACCATTGATTTAATATGACTGTAGGAATATACTAGACAGTCATGGCCCATACACTGACCTGGAGCTTATAATGATTATATTTTTATTCATTTCTGTAAAATACATTGCATCCTTTGTTTTGTGGGCAACTTCTCCCTCAGTAGTAAATGATGATAGATAAGAAATTTAAAAATTTTTAATCTACCATATTTTCTGGCGTATAAGATGACTGGGAGCATAAGATGACTCCCAATTTGTCCAGTTAAAATATAGCGTTTGTAATAGACTCACCGTATAAGACTACCCCTCTTCCAGCACACACCTTGTGCAACAGACTAGGCAGGGCACATAGAGCAAGGAACTTTATTAAATGCTGGTAGACAGCCAGTGTCAAGCTACACTTCCCCTTTAAGGCACGCTCCACACTCAGCACAGCCCTCTGAGTCAAATGGAGAGCCAATCCACGCTCATGTTATCCTCTTCAAGGTACAGGAAGATGTGTGCAGCTAGCTCCTCCCTGCTTCATATTCCCTGCACAGAGCAGGGAATCAGCCATAGCACCCACACAAACACACACACACACACACACACACACACACACACACACACACACTATATGCACCAGACATAAGAAGCAAGGGGAAGCAAGCTGCAGGTAAGTACCTGGCATATAAGACGACCCCTGACTTTGACCCAGATTTTTCAGGGTTAAAAAGTCATCTTATACGCCGGAAAATATGGTATGTTCCTAAACTTCTTGATTGTCAGTGACTGTCTAGTGGCTGAGGGATACCTACTGCATCATCCTGCAAAGCACAACGGGAGGTGATGCTGTCATGAGACACACACCACCCTTGCACAGAGGTCCCCTGGGGGCTGAAACTTGTGTTCTGCCTTCTCTGCTGTGTGTTGTTCTAAGTGTCCAAAATTACTGAGCTTAGACCCTTGAGTGGGTATTGAGATACAACTACCAAGTCCATTTCGGAAGAGATTTTAGAATTTAAAGACTGTAAACATAGCAGCTTGATAGAGAATGTCTCCACTGCACAGGCACAAGAGTTGGGATTTGGTTCCACAGCACCCAGATGAGAGCAAGGCCTGGTAGTATGAGCATAATGCCAGCACTGGAGGGGCTAGAACCCCAGAAGAATCCCTAGAGCTTCCTGACCAGCCTGTGTAATCAGAAAGCCAAGTTCCAGGATCAGTAAGAGACTTTTTCCCATAAAGTAAGGTAAAGAACAATAAAGAAAGACACCTGAGCTCCATGTAGTCAGAGAGAGAGAGAGAGAGAGAGAGAGAGAGAGAAACAGAGAGAGACAGAGAGACAGAGGGAGACAGAGAGGCAGAGAGACAGAGATAGAGAGAGAGAGACACACACACACACACAGAGAGAGAGAGAGAGAGAGAGAGAGAGAGAGAGAGAGAGAGAGAACATTGCCCTACAAAGAGATGAAACAGGCTCAACAAAGCCCTGATTTTTAGAGACTATTCTGTTAGACACTACGGGAACTTCATTTCCCCAACATAAAATAAACTCTTGTTTAAAACTAACATTGCTTAGATTTTGAAAGATGACAAAGAATGCAAAAGAGGTTTAGATCCCATGGTGTCTCTGGTCTCTGTGTTTATTCTACTGCCTCAGAAGCAGCTGCCAGCCGGGAGACCTCTCACGGATAGGAACTCATTTGCCTTTGAAGTGACTTTGAGTACAACCAACTACATCCAAATGATGGGAATAATGGAAGCCAAGAGGCCTGGCAGGCAGCTGGGTAGAGGCGCCCACAGCTTCCTCTGCTGAGCATTCTCATGGCTGAGGGATGACCCTGAGGTCTCCTGTGATTACTGCAAATGGGCTCATGAGTGGCCATGAGTAAGCTCACTGATTGGGCTTGGCGCACTACATGATCAGCTACACATTAGCTCTTGGAAGCGAATGGCCAGGCCCATTGGGCAGAAGATACAGACACGGGAGGCTCTGGCAGAGGACAGGTAGCCACAGCAGCTGTAGGAGTCTCATTCCCATAATTCACTGACGGGAAGAGCCAAGCCTGGACCTTTCATGGCCGTGCTCTACTCTCGTTTTTTTGGCAGGATGGCAGGCGGGAGCTGCAGACCCCAACAGTCCCTCTTTAGGTGTCAGTAAAGCAGGGAGAACTCACATCTGCTCCCTGATGACTGGCGACCATGCCTGTCAGATGATATGATATTAATTTTCACCTTGTGAATTAATACACCTGGGGAAGTCAGCTAGTTCAGCACACTCTACTACTTGGTAGAACCTTCCTCACATGGAGGATTTGCTGCCATGTTTTACAATGCTGTGAGTTTGAAGGTCATAAACTTCAAGGTAATGGGAGCAGAGAAGAATTGCTGAACCCTCCCAAGGACGGGGGCTTTGGGGCGAGGGCCACCTCTCAGCTGTTGGAGGGTGCTATGTGCTTCTCTTCCTGTAGCTTGTCAGCTTGATTTTAGTGACAGCTTGTGTTCAATAGCAGCAAGTTTTAACTCTACAAGTTTGTCCGTGAAGGATGGAGTTCAAGGTGGCTGCTTATTTTCTTGACTAAGATATGGACATATAGAATTGCACACGTACCTTGAAGACAACAAGACATTAACAAATAGTAAAGAGTGCTCTGATCAGAACATGGAGACAGTAGGGGTTTTGTTTGGGAGCTTAAGATATTTTTTGGATCTGCACATTTCCCTCTCCCCCTTAACTGAATGTGTTTGTATCCAAACATTTTACAATTCTATTTTATCCTATATTTAGTTTTTTACAACCTATAGCATATATATATATGCATATATATACATATAAATATGTGTATGTGAACACACATTCTTAAAGGCTCAAATTTAAGGAAACAACAAATCAATTTTATCCTAAAATCATCAACTTCGCTGATAGTGATTTATTCATAAGAGTAGATTTAGATTTAAAACCCTGTTACCAAAATTGTGCACCTCTAGAAGTATAAAATGGTATTTTTCTTTCTTAAAAGAAATCTAGAAACCACATTATTTCCAGATATACACATAATACATGTGATATTATTTCAGAAACAACAAAGATGGCCAACAGTTCTTCAGCATCTACCCAGCTCCTATATCAAAAGTATGATATTCTCTCTCTCTCTCTCTCTCTCTCTCTCTCTCTGTCGTGTGTGTGTGTCTGTGTGTGTGCGCACGCACACGCGCGTGCGTGAAAACAGGAGTGAGGCAGCGTTAGTTGGTTCGTTGGCACCTATCAGCCCCCAGTTTGAAGGTCTAGCAGAAATCACTTCAGCTGGCAGTTTTGATATTAAAAAGCTTTCTCACCAGTTCTTGCTAACATAGGATGTCAGAGTCATGGAAACCAGACACATCATGCTTTGGTTTTCTGATCCCTTAAAGTTAGCATTAAAGAGAAGCCACATTAAGCACATAGAGTCTTGATACGTTGTTTTGATTGAATCTATTCTCCAGTTTTAGGAATAGAAGTTAGCAAAGATTCAGGCAGTGTAAGGAGCTGTGAAGGCTGGTACGATGTGGAGTTTCTGCAAAGTGAGACTCGCACACTGGTTCCACTGACAGGTTGTCACAAGGCTCTGGTGGAAGATAATGAAGCCATGCCTTGTTACTGCACATCTCCCTGTCATAAGAACAGAGCAGAAGATAATCAAATATTCATCTTTTATAGAACTCTCCCAATTTCAGGTTTTTCAGGGGCCCTCGGGATGCCTATATCAGATGTTTTTCTTTGTTGAAATCATGACACTTGGATTTAAAAGAGAATTCAGTCATACTCATAATCCGAGCCACAAAAACCATGAATCCACATCTCTTCATCATCTATGAAAAAGTCAAAGTAGCTCCAAGAAGGCAGGGTATATTTTATAAGGGAAGGATGTCAGCCTTTGGTTCATGTGCCACATCACCCTCTCCCTCCCCTCCTCTGCCAGCTGCTGCTATACTGAAGCCAAAATTTGACCTGTCACTGTTTCTGACCTGAAGACTTTTAAAGCTACTCTGAGTAGCTTCCCGAGCTGGCCCCAGCTCAGTGTGAACCCACTTGTGCCTCTCTGTTCCTTGTGAGTCCTGTGCTCTGTTTTTGTACCACTCATCTCAAACAACACTTTGTTTTCTCCTACTCTGTTTTAGAGTGTGTCACATTACGTAGAATTATCCCCCTTCTGTCAAACACAGTCCAGCTCACTTGTGGCATCTTTCAAAGAAAAAGAAGTGGGAAAAATTATTAGACAAACTGCCAATCACAAATTATCAATATTCTTCTAGTCAGCTACAACTGTACGATACATTGAAAGAGAGATCTACTTTCTAAGCATGAAGCCTCCGGAATATTTTTGTATCATACACACCAGTGGCAAAGAGGTGATCACATACATCCATCAGCATTCATCCCTGGAGAGCTGATAACTCGAGCTCAGTGAATACTACCTGAATGAATGACTCTTTTATTCAAAACATTGTCTTCTCAGGAATAAGACCAAAGATGCCAATAAGATACATGTTTTCCATAATCACAGTTGAGTATGTAAACTCCCATAGTCCCTCACGATGGGGAAGGAGCCTGAGGCCACACTTCATCCACAGCCAGGAAGCAGAGAGAGTTGAATGCTTATTCAGCTCCGTTTCTCCTTTGTGTCCTGACTGGAGCCCCACACTGGCTGGCTGCTAGGATTGCCCACAGTTAGGATAGGTATGTCCAACTAGGTGAACTATCTAGATACTCCCCGCAGAGGCATCCGAGGCTTGTTTCCATGGTGATTTTAAATCCTGTCACATTGATAATCAAGGTCAACCATGAATCTCCTGACCTTGGAAATTAGCAGATTATGGGTTTTTTTTTCATTTTACTAAATTGAAACTTTTGTTGGTTGATGGATGTAATTTCTACATAATAACTTACCTCCAATGACCTGCATCATCAACAAGCTTGTGATATTTAATAAGATGAATATAGTTGTCCGTTCTTAATAATAACATGGATGATGTAGGGGTTTAATATGAATTATGTAAGAAGGAACATCTCTCCCAATGCTGAAAGTGGGATTGTGCCTCTACACTGTGAG
Organism: Acomys percivali; assembly: GCA_907169655.1. Lineage (NCBI taxonomy): Eukaryota > Metazoa > Chordata > Mammalia > Rodentia > Muridae > Acomys > Acomys percivali. Next base: position 107,433,866 of record OU015753.1, read on the forward strand.
TTTGCACAGTTGCTACCTACACCATGTGAAGTCATGGTCCCAAGTCCTAAGTCTTCCTGCACTCCAGATGCGTAGCATGGGCTTCTCTTTCTGTTTAATAGAGGGAAAAGATGCAGAAAACAAGTTATCAAGAGTTGGTACTGAATTTACAACGAGTCTCAATTGCACATGGCCCAAGTAGCTGCCCCTGAGTCTCCACCCCGCTCATAAAGACCGGCCAGTCTTCAGCCATAAATCCTTTACCAGGTCAAATCCGACATAGCTGAAGTCAGCTAGCTCATTGGGAGCCACGGGTCATCCTAGTGGCCAAAGGCCTCGATGAAAGCACTATGGGGGTTCACCAGGGCTTGAGGTGCCTTCCTGCAGGCATAGACATGAGCCACGTGTCATCCTAGTGGCCAAAGGCCCCAATGAAAGCACTATGGGGGTACACCAGGGCTTGAGGTGCCTTCCTACAGGCATAGACAGGAGCCAGGCTTCTCCTGATGGGAAGCCAAAGTCCTCTCCTCCCCTTCTCACGTGAGGTTGCGAGGGAAATAAAAGGTGATCGGGGCAGTGTGAAAAGACATCAGTTCAGAGTCACGGCTTGGGGTGTGATGTTCCCACCCTGCCAAGGTCAGGTGTGCTTAAGGAAGGGACCATGGGCTCAGCTGGAGCTCACACAGACACTGGGTTCCGTAGGGAGGCAAGTAGGGCTCGACCAAAATAGCTTTGCTTGAGAGAAATGAAAACTGAAAAGACTTTAAAATTGTTGCGTTTGAGAGATGACAGGAATGACAAGTTATGTGTAAGGAGTCTGGGGTGTCCCCGCTTCATTTCCTGATATCAAAAATAAATAATAATTACGTTGCTCTGTCTCGGTGATGAGTCTGAAGACAGCATGGTAGAGTCGGTTCTCTCTTCTTCTACCACATGCGTCCCAAGGATCCCTCTTAGGTCAACAGGCTTAGCTGCAAGGTCCTTTCCCGGCTGAGCCGTCACGGCAGCCCTATGGATGCCGCGTTTTAAACAGTGCTGGCAAGTATCAAATAGCAAACAGGGAGGCAATACAGACATTAAGATCTGAAATTCATTATTGTGGGGCTGGGACCCGGCTCAGAGGGTAAAAGTGTTTGCCTGACAAGCATCAGGACCTTTAGTTCGAATCCTTAGGGCCTATGTAAGTGTGCGGATTAACTCACAACCACTACAAAATTGCTCCGTTCTCCGGAGCAGAGGGAGACAGTTTACAGGGTATAGGGACAGGAAACACAGTGCACCAGGAAGGTCCCATATGTGGCTTCAGCACTCTCATGACCCACTCACTTCCTGTAGCCCCACCCAAACACAGCTAGCCTCTAATACTGAAGATCTTGAATCCACACTCTAACAGCTAGCTAGAGGGACTCTATTTCATCAAGAATTCCTGATGTTCCTCTCTGGACTGATGTTATTTCTTTCTAAAACTATAATTTGTTCTTGTTACTAGGAAAACTTGATATTGGGGGAAATCTTTCATTCTTCACACAACTTAAAGGACATGAGTTTCTAAGGCTTTGTTTCTTCCTCTGGGCATTCCTGTCTCTGTGGAGTGGGGTCAGTCAAGGCTCTTGCTGCTGCAAAACCTTTTTGCTATTTGAGACACTTATGTGACTGCACTCGTCTGTCTGACCACATTTTCCACACTGCTATGTCTCAGAGCACAGTGAGGATAAGAAGTGACTAAAGATTTTACGAACTGTATGCTTTTGGGTAGGATAATTTAAAAGTCACCATCCGTATTAGAAGTATCATTATATTGTTAATCCCCCTGTGTTGTCTTGTGGTTGCTTCTGGGGCCGTCACAAAATCCATTTTTATATCTAGCATTCTGAAAACAAAACAATTGCTGAAGTGTGCCTTTGCGTCTCGGCAGACCTTAGACACCTACCCGGCGTGAATCAAGTCTTGTTACTGTGACAGTGAGGATGGTTCCCAGAGACTGGAGTGAAAGGAGCACAGGATGGGGACCAGCCTTGGGCGCACACCAAGACACTGCCCTAAAAAACAATGCAGCTTCTTAGCTGTGAAACCGACTAGCCTGCAGAGGGGGTCAGGACCCCTATAGCTCAGCGTAGTGTGTCTGACTTGAGTGTCTTCTCCTTCAACAGTGTGATTTCCATCACCACCGTGGTCCAGGAAGTTGGGAGAGGTACACACTCCAGCCCCTCCATGCTCCTCCCACATCAGAAGAGATGGAGGAGGACACTGCATGATAGAGGGTAGATAAATTCTGAAAAATATGTGTCAAATAAAGGAATGCTTGCAAAACAATATTTACACACACACACACACACACACACACACACACACACACACACACCAAGATGCATGAAAAGATAATCCAAATTATATGTCATCAGGGATACAAAATAATGGTACAGTGGGTTTGCACCAGCTATCATGGTCGCAGTTCAAAACCTAGCTGTTCCAAGTGCAGACAAGGCAGTAGACCAAGAGGCACATGTGCTGGTGGCTGAGAGGTGAAGATGGCATGGCCTCCCTGGGAGACAGCTCATCAGTGCCTAGTAAGAGCAAATTAACATCCACTAACTGCCCTCTTCAGAACCTGGACATCTCACTCTACCCACGTGAAATCTTGCATGGCATGTTTATTCATGGCTTCCCAGAGTTGGAGACAAGCAGGAAACCCTCTCGTAGATGATAAGCTTTGTCACGCCCAGGCAGCAGGCTGTCGGTCTTCCCAAAACAACAAATGAGAAGGGACGGGTCTGAGAAAAGGTAACAGGGGGTAAATGTGGACACACGTGGTGCTGCCATCTGCCCGGCTGGCAACATGGGCTGTGCCGACGTGACTTCTGATGAAGGCTTGGGCTTGGTGTGGCCGTGGCATATAGGGTTGCACGAGGCACCGTGAAGGACCAGAGCAGCCATAGTGATGGGGAGGTCTGTACATGTATATACGCTGACGGCACATGAAAAAAATATTTAGTAGCAAATAATTGCAGCCAAAGACCCCTCTTTTCTCTGCCCACTCTTCCTTTGACCAGTTATTGACCAACTAAACAAAGATTCAAGTTCCAGCCCACTGGCCTACCTTCTCCTGGCTGGGCAACCTTCACCCATGGTACACTCACCCGATAAACAGCTGAGGTGACTGCTGCTGCAAAACACTGAGGAGTATAACCACTTCCAAAAATGTCACAGACGAGTGAGCCATTGGGTCTAACTGGGAGAGAGAGAGAGGTCTGCTGTCTTCCACTCAGTCCCTCCTGTGAGTCTGAGGAAGAGATTCTAATACCAGAAAAATGTGTAGTCAGAGTGGACACAAGCATCTCTCGGGGTCTCGTTTTTCCCTTGACCTGTACTTTTGTGAGTATCAGTGGCTCTCAGTGGCTCCCTCTCCCTGAGAAGGGAGTTGAAGTAGGAGGCCAAGGTCTGGGAGACCCTGTGCCCACTCTTTCAGCTGCAAAATTGTGGGAGATTCTCAACAGCCCTGGGTAGAAATGAATAACACATCCGCACAGGGGAAACCCACCCTGAGAACCCAGCAATAAATTGTTGTCTTGAACACTTCAGTTGCACACACTTTCTGGTAATATTCCATTATACTAAAGGCCATTTGTAAGGTTTCTTGATCTTGATTTATTCCAGTCTGGGATTGCTTTCTGAGGGGATAATCTCATTTATGATATTGCCTTTTTAAGATGGAGCAAGCATCATACAGAAAGATAAATTTACACTGCCAACTAAATGCAAATGATGGCTATTTTGAGAAAAGCGTTTCAAGGCTTTCTTTTATCCAGAGATTTATGTGGAGATTCTAGAATGTCTAAGAGTTATAGACAATAGCCATGAATAAAATAAGTTGCCACTGGGGTGTGAAAAGCAAAATATTGTATGAAGGGCAAATTATACCAGGATTGTTATAGAAGTTAATACCTGGCTCATATTTTATCCATGTGACCAAACAAAGTCATCTTTAGAAGGCTCAAATCATGCATCTCCAGTATGGAAAGCTGGCACAGGGTAGGTGCTTCAAACTAGAAAACTGTAGAGCTCCCAGTCAGTGTCAAGCATCAATGTCCAAAGCCATGGTCTGGAGGGTACAAGACCAATTCTCCTGAAAGGGAAGGGAAGGGAAAGGAAGGGAGGGAAAGTGAAAGGGGAAGAGGAAGGTGGAAGAGGAATGGGAAGAGAAAGGGGAAGGGGAAGGGGGAAAGAGTAAGAAAAAAGGAAAAGAAATAGAAAAACTCTTAAGGTGTCCAACATACTCCAATACTTCCCAGAAAGTATAAATTATAATCTATAGTTCTCTGATGTTTTTTTCTTTTACTACAAAGAAGTAAAAACTACAATGAACAAAACCCTACATTGAAAGTAGCATTTTAAAGCACTGTTACAGAAATTACTGATGAAGATGAGGCACCTCTGTTTATTTTAGCTGTTAAACTCCCAAGGCAGACACTGCTGGCTACCTAACACAGAATGCTGGCTACTGCCTGTGATGGTGGGACCGTCACTACAGCTGGACCATATCCCTCAGAAAGCACTCACTCCTCCTTGCCAGCCATGCCTGCCAGACTCCACCACAGGTAGCAATTCTCACTGAAGATGGACTCAGAAGCCATGACAATTTTGAGGTGGAGTCCAGTCCGCTGTGGAGGCTTAGCCTCTCTGTGGCTTTGGTTACCTCCTCGAGCTATCAGTCTGATGCTTCGTGACTGGGTCTCTGACCACTGGGCCATGTCCCTGTGGTGATTTCCCAGTTTTAAACACCCCTCCTGTCTACATATCCCCAGAACTGATCACTTCACTTGGAACACAGTCCGGAGGCCTTGCAACAGTCACATACCAACACGTTCTGTGGTCACTTCGCTGTCTCTCCCTTGCCTGCTGCCTCAAGCTCAGAGTGACCTCTTCGCAGGTCCAAGGATAGACCATGCCTGGGTCTCTACGTTGTGGCTTTTCTTTCTGTAGCCTGCCTATAGCCTACAGCTCATGGACAAGTCTCTGCACCGTACGTACCCATGTGTTTCTTCAAGAGTTTGTGCTCATAACCTTTCTGGATGTCACATAACATCAGACCACCCCCCAAAAAAAACTCTAAATATCATTACTTCTCCCTACAACCCTAACCCTCCAGTCCTTCTACTTGAGGCTTAAAAATCATCTACGTGAAAAGATGTTCATTTATAATAAGACATCTCAAAATACCCTCCAAAAGCAAAACAAAAATCCCTTTCTGAAAACCTAAAATTAAAAAAAAAAAATTAAAAATAGAAGATGAAACATAGAAATGTCTGAGGCTTATCATTTGTTTCTCAGGTTTTTGTAAAATAATATTTCTGCTAAACAAGTATTTTTTTAATCATAAAAGAGTTTAGGAACTTAGTAAATCCCTTTCTTGCTGTTTCTCACTGCCTAACACTTTTTTTTTTCCTTTTTTGCTTAGAAAGATAATCTATGGTAGGTGTTTTCCTTCCCGTGTTAAAAATCATGGTGCTGACACTCAGCGGCTATGTTAGTGCTGACTTGAGATTGGCTGTAGAAACATAGTATTGGAGCCTTAGGCTTTGACAACCCCCACCTCCCACTCCCCAAAAGTAAAGGCACAGAGAGAAAATAAACCTCAGAGAGTAGAAAGAGGAAAGGGAAGGGAAGATGGTGCACTCTAAGCCAGTGGCACAAATATGGCTTTTGCCTTCAGAATCCCTAAGAGCCCTGTCTTCACCAGTCAAACAATGGAAGCCAAGGGACCAGCAGGTTGGAACTTTCTTAAAATAGGCTCTCACAACACAATCAGTGCCTGAGTGGGTCTCTAGAGAATGTTTGCTAAACACTGGGCAATGTCTTCACTGTTAGAAAAACCTGGACCAGTTATGTCAACAATGCTCTGATCAGTGCAAAGTGCTGCCTCATTCAACTCAATCTGTCTGGCTCATTTTTATCCATTGATGTTACCATGGCAGGGGAAAAATAAAACACGAGGAAAGAAAGCTTTTTTCATACACACGGTGTGTGTGGACAGACACAGCAGAAGGGCTGCAGTCACATACGTAATAGTTACAGCAGAAGGAAAGAAAATGTCTTTGTCTCTGCAAGCTGCTTATCAGACTTTCCCTCAGGCAGAAGTGCAGTTGCTGAAGGCCAGCTCCATGCCCAGACTCTCAGGTTTGCTGAAGAAGGGGCAGGGCAGGACCACAGGAGACGGTTTGCCTTCATGTTCACTCTGAGGTTCCATTGTCACTGGCCAGAAACATCCCCCTGACTAGCTTTGTCGTTGCAGATTCTTTTGACATAGGTTTTACTTTGTTTTGGGACATAGTGTAATGCAGACCAGACCTGCCTCAAACTCACCATGCGTCAGGGGGTGACTTTGAATTTCTGACCCACCTGCCTTTGTATCTGAGGATCGCAAGGGGTTCCCCCAGCGCCTGGCTTGGGTGGCTGCACAGTGTACATGGACTTGATCAGTGCTTGGCAAGCACTCTGCCAACTGAACTAAAGCCCACATCCACTTCCTTGACAGAGAAAGGCTTAAGAATTCATATCTCTTTGAGTTATGAAACAGAATTTGGTCCATAACATAATCACACAAAAGACTGACTTTTAATAAATGGTTGCCCGTTTTATTATATATAATTAAAGAACTGAGCTTTGATGAAAGGAGGCTTATGTGAAAGGGCATACCAACCTCATCCTGATCCTAGCATCTAAGAATAACATGCCCACTTTGGTGTTCCCAGGAGGCTCCAGGGTCACAAGGACACACTATTGCCAATGTGAGTAATTCCTGGTTTTGTTTCTTTGGAGAGAATCGTGTAGGGAGTATTTGTCTTATCTTGTTTCTTTCTCTGTTTTGCCTTCTTTTGTTTCTGAGACAGCATCTCTCTATGTAGTTCTGACTGGCCTGGAACTACTTGCTTCTGAGGATGGGTGTTTTACTGTCTGGGCCACAACTCCGTTCATTCATTTAGCAATCAGGTGTTGTCACCCACCTGTGCCAACCTCACTGAAAGCTTTGATAGCAGCAGCAAATGTAGACAGGGCTCTCATGGGCTCTGTACTGAGGTTCCCAGACAATACAAAGTACCACATGCAGGCACTATTGAAGAGCTAGGGAGGGGCAACAGGAGGGCCAAGTAAGGGCGATGGGCAAATACGATTTTCACCCTTTTGCTTGGTTGTTATTAAACCTTATGAATGAGCTTCAGTTTCCAGAATCGCAAACAGCCAACAAGGTGTCGGTGGGCAAACAGACAAAGGAATCGTGAAGCGCACAATGAACAATGTTATTCACCCGGCAGCTCTGAGCGCTGGTGGATATGAAACTAAACAGCCAGTGTGCTCGTGCTCTTATGCAGCGTCACTGAAAGAGAAGCAGAGACAGGATTGTTAAAACACAAGGTGGAGATGAGCCTGGAAGAGCTTTGTAAACGCGTGCGATGCTGTCGCTAATGGGAAGGTCCCGGCCTCCTGCTGCACA
>OU015753.1:107441733-107460067 GCA_907169655.1 Acomys percivali
TCACGAGGTTGAAAAGGTTTACAAGTGATTCCTTCTGGAACATTCTATATCCCAGTTAAATCTACATGAGCCGTGTGCACTTTAAAATGTGTGCAATATACCAAGCAAGGCATTAAGGCTTTAACAGGCACAACCCACTGTAGACAATGAAGCCAGAGGCAAGATTAAATGCATGCTCGAACAAGAAAAAAAAAAAAAAAGATTCCCTACCAACCAGAGTCTGGCTTTCTCCTGAGAGGGAGGCTACAGAACATTCAAGGTGTATGGAAAGCCTGTGAATAAAGCTTGCACACAGCCGCTTAGGCCATCACTCAACTTCGCCAGGATTGATGTGGAAACGGCCCCTCCTTGAGCATGTGTTTATCTTAATTGCCCATCACAATGCAGGGCTGGGTGTCAGAAAGACCTAATAAAAATGAATAAATAACGTCTAGTTCCCTATTAAATATTTAGTCTGCGTGGAAGACAAATAAGCGAATGAAATCCACTTTGATTATAGCTTTGTTCTCCAGATTGGTCCTGCTGGACGGGAGTGTGCCTGGCTTATGTCCAGCCATGTTGGTGCAGTGCTGGTGTCCACTCGATTTTCTGCTTGTTAACTGCTTACCACATCCAGAGGAAAGAAAGAAATGGGTAGCAGGGGATGTGAACTGAAACAGGATCTTTTCAGCAAGAGAAAACTGAGTTTCCGAACAAGTGGTTTTTTTTTAAAAAAAGCAGCCTGATCCTAGCTGCTCAGGACTGAGACAGGCACAGAGATGACCTCTGTAAGTCCAGGCAGCCTGCCTCTGAAAGCGTGCCACACAGTGGTGGAAACCATTATACTATGGATGCCGTAGATGGTGGTGAGTCAATGCATGCAGATGCCCCACAGATGGATGCTATTTGTCTCCAGGCTGAAAAGGGACCTCAAGGGCCAGATCATGAAATGCCCTAAACATCAGGCTAGGCTTTCCAGGTTTTGCCTCCACAGGGGATCTAGAGGGATGTCCATCAGGTGTATGGCCAGCTACAGTAGCTCAATGATACACGTATCAGGGTTCACACTCACATCTTGGCTGCAGTAATTGTGTCTTTTTATAGCAAAGGGGATCAATACGGTGAGTGTTAGTCTCCAGAACAAAGCAAAATGGGACAGAGAGAGAAAGCGCGTATTCATCTTGTGGGACCCTGTAGAAGGCTGCAGTTTAGCAGTGGGGATGGTGACAGCTTGCTTTTTACTACTCACACCCTTGGGCTCCCTACAGGTGTTGATCTTTACCTCTGTGGGTTCTAAAGGAGGCTTTCTGTAAATACAATCATTATCTGACCATGGCACGGCTCTCAAGTCTTTCTCTAAGATGTCTGTGACAAGTGTCAACATATATAGAGGAAACAAAGGCAGAGAGGCTCCAGTCACCCATAGGGGGAACAAAAGGACAAACAGAAAGTTCTGGAAATTCCACTGAGGGCTCAGCCCCCTGCTAGCTCTGCCTTCCTGGAGGCTAGCTGCCAGCAACTGCAGCAATTACACTGAAGTGACCCACACCTCGGTTCTGTAGACAGGACTGAGTGAGAGGTGGGGCGGGTGTTGGCTTCAGGCAGTGACATCCGAAGGAGGGGGAAGCAGTTGCTAACCTGCCATCAGTGCTCCCACCGTAGTCTCTAGGGAGACAATTAAGGCAGTGTCACCAGCCCCTGTGAAAGGCGAAAAATAGCTTTTCATACCCAGTTGTCAAGGACCCTGATGAACAGAAGAACCTGCCAACTTCTCTGCCCTAAAGATAGGATTTCCAGTGACTATCAACAAAATTTACTGCAAAAAGCAGTCTTCGAAATGTCTTCCAGTTACTGACATCAGCACCATTAAGCAGGACTACCCGTTTTTAAAAATATTTTCTTAAGCTGAACAGGTCAAACTATTTCTTTAGTATATATGGACTGTTCACCAAAAGCTTGGCTAAAATTAAAATTGATACATATCAAGTTAGTACAGAGAAACTCGGGCATGGGGGGTGGAATTTTTTGCATCCTAGACATGAGCAGAAACTATTCATTTCTTTTTACCTGAACAACTTCTGAGGGTCTCTAATGGCCCTTCAGTTTTGGCAACACACTAAATGCTTTCACAGGACTAGAATCTGGGTAACTCAGTACAGTTGATTACAGCAAACAGACAACCATTACAAGGCAGGGATGGAAGGACAGCTCCACAGTAAAGAGTACTGGCTGTTCTTCCAGAGAACTGAGGTTCTGTTCCCTGAACCCACTTTGGACAGACCAAATACCTATAACTCCAGTTGTGTGAGTGGAGGCCGGGAGCGGATGTGGTTCTTCTTCTGGCCTCTGATAGCACCTGCAATGGCGTGCACACAGTCACTCACAGACACAGGAACTGAAAAATAAAATTCAGTCTTATAACATTATCTAGGGAAGGGCAGCAGGCTTTATCCGGTGAAGCTCCATGTCTGACTCTCCTGTTGTGTCCTCCGCCTGGAGCCATGCCAGTGTCAGCTTCCAAGCCTGCCTGGAGCTGTACCCACCTGGAGGGTCACCTGACCCTGGTGACTGACGACTGCAGACTGTCCGTCAAGAAGCCCCACAACTATAACTATGAGCATGGCTGACCTATTCTTAGCTTTCAAGGGGTCATGCAGATACACTGGGACCCAAAGCCTCTCCCAAAATGATATAATTGTCGTATTTGAGAGCTGGAAGACCAGACATGGCTAAAGACATTGGTCCATGTCAGCCTCTCTTGGAACAGCAAATAGCTTTGTCTTATTTTTCTTGAATTTTAATTTCTATTGCCAAAACCGATGGCTGAGATTAGAGGGACAAATGTGTGTGGGGAGGGGATGTCCCTATGTGTAGAGACGTGAGGGCGTTCCTCTCATCCTCTTCCCGCCACTCAACTAAAATCCAGTCCAGCACCTACTGTTATTTTTAAGTTATACCAGGCTGTACAAGGAGCAAATTGTAAATGGTTATTTCACAAGAACATGAAAAAACCCATGATCTCCCCCTCCCCTTTTGTCCTAATACCTGTTCTGTTGCTGTGAAGAGACACCATGACCAAGGCAGCTTATAAAAGGAAGCATTTAATTAGGGCTTTGCTTACACTTCAAAGGGTTAGTCCATGGCCATCATGGGTAGGGAGCATGGCAGCACCCAGGCATGGGCTGGAGCGGAAGCTGAGAGCTTGTATCTAATATGAGGCTTGCAAACATTGAGAGAGAGAGAGAGAGAGAGAGAGAGACAGACAGACAGACAGACAGACAGACAGACAGACAGCAGAGACAGAGAGAGACAGAGAGACAGAGAGACAGAGAGAGAGACTGGGCCTAGTGTGGGCCTTTGAAACCTGAAAATCCACCCTCCAGTAGCATAGCTCCTTCAAATGGCCACACCTCTTAATCCTTCCCAAACAGTCCCACTTCCTAGTAACTGAGCATTCATTCAAGCACATGAAATTACGGAGGCCGTGCCCATTCAGACTACCTTCTGCTCCCTGGCCCCCACCAGGCTTGCAGCCACATCACACTGCAAAAGGAGTTCAGTCTGACTTCAGAGGCCCCCAGAGTCTTTCAGTCTCAAAGCTGTGCCAAAGTTCAAAGACTCGCAGTGACTCAAGGAAATATCTTAACTTTGACCCCCCTATAAAATCAAAATCAACAAGTATATCACATACTTCCAACATCTAATAGCACAGAATATACATCACCATTTCAAAAGGGAGGAAAAAGAGCACACTGAGGAAATACTGGACCAAAGCAAGAATTAAACCCAGCTGGGCAGACCCCAAACCCTGAGTCCTCGTGTCTGCTGTCAAAGTGCTGCTCAGATCTTCCACTCCTGAGGGTTTTGCTAACTGCAACCCACTTTACTCTCTTAGCCAGTTCCACACCAGGTATTCAGCTCCACTTGGCGGGCATCCCATAGCTCTGGCCTCTCTGGCATCTTGAAGTCTCCAACACAACTTCACCTTCAGAGCTTCATGAATGGCCTCTGCAGGCCTCCAAGTGGAGACTCCCCTACCAGATGCTCTTCATTCACAGTGGAAGATTCCACAGCCCCTCTCTGGTATATTCCTTGGGGAAGCCAGAAGTACTGGAGAGAACTTGCTCATTTATTTTGCCTGCTGTGGCTGGAACCTGGACCCCTTCTTGGATTACATTTGCATAAACTTGCTTTATTGCTTAGGCTTGGAAAAATCCCTTTTCCTTTCACAGGTTGCAGGGTTGTCCTGAGGTCACCATTCTTTGTAGTCCATGCTACATCCGGTTTGATTTTCATTTAACTGTGCATTTCTTTGAGCACAAAACGTGGCTCCCACACTGCATTCCCTGGTGCTCCTTTTCTCCCCAAACTGTGCGTTGTTTATTTCTCTTTGCCCCGCTTGCTCTTTTTCATTGTAGATCTGCATAAGAGGGGTCACTAATAACCAAGTGACACTTGTCAGCACGAGTCTCTCTCGAAATCTTCTCTGCCAATGGCATGAGTCCAAAACTGTTCCCTTAGCCTCAGGCAGATTTTCAGGACAAGGGAGAAAGCAGCCATATTCTCCCTAACGTGTCATAAGAACTATGTCTACTTTGGCCACTGTTGTTCCTCTATGCTAGAAAACTAGTTCACATTGCTCTCAGCACCACTATCTTCTGAGCTCCTGTTAGGACAGACCATTTGTCACCCATGTAGATCATCCAACCACTTTCTTAGTCCAAAGTCCAAAGTCTACATTCCTCCTACAAGCAGCATGGTCAGTCAGGCCTGTCACCCTTCCGTCTTAGTTACTGCTCTGTTGCTGTGAGGAGACACTATGACCAAGGCAACTTATTTTTTAAAAAAGCATTTAATTGGGAACTAGTTCCTCACCATCACGGAAAGGAGTATGGTGGCAGGCAAGCTCACCCGGTGCTGGAGCAGTAGCTGGGAGCTTACTCGTTGAGAAAACAGCCATGAAGTAGAGAATTGGGGGAGGGAGGGAGGAAAGAAGAGATGGAGGGGGGAAGAGGAGGAGGAGGAGGAGGAGGAGGAGGAGGAAAAAGAGGCAGAGGAGAAGGAGGAGAGATGCAGAGAGAAGGGGGAAGAAAAGAAAACAGAACTAAAAATGCCTTTGTTATATATTGAAGGGGGAGGGGAAGCCCTTATCCCTGGCCTGGAGAATTCAAGGTAGCTGGCAGGGTATGCCAGCCACACCCTGCAGCTGGTAGGGACCAAGGGATATCTGAAAACCAAACAGTTAATATTGTCTATAGAATGTGGAAATGCACTTTTTAAAAAAAATCGTATGCTATTCTATCACCTAGGGAAGTGTAGGGATGATTGACAAATCCAGGTTCACACCAACTGTCCCTGTAGACTATTGCATTTGCTTCCGATCCTGAAGTCCCCACCTTCCTGTTCCCCACGCTCTTCCACACTGACTTTAAGAGGACCTTCCCAGCAGTGTGGCAGTCCCACATGTGACAATGCTCTGCTTCAAACCCTTAAGAATTATTTCTGTCCTCCTTACCTGACCTCTGCTGAATTTCTAGTGTTTTTAATTATTTCTCTGCTGACTTAAGAGATACACATTTCATATTTCTGTTCAGTAATTATATTCTCTTGCACTTTGGCCTCAGACTTAACCAAAGATTGTTTAACGAAGTTTAATATATTCACTACTGCGTATTTACTCAGATAGCATCTCTCACTGTCAGGTATTCATGGGCTTCCACATGCTGCTCTGGGTCTTTATTTTTGTTTTGCTTTAATGAACACACTCACACACCCGTGTGCTTATGCACTTTCATAATTGACACAGTGGGAGTGTGGAGCTGAATGGCCAACTTTCAGGAATCTGTTCTCCACTCCCATTATGTGGGTCCCCGGGGACCCAGTGCTTCCCACTGCTCTGCAAGAGGGACGTAAAGCGTCAATCACCAACTCTTACCCCACCCAAGTCTGCACTCTTTCAAGCACGTTGACGATGCTCTGACAGGAGTGGGGATCAAAACACTGCTTTCAAAACGAACTCATGAATCAACTCTTTTTAAGTTTTGGCCAATTCTAATTAACTAATTATCATCGCCAATTTCTCAGTGTAGACGCCAAGTGTGCTGAGATGGTGTGCGTGGGCACCGAGTGGATTTGGGCATTACAACCAGGAGGGAGACAGAGGACTCAGCTGAGGACACATGTAGGGTGGGAACAGGGGCTGGAGATGCAACAAAAGCAGGTTTCATTGGAAAGGTTCCATGAAAATATGTACTTTATATCTAATTTTAAAAAGGAGAAAAACATCTGCCTTGTGCATACAGTGATTAATGACTTGATTTAGCCCAAATGGCATAGGCAGTCTAAAGCTTCTCATGTGACTTTTGAACACTGAAATTAAAGCATTTTGAAATCTCCACTTTTATCTCATATACATAATGTAAAAGAAGCCCGATCTCCATCACTTTCTGAACTCAGTCTTCAGTTATACCCTCTGATTGAGTCTCAGGCTATGAATTCTCAGCTGGGTCTTGCAGTGGACCGAGTGCCTCTGATGAGGGCTTGTTTCTTCTCTAGATAATTCTAATTCCACTTTATGCTACTTGAGCAGCCACCTGTCCCCCTGCAGATACCAAAGCCAACTAAAGGATTTTTCTCTTCTCAGAAAGTTAAACATTTGTTAATGAAAAATAACCAGAAGTGAGGTGCTTATTAGAATTTAATTAGAGCACAAATGATGTTTCTTCAGGAGTCTCCACTGTGGTTCTGCTTACGAACAGTGGTGGGCTCTGTTCCACAAATTTTAACTTTATGCCTGTGCAACAACCAAACTATCTTAATGGGTGTCCGGATGACAAATTAGACAAATGCCTTCCCCGAGTCGTTTTCTGATAAAGACACATCACTTTGTTGCAAAATGACAAACTATGTGTTCAAGTGACAAATCTTTTAATTAAAATTTACAAGCGGTTAAATGCTGTTTGACCCAAACAGAGGCTGTTATCATGAATCACTTTGAGAGGACTTTGGGCCTTTCAGGAGGATTGATCCTGGCGGCCGGAGCCTGCCGAGCGCCGTGCAGTCCTCTACTTATAGCTTTGTCTTTGGGTTCACAGCAGCGCTTACCTGGCTCAAAAGAACTCCAATCTAGTTGAAAAGTACCAGTGAGCCTTTAGACTCTATTGAGCTTTATGAATATTTAATGTCACGTTCAGTGCTCAAGCAAAATGTTCTTCCATCTTAAAAGAAAATAGCTAAACTTTTGATGAGTTACGGTTTTTACTGCGTATGCAATCATCTCTCGTGAGAAGGCCAGCTAGTTTTTATTGTTTGAGAATAAGGGTGGCCCGTTGCATTTACTCACCGATACAGTAAATGTAAAATTGCTTAAGTAACATGCTTTATTATTTATGCTGGCAACCGTATAACATGAGGGTAGTTTCATAAAAAGTATAAATTAGAGAACTGTCACGTGCCATAGGCTGTGGCTCTGTTTTATGGCTCTGACTTAGCTGGCGTCCTTCTGTTTCAATGCAGATGAGACACATGTGGCCCAGTTCCCCCTCCAAGCTGAACTACACATCTTCCTGTCAGGGATGCTTTCTTCTTTGTGCTTCTTCTTTGTGCCTCTTCTCCATGTCAGGGCAGACTCTGCCTTATACTAATCCCTGCTTGGTTTTGGTTTTAAGACTTTCAATGTTGATAAGTATCCCTGGCATCCCAGACACTACATACACCGCACAAACCCACAGGCAGATTCACACACCTACACAGGGTGAAAATAATACAAATAAATCTTTAAGACACATTTAAAAAAGACTCAACTAAACTATATGCAAGTTATTCTCTCTGGCTATATAGAAAAAAGGGCAGTTACCCGGTCATTCAAAGTTGTTAAGATTATAATTCTATGTTATTTCATAGCCTACTTTGGTTTTATCTGTAGGAAAACAACCTTGAGGTATTTTTATCCTCAGATATGTTAAAAGGCATGATAAATAGCATGCTGAAAGGTGCAGGTTTCGCTAGGTTATTGTAACAACGTATTACTTACAGTATGCTATACAAGTCCATTTAACAAGAAAAAGCCAATGAGCTTGATTTACAAGGACCACAACTCAAATATTTTTTTTTAAATAACCTGAGAACACACTGGAGATCCCTTTGGCCTGACTCCGGTGATTGTTGACAAGCAATTTGCTTCAAAAGGAAGAATATTTTATAAGTGGTCAAAAGCCACAAACTGTCTGATTCTTAGTTAAGATTCATGCTTCAGCCAACAAGGAGAACATTGTTCCCAGTGTTGCCCAAAAATGCAGCCTCTAATTAGCCACACTACTCACAAGTATCTGTCAAAATGCAAATAAGAAAACATTCCACCAAATTAATATGATTAGTTCACTAGCTAAAAGTTCCTCCTATCTCAACCATGATGCTGAGAAAAAAGGGCCTCCACTAGCAATTGCTCCTGAGGCAGCACTGTCTCCTGAAGTTCTCAAAGACGACTGACTGATGGACCTCACAGGACCCAGGCCTTATCTTGTGCCCAGTCTCCAGTTTTGTTTCCTGGCACTTTCCTCCTCAAACTGGCTGGTGCAGGCAGGTCTCCCTCACACTGTGGCGGGCTTGGGACCCTCCTCCATGGATTCTCACTAGTTTTGCCTGTTGTCTAATTGTTGAAAAGGAACAGCCAGCCTCATTCTGTGCCCCAAATGCCTAAGGACAGAAAACACACAAGGCAATGGCATCGTACTTTCCTCTCAAGTATTAATGTATATGTATAACTGACTGCATGTTTACAGTATGCCTACACAAATAGTGAATATAAACCATGACCCAAAGAGCAATCTCCATTACTGCAAAACTAAGTGAGGGAGCGAAGGTTGAGCTCACTTTATATACCCTGTACAAAGCCTGAGTCCGATCCCTAATGCCACATAAACCTAGTGTGGCATTGCATTCTCATAACTCCAACACAGGAGGGACAGAGGCAGGAAAACGCGGAGATTTCAAAGTCGCAGGTCAGAGTTCAAATCCAATTCTGCCATTTGTTCCCACTGTAGCAGCTTCACTATGACTTGAAATTTTTTAAGATTGATTCCCTCCTATGAAGGGACCTCTGACAATTAAGAAGAAGGTGTGAGGAGCCTCTCTGGCCGTGCCTAGTAGCCAGTTCAGAGGACATCTGGGTTCTGGTTCTCATCTCTGAATCTGAATCCCACCCTCCAACAACCTCCTTTCTTGTGCTGATGCAGCTTTCATCACTTTTCGTCCTGAAACCCGTCTTCTCCAGTCAGTCCAGGTTGGAGCGTGGAGCTTCCCAGGCTACCTGAAGAGGATCTGAGCCTGGATAAGTCAGATGGAAAAGTAGACACAGCCAACAGTGTGTCCCTCTGTCAGCGGTGTTCTGCCTTCCATGGGTGTGTGTTGGGGGCGGGGGGGGGGGAAGATCTTACAAAGATCCTTTGCAAAATTTAGTTGAGCCAGTTCACTTATTCAAACCTAGAACTGATTAGCTGCCATCACTACCACCACCAGCATCAGCAGCACCATCAGCATCCCTGCCAAGGTTATTATCTATGACAACTTTCGCATCTTGGAGGGACCAATGGCCACTTCTCCAAACAAATGTCCTTGTATGAGAACAAACTCAGCTACAGCAACATGTCGGTGGACCTCATGGCTGTTTAAGCATCCCTGAGCCACCCATACCAATGGGAACAGAGAGGAAGAGAGGGGTTCCTTGCTACTGAGGAGCCCCCCCATCTCAAATCTATCTCCCCTCACATTCCCCCAGAAGAAGGGAGGAGGGCCTACGGAGATTTAATACTATCAAGGAATTTCGCTGCACCCATCCAAAAGGAAAGAAGAAAAGAAAGAATGGCAATGGGGTGAGCATGAGATCCAGAAAGTGCTGTCAACTGGTCACTCAGGTTGGTGTTCCAGAACAGGCTGGAAGGGAAGCAAGAAGACAAGACTGAGGCTAGACCAGTCCTCTGTGGTCACTATCACATGAGGGGAATGAGTAGAAAGTCCTCCATTCTGTGGGCTGACAAAGTCACATCTTTAAAGTGTGAAACTTATACAAAGAAACTGAGGTCTTTTCCTCTTTTTCTCAAGTCTAGGGTTAGCATGGAGTCTACGGGCCGGATGTGATGCTATTCTCTTCAGAGGGGTCAAAGAGAGGGGAGGGGGTCACGGTCTGAAATATCTCCGAGACGACGTTTAAGATGTCAGGTTTAGGATAAAAAGAGAATTGTCTTCAGGCTGAACTTGCATTTTCAGAAACATGGCTCAAAAATGAAGGAATCAGAGCTTAGTTTTTGCTTAAAGATGGCACCGAAACAATAAGAAGCAAACTAGGCGAGAGAGAAAATGTTCAGACCTGATAAAGAACTTGAGGCTTCAAGTCTGTAAGTTGCTTTGACGTGCGTGTGTCAGGGGAAGGCTTTGAGTAATGGGGTGACTTGTTCGAAGCGGCAGAGAAGAGATAACTCTGGCAGAGACACATGGGGCTGATGGACGCTGGGAGATACTGAGGCCTGATAAAGTGAAGCAAAAGTCATTGAAGTAACAAATGACCAAGCTCCAGGCCCAATATAATTCTATGACATAGATGTATTTGATTAACAATTGAAAATTTCACTGAGAAAATGTGTCCCTTATTACTAAGAGTAAGACAGGGACACTCCTTTGAGGCTCCTTGGCTTGCTGCTTGTGCCCTGTCCTCCACGGTCCACACCTAAAGTAGGAACTGGCACACCCAAGTCCCAACTCCATGACATTTCTGGCTTCCATGTAATCAGAGTCACATCAAAACTGAGCAACAGGGAGACAAACTGGGTAACAACATGAAAAATATAGCAATACAATTTACCAAGTAAAATAAATATTTGATGAGAACCTGTTTATAGAGTGCTTTGATGTGGTGGATATCAGGGCTTATCACGAGACATGTAAGCCAGTTGCAATCATCAAAGAACCTGAAAGCCTGCAAGACACGAGCAGATTAAAACAAGACAAAATAAAATGTGGACATGAAGGGACTATGTAGATGACTTGGGGACTCTGAGCGTTTACAAGATGCAAAGGCTTCTGGGAGCAGCCAGGCCTCCAGTTGGCCACTGTGTTGGAGCTGTTGGATTCCCATCATCTGAGACACTAAGACACCTAAACCAGGAATGAGCCTGAACTCTTTAGAGTAGGTTAGTGGGAGAAGGACAGGAAACCAGCCCTGTGGTCTGTGGACACTGGACAGCACTGTCTGTATGTTTGATGGCGGTGTAGATTACCTAAACATTTATTTCCTTTTTCATGAAATAAAACCACACTCGATTCCACACACTTGCTTTGAGGATTAAAAAAAAAAAATCATGTGGTCAGCAAGACGGCTTATCAGATAAAGATGCTTACAGTCCAAAGTTCAGGACATGAGCTTGATTGACAGGGGCTACATGGTAGAAGAAGAGGCCGGGCAGAACATTGCTCTCCCGCCTCTGAAAGGCTGTCATACGTAGGAAGGGAGGGGACAGGAAGGAGTGCACAGTCCCTGTTCTATAGCTGTTCGAGACACCGTGGCAACTCTTATAAAAAGAGACCCCCAGCTTCCTTTGCTCAGGTCTGAGTGAGTCCCGAGCATAGGTCACTTTCCTGTTGCTTTTAACAAAGCCCTAGGCAAACTGTATCTGATGAGCCCTGCCTACATGTCCATGGGTTTGAAATTATGACCTCACCCATCACGTCTAAGAAGCAACACGCAAGCCATTAACATCGCAGCCGTGAAGTGCGTGCACCGTGAACCAAAGTTCTGTGTTTTGGGATCTTTTTAAGTCATAAGACACAGAAAGTAGAAATTGAAATAAATGTATGTTTCTAACAGTCATAAATCATCAAGCAGAGATTTTAAGTTCTAAAAAAAAAAAATTGAAGACCAAAAAAGTGAGGGGGAATTGGTTCAGACAAAACTACCAACAGTAGAGTCACCTAGGTATACACATTGTCTTCTCATGAAATAAACACAAGCTCTCTCACACTCTGGGCTTTGGATGGCATCTCACCCTAAACTCAGTGGTCTGGGGTAAAGTAATAAACATTCATCACTGGGCCAAAGACGGGAGGTTTTCAAAGTCTGCGTCTGCATCGAAGCTTAAGAGATTGGAGATGGCTCAGCACTTAGGAGCACTTGCTGCTCTCACAGAGGACTACGTGCAGTTCCCGGCACCCACCCCATGTGGTTTATAACCATTTACACCCCAGTTTCAGAGGATCAAAGTCTCCTTTTATGACTTCACATGCACATACAGATATATACACATGATCGAAAGGTAAATCTTTAAAAACAAATGTGTGAAGCAGTTAGCTAATATGGAAATTTCAGCCGTGCAACCCAGTTCCAGGGCTGTGCTGACACAACCATGTCTGCCTGTGGTGGCAGCTCACATAGACTGTAAAAATGCCACAGAACTGTTAAAGGGGGAATTAGAACATATTCTGTACCTATAAAGCCAGGCTATAAACCCAAGCCTGTGCCCCCTGCTGCCCCAGATGTATAATGGCCTCTAAAGGTCATATTGTCACCAGGCTGCTCTCTACTTTCAAATGCTATTGAGATACTTGAGGTATAAAAGGTGCCATATAAAACCGAATTTAATTCCGTACTCTTCCAGTAATTTGCCTCATAAATACTTCTTGAACTGGTGAAATACTTTCGATTATAGAAATAAAACTTATGTATTCACAACTTATATGTTATTTCATCTTCTTGGAAGTCAAAGGATTCTTCCTGTGCTTGTGACACAGAAATAAATCTGCTGCAGACATTTTTATAACAGCCGTTAGCACGAGTGACATTGCACTCAGAGTCAGCGCTGTTATCTAGTGTGTTTCTCCTGCAATTATTTTATGTATATTTCCTAGTCATTTTGAGTAAATGGGATCAATTTTTCACCATTAATAATTCTCCCCTTTCCCCCATGAAATCTCATAATTTAATCCACAAACCAGGAAATACTTACGTGAGGACATTAGTCAGAAATCTCTCAGGACATTAGTCTGAATCCCACTGAGGAGACAGCGCAAATGGGCTCTACCTGGTCCTGAGGGAGGGGTGCGGCTCTGACAACCACTCAAGTCTGCAGCCCTACCTGGTCCTGAGGGAGGGACATGGCTCTGACAACCACTCAAGTCTGCATCTTGTGTCTTGTCTGAACACCTTTAAAACAATTAAGCATATCTCAGGGCAAATCCTGCTAGGTCCCTAACATTCACTGGAAATCTTTGATACTTTAGTTACAAAAGTTAGAGATCACTTTCAAGGTCATTACGATGTACCTCACTATCTTTTAAGTTCTATTAGTTCTTTGAGAGTTTTGAGTTTCATACAAAACGCTTTGGCCGTATTTACCTCCCACAACTCTTCAGACACGGCCTCTCTTTCTGACCCACTCAACTTTGTATCCTTTTTAAAAATCCCCTCGAGACCAATTTGTGCTACCCAAATATTCTTATCTGTCTAATCTTCCACTGGAGCCAGGTCGACGTAACCAAGAGCTGCTGCACTCTTAGAGAAAACTGACCCACCTTTTCTCCATCAGCTAACAGCTGCCAAAACCTCTCTGTCAGGGGGTAAGATTATCTGCCCACGCTGGCCCCCTCTATGCTGGCCCAGTTTGGCCTTACACAGGTGAGGCCATGTCTGCAGCCGCCCTCTTGTGTCCAGAAGACTCTGCTTCCTTATACTAATCTACCATCGCTGACTCTTCCCGCCTCCCCTTCGGCAATGGTCTATGAGCCTCGGGGAAGCGGGAGGGGGAGGGTGCCATATGCATGTTCCCTTTGGGGCTGCATGCTCTGCAGTCGGCTGCTCTCTGCGCTGTGGCCAGTTCTGGATCTCTGTTAATCGCGTTAAAGTGTGAGCTTCTCCGATGAGGGTTGAAATATCCACTGACCTATTGGTAAAATGCTGAGTCATCGGGAGTCAGTTTACTACTAGACGGCGAGTTCTCCCCTGTGGCCTATGACATATCTACTCTCGGGTCCTTGGTCTGATAATGGTACCAGGTATGGGTTTCATCTCGTAAAGCAGAACTTAGATCCAATCATAAAGCGGTTGTTTATACTCGCGTCACTATTGGGCCTGCCTCGCCATGCCTGTAACTCCTGTGTTTTCCGTGCTCACAGCTGGGTAAGATGGATGATTGATGGCACCTTACGTCATGATGAAGGCTAACCGTAAGGATGAAGCTTTCTGGCCAGTGCTTGCTTCTTTTTACCATGTTCTGTGACTCAAGTATGTGGTATCACCAGAAATGGAGTTTTATACCATCATGTTCTAGAAGGTGACCAAGAGCAATGGAAATAATTTGTAATGGTTGGGGGTCAATGGGATCTCACTGACCAACAGCAGCTAAAGAGTTAACCCATTCCTGATATTGGGATTTTTATTTGATAACTTCTGGTGTTCTATAAAGACTTTGTTGTCCTGTGTTGGGTAGCTCCATTTTATCGTGTGGTGTGTGTGTGTGTGTGTGTGTGTGTGTGTGTGTGTGTGTGTTTGTGTGTGTGTGTGAGAGAGAGAGAGAGCTTCTTTAGTAAGTTTCCATGTGTCTTTTATCTAAAGCTCTTACAGTTTTTATTTAATTTTAATTTTATTAATTTATTCAAATTACAACTCAATTGTTACCCCAACTCTTGTATCCTCCCATTCCTCCCTCCCTCCTGCTTTCACGCTATTCCCCTCCCCTAGGTCTATGACTGAGGGAGACCTCCTCCCCCACTACATGGTGACAAAGAAAGAATAAGCAGGCTGCCAGGATGAGACTTGATAGTCCTTACAGTTTTTACCCTGCCTAATGTCCCCTCCTCTCCTTTGCCCTCCACTCTCCTACACTTCTTGTTCCATTATTCCATTTTATACCGGTAAATTCTATCTTCCCTCCCTTAAAGAGCCATGCCACATGCACCTTAGAGCACTAGATGGCTAAGTGTGTGAGAAACCAACATCCAATTGGATATCTAAAACACCAGATGGTGGCTCCTGGTGCTTAGGTGTGAATATTCATGATGCTGTATGCACATCCTTTGTGAAGGCTTACATAACTTTGTCAGGTTACAGTGGCTTTTCTTGCCTCATAACAAAATCACAGCTATTTTCAGTGTGGTATTAAAGAATTATTCTATGACTTTATAATGAGCTGTATCCTTCTAATTCAAGTGTTACTTTCAAGCCCTTCTCAGTTCTGGAGATGTAAGGCCTTGAGAAGTCTAAAGTCCTGGACAAGATTGACCCTGCCCTGAAAGAGTTCAGGCTAGAGTGAAGATTTACACTTTCAGAAACAAAACCATTTGAGATTTATTATTTTATGAATTTTTGTAATAGAATGTGGAATGGGATTGATATATGATTCAATGGTATAATCAGATATAAAATGCACTATTTCAAAGGAAGTTTAAATACTTGCCATAAATCTCATAGCATAATTTTCACACGCCCACAGGTGTGGGACAGAGTCCTGACCAGCCATTCCTTGCTACCTAACATCACCCTCAGATCCACATGCAGCCTGAGGCCTGTAGCTCAATTAAGTACCCCCCTGGCTTCCCTCATTTCTTCCTGAAAAATTACCTTTTTCATATTATAGACTTGCCTAAAGTGAAAATAAAATGTAATCCAAACAACACAGAAAACAACTCCTACCTTTACTAAACATTCTGTAATAGTTTAAGCACTTCACACATCACTCTGAGGCATTAGAACACCTACACAGGGTTCTCTGGTATAATTTATTAACAAATGCAGGCCAGTTCCTGTCTACACCAGAACAGGTCAGGGCTGAATCTTTCTCCACGTTCCAGAACACTGGAAGCTACAGGTATCCAAGCTTTGTGAAAACATTGACAAACACAAGGATGCTACATATCCTTTTGTCTGGCAAATTCCTATTTTTAAAATGTGCATTTTCCCATATTTTAAAGAGAGCATGCTCATTAAACAATGTCTGGAAAGATCACAATGTATAAACAAACAAACAAATTGTCACTTTCGTTTTCATCCCACAGAGATAAGCTCTTGATACTGGCAGGCACTGGCAACCCTTCTGAAGATGCCTCTTGAGCTGGGTTCCCTACAGAGCTGTAAGTTCCTGTGTGGTCCTTGTATCTGGCCACATGATGCCTCTCAGACTGTGCGGCATCTGACTGAATCCTGAGTGAATGCTCCCAAGCAATGAGCTTCTTGCATAAAATTCTACTTCCTTCATAAGAGTTGTCAAAATGGAAGGAAAACAGAAAAATTAACTTCTTAAAAATAATTTAGAATTATGCTACTCAACCAATGAGAGGGAGAAGAGAAACCTAGGCTGAGAAGGTTGCAATTCAGCAACCTGTGACCCTGGATTTGAAGCTTTATCCTGCATTTTGGTGCTATAAATATTAACAGGAAAATAAAATGATGCTCCAAAGAAGCTAGGTCTCATGGTGCAGGCGAGTAATCTTAAGGCCTCAAGTTCAAAGCCTACCTGAGTCCAGAGGGAATTCAAGTCCAGCCTGGTTGGCTTATTCAGACCCTGACCTAAAGTGAAAACTACAGTGGTTGGGCCATCATTCACTGGAGACCCATTCTGTCGTAGGTATAAGGCCCTGGGTTCAACCGATGATACTACTGCAAAGTAAACTAGCTTAAATTGTAGTTCTTAAATCAAGTCTTGAATTTACATCATACTTAATGTGTTCTTAATGCCATAAGAGCTTTAGAATGTATCTTTTGATTGATTCTCCCAAGAAAGGCCTGTCTCTTAAACCTAAACCTTCATAGATGCCCTCAATGCATATATTTTGGGCATCATCAAGAAAGTGCCCTCTCTACACAATACCTTATGAGTTTTTTTGCATTTTCATGGTGAGGGTTCAAATTATTCCAAAATTGAAATGTAGGACCACTAAATAAGGATTTAGCTAACAGGTGTAGCTTCACATTCATTGATATCAGAGCTTCTGGTCCAACTCATTCACACAGTGAGACAAAGAACTCCATACATTTTCCTCCACCTTTTCCCCAGCCATTGGTTTGAGGAAGACAAACTCTGAGGGGATCAACCTGGAGTCTGCCATGCTGAGAGCTGCCAACACAGAAGAAGAAGTAGCTGTTGATTCTCACCTCCCTGTGGGGTCTCACACCACCCGGACTTGAGCGTTATGCTTTCAGATGACCGCAGTCTCAGTAGACTCAGAGCTCAAAGCACCCCACTACACCACAAGCCAAGTCGAAGAAAAATGAGTGCACAATGGTTAGAGCAGTGTGTGCACTGCTCAAGCCTCTGAGAAACCTCAGTGTGAATGAAGGAAGCACAGCTGCCACCAATGTCAGAGATCTGTGCCACCCTGTGGGTTCCGTTGCTTAAGCGTTGAATAGTGACAAAATTATAAGTCAACATCACATTTACTTCTTGGAAGAGAAATTACTAGAAGGGGAAGAAGTAGCTGCAGTGTCTGGGGTGAGATTTCCTTTGTGACAACTATAAAGCTGTGTAGTTATAATATACGTACTTTTCTGTCATGTTTCAATTAAAAGTTTACATTTTAAAAACTTGAAGAAATTGAATAAAAGAATACAAATGGCCAAATTCTGCCATAGACATACAACAGCCTAATAACCTCGTTGTTAATTAGAACTAAACCTGTCAGTGAAATCTGCAGCTCCTTAAATTGGTCATAAAGACCAGATCCACGTCCCACGGGTCCATTCTGAGCTACATCTCCCAGTCTGGGCATCCACAAATCTTAAAAGCCAGTGTTGTCAAAATCAGTTCTTCTCACCTCAAAATAATGAGCCTGTTGGCCAGGCTGGCCTTAGGATTCCTTGAAATAATTGACCATCGTCTGACATTTAACGAACGTGGTGATTTCCTTGTTTTTAAAGCATAAAGGGGAGTCCCAGCTGAGTTCTGTCTGTTTTCTCAGGACAAACAAAATCCATTTGGCACACAGTGACCCGGCATGCCTGCCCTATATCCTTGCTGCCTTGTGGGCTTCTGGGAAATGGTTCACAATGACTTCAGCCTCCCTCCCGAGACAGAGAGGCTTCTGGGAGGAGAGGGGAAATATCTCCTAAAGGGTTTGATGCTTGCCATGCAGCAGTGTGATCCAGAATTCACATTCTGAGTTGCTTTGATTTATTAAAAACAATTTTAAAATGTGATAAGGATACTGAACTGTAGCTCTCCACAATTGATGGTTTCTGGGGAGGGTAGGATCAGTTTTCTTTAAAGGAAGGGATGGCCACAGTGAGTTTGACCATGCTCCAGTGAGTGTACAGGCAACACAAATGGAGTTGTTTCTTCTTCTTCTTCTTCTTCTTCTTCTTCTTCTTCTTCTTCTTCTT
>OU015753.1:107460077-107493879 GCA_907169655.1 Acomys percivali
TTCTTCTTCTTCTTCTTCTTCTTCTTCTTCTTCTTCTTCTTCTTCTTCTTCTTCTTCTTCTTCTTCTTGTGCTTTTTCCTCTTCCTCTTCTTCTTTTTCTTTTTCTCCTTTTGGAGGTGTCACAAGGGTGGGGAGGTGTACCTGTGAGAACTGGAAAGTGAGTGTGATAAGGTTTCAATTATATGAAAATCCCAAATAACCAATAACAATATTATAAAAAAAAATAGAAATCTTCATTTCAAGGTGATTTTGACAACTTATGCATGAATAATCTAATATGTAAAAATATGAAGGAGAACTTGGAACTCAGGTACAATGTGGTCTCTTTCTTCTTTTAAGACTCTTGCCATAGAAGCCTGGGACCTTCAGTGGCTGTGGCTTTGCACTGTGGGATTGCACCAGGAAGCTGTTGCCTCATAATCTTGGGAGCACGCATAAGTGACTCCAGGGTATTGATTGAGCCTGTCCTGACCACTGGGCTTGCCCATGCAGGTTCCTACCTTGGACCCTGCTTGCTGCAGCATAAGAAAAAAATAACCTCGTCGGGGCTTTCTGCTTTTATTTATGAGCATCTCCTTGGCCTTTTCCTTCACGCATCTTAAATTTGTTTCCCCATGAGAATCTACAGTTGAGATAATAATGTCGCCTTTGGAGAATCCCGTAGAATCTCCGTAGTCTGTGTCAGGACCAAACGGATAGCTTCCCTTTCCTTCCTGTCATTACTTCTAACTCACGGTTTTAGAGTCCAGCAAGCTGTTCCTTGGATCCCACAAATCATCAGCAAGTTGGAAGTGAAGCAATATTTGATATTTTTATCACTGAGTTTCTTCAATCAATTCCAAACTTTGCAATTATACCACCCAGTATTGTTCATCATTGCTTTAGGACAATTTTGGCAACAAGGATCTTTTTTAATGAGACTTTGTCTTAAACTTAGATTATTTTCCTCCTTAATTAGTTGATGTTTCTGAGAACTTGACCAGTATCATGCACTGTGGAAACCATAGTCCCTGCCATCCCCAGGCTCGTCAGAAGCCAGAGCACTTGTGGGTCACTTTGGTGGAGCGTTACCCTCATGAACTATTCTCCCGAGTGGCTGTAAGTATCTGAGCTCCTGTCAAAGATGTGAACAGGAGGAGAGCAGAGGCGTACATGTTGCCACATTGCGCTGTGACTCCTCAAAGTCTGGAATCATGGTCCACGCAGCAGCTCAGAGCATGGCTAACTGAGCTAGGACCACAGTTCTGTCAGGAGTGTGTGTGTGTCCTTTGGGCCCCAGACTCTCTCACTACTGCACTCCCCTTAACACACCAGGTGAACACTGACAGATGGGCTTTGTTCGATAGGGCATCATTATCTAGACCAGAAATGGGCAAAATCTTGTTCTAAAGTCAAGTCGCAAATACTTCCTCTTTTCAGGTCTCTCTGCTGCAGAGACTCAACTCTGAAGTGGTCACACAGAAGTGGCCACAGATAACACATAAATGAACTAACAGCCAGGTGCCCACGCCTCTTCTGTTCTGTATGGCTCTTAGGATAAAAATACATTTTACATTTTAATGCTTTTTAAAAATCAAAAGAAGAATAATATCCCATGACATTTGAAAATTATATGAGATTACAGTTTGGTGTTCATAAATAAACTTTATTGGACATAGCTATGCCTTCTCATTTACATATTGCCTATGAATACATTTACATAGTAATGAAGAGTTGGGTGTTGGCAAAGTAGCTGCAAATGACATAGAATATTCCTTCACATTCTCTGGTCATAACAGTCTTCCTATCCTCAAAAAAATTAAAAAGCAAACCCTAGGTTGGGAAAAACTGTGGACCCTATGATCAAAATTTGATAATGATACAGGATAAAAAGACATTATTTTACACCTCGTAGTGAGAATTAGTTACTTATAATTATTGATCCAAGAGCCAAATGCTGAAATGGTGCTGACAGGTGATGCAAAAGATGCATGTGAATCAATAGAGCCAAGCGTCTCATCTCTGTGGGCTTTAACACAAAAATCAAAACCAACTGTTCACTCATAGCCCTTTTATCCTGACAGTCAGATGTGCCAACAAAAAGGAAGAAATGTTCAAGAGCTAATGAAGAGTCGGCTGTAGGCTACCATCCTCTACAAACTGTACAAGTCAGATGGTGATCACCTCTGATCATCATAAAAAGCAAAACTAAAATATCTTACACACACACACACACACACACACACACACACACACACACACGGCTGTAGGCTACCATCCTCTACAAACTGTGCAAGTCAGATGGTGATCACTTCTGATCATTACAAAAAGCAAAACTAAAATATCTTCCTCACACCCCCACGCACACCCCCCCCACACACACACACAAAGCCCCATCGACACTGGACAGAGCACAGCCCACTGCAAGCGTTCTCTGGATGGGATCTGAGCTTCATAGCAGGCCTCCAGCTCATCTGCATTTGTGCGCTTTGTGACTAATAATGTCACTAAAGAATTAATGGTGGTGGCCACAAACCCATCACTTGACACCCTCTCCAAAAAAGATAAACATTTGGTGCCTGTTATGTACTTGTGCTAAAGGACCACAGACGGCAGATGTATTAGGAATGGCCTTTGACCCCTAGCAATATTGTAACCGAGGAAATCTCTTATAACTAATGGAAGGAGACTGACGTAGGTTTATAATAAAAGACTTTAGAATGCAATAACTTTGTCAAGAGTCAAATAGTTAAGATGGAAAATACGGCTAAATGAGGAGCAGTGGGTCACAAAGAACCAAAGGGTTCCGTGCAGACTTCCTGCGGGGAATGACTTTCAAAGGAATCTCAAGTGTGAAAAACACACAGAACTTTGGATAAATACATAAGTAAGCTTCCAATGGAGGTTGGAGAAAAACACAAATTCATGGAACTGATAGCCTTCCCGGGTGTGCTCCTCACCCTCTGTGGTTCTCCCTGAGGGTCAGATGGGGAAATGAATGCTGTCGTTTCTCCATCGTGCCCTTGGCCAAAGACCACATTCCTGAGGCAAGAAAACATACAATTCTCTCCATGAAAGGGTCCTCACAGGTGCCTGTAGAAGAGCATGCATGGGTTGGGAGGCGACTGAGCTTGAGCCACAAGGATTTGCCACACTGGACCACATATGAGTGGTTGTCATTTCATTGGCTTCTGATTGGTCATGGTGTTCTCAGCCACACAGATTTCAAACTAGTTACCATCTTCACTTTACCTAAAGTAATTATTGGCCTGCCTACATGCTGGTCATATGAGTGACCACATGCTAAGACACAGTCATGCTGATGACGTCTAGAAACATGTCTCCTGCATGAAGCTGCAGGTTCTTGATGTGCTTGCCTGGTTCGTGTGCATCAATGCAGACGTAACCTGAAGTTCCGCAGACTTACCCTATCCTCCACAAATACGACATTCTAACTGCAGTCACAGAAATGAAGACCTATGACCATGTCTCGCAAACTTTGATTTCTTTGAACCATATGGGGATCCTGTGAAAATGCAGATTCCTATGAAAGCATCCGATGGAGACCTGAGAGTTGTCTCTGCCTGTGGGCTCCAAATGCTGCCCTTGCTGCTGATGCCTGTCCTGTCCTGAGTGGTAAGATCTAAAGGAATCAGTGCTGTCTTTTTAATAGAGCCTATGTCTATGAGACATATGTAATTTCACTTAAGAAAACATACATCATAATGTTCTACTTGTAGGTTTCTAGAACCCACTGGATACCTACAAGTAGAACATTATGATGTATGTTTTCTTAAGTGAAATTACATATGTCTCATGAGTGGAGAGTGGGATATGACTTTCTCATGTACTCTGGTGCCTCACATTTGACTATGTCCCCTGGAGGGGGAGACCTGGTGGCACTCAGAGGAAGGACAGCAGGTCACTGAGAAGAGACTTGATACCCTATGAGCATATACAGAGGGAGGTAATCCCTCTGAGGAACAGTCATAGGGGAGGGGAATAAGGGGAAAATGGGAGGGAGGGGAGAATGGGAGGATACAA
Source organism: Acomys percivali (assembly GCA_907169655.1). Lineage (NCBI taxonomy): Eukaryota > Metazoa > Chordata > Mammalia > Rodentia > Muridae > Acomys > Acomys percivali. The sequence goes on from OU015753.1 coordinate 107,464,101, forward strand.
GGGATGGGATAACCATTGAGATGTAACAAGAATAAATTAATTAAAAATAAAATAAAATAAAATAAAATAAAGAAAACATACATCAAAATTCATCTCAACATATAGATTATTATGAAGATGTTTGATGTATCGGAGGCCAGCTATACTTTCCTGTACTGATAATTAGCATAAATTTTAATTCTGAGAATAATCGATAATCAGAGAGATACCTTATTCACGCAAGGACAGTGACTTTATCTCTGCCTTAGGCTTGATTGCTGGCAAGGAATGTGGAATTATATACAGCCAATTAGACAAATGCCCAAAACAGCTTAGAATATATTGGCAATTTCTCAACTCACAGTAAATCATCAGCCACGTCAATTAAAACATGCATTGATTGCTTGTGGAGTAACGTACAATGTAACACAATGAAGCTATTAGGAATGTTGAATGTGCGCTGGACAGAGTGCTGCATGTCACATGGTGATGGGTGACACACAGATATGTTCAGAATGAACAGAGATGAAAATGAGATATTTAAAGGGGGAAAGAAAGTGCTGGGGGGGGGCCGCAGGGGAGGCTGGAAGATTGACTAACACAAGAACCCCTGAGCAGAGCTCTTCTTCCGACACTTTTGGAAGTAAGCAGGAGTATCCATCTTGGGTACATGTATGCTGCAAGGTGTGCTGACGGAAGGCAATGCCTCAGAATCCACTTGAGCCCAAAACCAATGGATGGGAGTTTGTAGTTAGTTAGCACCTCCCTTTGGGCTCCCTTTGAGCATCTCCCTTCCATGGACCTTTTGAAGTGTGGGGATCTGTCCCATTAATTGATCTTTGAATACACAGAAACTGTCCCATAATCTCTTATTGCCTTGTGCATCGCTTAATGATTCTTGTTGTGCCCACCAACCCCCCCCCGAAAAAATAATTAAAAAACAACAATAACATAGGAGCACAATAAAGAGTGAAGGTCAGAAAAAGTGGAATTTGGTGAATATGTTCTTTTGGAATCTCTGTGCGGAGCTTTGAGTCTATTGTGAGAGACAGCCTACGGGCAGTAGCACGAGAATCCATGCCTGTGCGTGTGAGTCTCTGGACACCAGTACTCTTCCCTCCTGTGCAAACTGGCTCCACTCTGCTGCCATCACTGCCCAGCCAAACTACCTGACCTTTGGGGTCAGCGCACTCAAGCTTTGTCCAAGAGGGGACTAACTGGAGTCCGGTTATCTCATGACTGCATGGTCTCATTCTTCCTGCGAAAGGTGGTATGGAATATTTAAGCTTCCTTGTCAAGCAGAATTGTAAACTTAGATAGAGACCAGTTCATGACAGACCCTTAACTCAGGACCGTGGCCTCTGGATCTTCAAGACACTATAAAATTCTCCTGTGCTTATGTAATTCTTCAACCTGAAAAATTAAAAAGACATGAAAGTCTCTCTTTATCACCTTAAAAGTAGTTCTTCATGCATCTCTTCAGTAGGACAAGGGGCTGATTATGTTTGTTTAGGGAGCTTATTATTATGCAAAGTACTGTTTCAGCATAACACAAAAAAATGAAGGTGTTGGATTCATCACACGTGAAGAGCTCTCATAACTGGGTAGAATCCCTTCACAACAGGAAAGGGTCTCAGAACTGATGGATTCCTTCAAAGATACAGACTTAAGAATCTTTGTGAAAGAGCCATTAATCCCCCCGTGACAAATTTGAGCTTGAGCCCCAGATATGAGGACCCTGCGTTATTATGTTTGCACGCTGCCAGCCTGGCAATTTTTGACTAAAGGCTTGGGAGGAAACACTTGTTCAGCTTCAAATCTACCTAAACAGTTTACATGGCTTTATCCATTACCCATGAACCTCATTGTGTAGCATGGGCTTGTTAGAAGCACAGATCAGTAACCATAGTTACCAGAGCTGGACTCAACAGCAATGTGCTGCAAGGCATGCAGCACCCTGCAAGGATGCATCTCCAAAGGAGAACCCTACTGACTTCAAGACTCCTGCCCACGACTGAAAGACTGTTTGCTAAATATTCAAAGCCGGGGAAATAATTGGTTCAAATCGCTTGACGGACGTACACAGAGCTAAGGATCAATCCCCAAGTGCCACAGAAAAAGATAAAATTAAAATGAAATCTATTCCATGTAGTTCTCCTACCTTTAACTTGATAAGAATTCGTCTTTCATTTCAGCCAGTAATCCCTGGCTTGGCTGTCACTTTGAGGAAGCTTGAACAAACCTTTTAATTAAACCTTAAACAAACAGCCTCCTTCTTTCCAAAGATCTCATGCTCGGCTGGACCCTCACACTCACATTTCCTCAAGTGGAGAGCGTGAGCACCTACCTGTGTGGACATAATGGTCCACCTACGCCAAGGATGACAAAAGTCCACAAATGTTATAAACAATCTCGCAGAAGTGCTAGCTCTCTGGAGCTTGTGCTTATGCAATCACTATGATTTCTGATGGAAAGGAGCCATCTATTAGTTCCTGTAGCGCTGTGGTTTTATTCAGTATGATGTACATACACTTTGTCTGCTAAAAATATACAATTTGGTAAGTTTAGTCATCAGGTTATGGAAACATTCCGAGTGTCGAGTTTGGAGTATCACCTGCAGAAGATCCAAGTCTCCCTGTAAATGTCACAAGCACCTATTCCTTTTAGCCCTAAACAACAGGTCACTAACTTCCTATCTCTGTCATTAGCCCTTAATGCATGTTTCCTACACAAGGAATCACACAGTTGCATAAAGATTTTACAAATTAAACTTTTTTTTTTTTTGCTAAATATGTTCCCTACTCAATATATTTTTTTTTCTTGTCCTTGGTCTATTTACACTGATATGCACCCACTGAGATTCTAGAATAATTCCTACCGCTTTTATGTTTTTAATGGAAATTCTGAGAATCGGGTGCTTGCGCCTACAAGGTCAGGCCTTTACCACCCGAGCCATCTCCCCATCCAAGGAAAAATGTCCTCAGACGCTGTAGCACAAAGCAGAGGTCATCAGGAGGAAGGGCTGCCTCACCTGTCACAGTGGCATGTCCTCCCTGCAACATTTTAATTGCTACCATTCATCTGGCCGCAGAAGGGCGACATACAGTTGGGAACAAGGTTGAAAGTTCTCAGGGTGAGGAGAAAATGGACTGGGGCTATACAGAGTACATAACAGATAGGAAACTTCTGATGGGTGATTCCCTGGGTGGATCGCTCAGAGGCCACTGGCTCTGGGTGATGGCTCGGGCTGTCAGCACAGAGAAGTTTAACACAGCCTTTTATCGGTGAGGATTTCATCCTGCAGTCCACCGAGTATTTGAATTAAGATGAAATGCAACTTCGGCTTTGAGGTTAGCTGTTAGATCTTTCCTTCTGGCCTTAATTGTACTTTCTGCAAACTAAGCAAATCTACTACAGCACACAAATCCGTGAACTCCCAACATAAACCAATCTAAATATAAAGTGTGGGTTTGTTACTCCTTAGGAAATCATTTGATAGTATCAGAAAGCTTAGTTCACATAATTTGCAGAAAAATTTTCCAAAATTACCCAATGATATGATGATCTATGTCAACTTGAATAAAACCCAGAGTCATCTGGAGGAAAAAAATGTCTCAATGAGGGATTGCCTATGTTGAGCTGGCCTGTGGGCGTGTCTGTCTGTGGGGGGGTCCTGTTAAGTTCATCGATGTGGGAAAGCCCGGCCCACAGCAGGCAGCACCATTCCCCGAGGGGTGACACTAGCCTGTGGCAGAGCGGGGAAACCGATGCAGCACAGGAAGTAGACGTGCATGCATTTGATCCCCCCTTGTAGGTGTGATGTGACCGGGGGACTCCAACTCCCATCACTGTGACGCCCTACAGCTATGGACTGAACCCAGACTGTGAGCTGTGACGAACCCTAAACCCGTTCCCCACCCAGTTGCTTCCCGTCGGGGTGTTTTATCATAGAAACAGAAGTAGAACACACAGCAAATCTTATCCCCACTGTTTAAGGATTTCATGTGTTCTGCTTCTCCTTGAGAGGCCAGCATTGTAAGGGTATTAAGGGACGAAGGTCTCAAAACCACAGTGGACGGATTCAAACTGAGACCCACGTGTCTCAATTCTTCCTGTGTGCACATGGGCTTGTGAAGAGTGAACATATGTAATAAATGCCGAATAACTAGACTAGTATTTGAGTGCGTAGTCTCTGTAAGAAACCAGCTGCCCTGTGGGTCTGTTCTTGATGCCAGAAGCTTCCAACCCGCCACGCCTCTCCCTACGGCTTCTCTTCACTCAAAGTGCGTTAACACTGTTCTGTTACCCAGGCTCACCAGGGTTTATCCCCAGACACCGGACACAAGGGGAGTGCAGATGAGTGGGTGTGCTGGCGATGCATGGAGATGCGTCATGCATGTGTGTATGTGCTGAGTGGCATCATGCATGTGTGTTGGGTGTTATGTATAGGTGTTATGCCCATGTGGGGTGTGTGTGTGTGTGAGAGAGAGAGAGAGAGAGAGAGACAGATGTTGCTCTCTCTGTGTCCCATGCACCGTTGTGCGCATTATGCACAGGAACCGTGTCTCCACTCCTACACCCTGCTGTCCACAGGCCTCTGTCTCTGGCAGTTCACACACACCAGGCTCAGCGTTCCATCTTTACTTCTTCTGCACTTTATCTGTCCCTTGCTTTAAATTTCCAGAATGTTCACATTAGAACGTCACAATCTCACTTTTAGAGTTGGCACAATTCCTTAAAGTAGAAGCAAATTTATATGTGTTGCTCCTGAGTTTGCTGGTAAGAACGTTTTTCTTAAGACATATTTAACTAACACTGGCAACACCAGGAAGTAGGACATTTGATTTCTTATCCCACTGGTCACAGGCACAAGAAACATCACATACTTGTATTAACTAAAACGAAGCTAGTAAGTTCAATGTAGCTTAAACTAATTGATTAATGCACTCAATCAGCTCTTCGTAGAGAAGAGGACTAAAGGTTGGTATAGCTAGCTTTCTGTAACTACATGGGAAGAGGTCAGCATTAGAAGAATTCTTGATACCCTAGGAGCATATACAGGGGGAGGAGGTCCCCCTCAGCCACAGACATAGGGGAAGGGAGTAGAGGGGGAAACGGGAGGGAGGAAAGAAAGGGAGGATACAAGGGATGGGCTAACAATTGAGATGTAATATGAATAAATTAATTAATTAATTAATTAATTAAAAAAAAGAATAATTCAGAAGATGAGATACGTATATTAAAATCAATTAGAATATGTCAGTGCAGGCCCAAAACAGCATTAAATTGAGTGGATTGACATAAACACCAAAAGGCAAAAGGAGCCTGGGGACAGTCCCTTCTGCTGTGGCCAATGATGTAAGCTGTGTCTCTGGCTCCTGGTCAGTCTTCTTCACTCTAGCAGGGACTTGAGTGTCTTCAGAGAGAGACACCGCAGCTCCGCCTGTGCGCCTCTGCCCAGGGTGACAGTTCAGGTAAACCAGGACAGCAGGTGGGAGCAGGGGCTGTCTTTCCCGAGATCCCATTGTCTCACTCCTGTTTGAGAAGACAATTAAACCCATGATAAGTTAAGGGGTGATGTTTTGGTTTGGTTTCATTTTTTTTTTCCAATCTCACACAACCGTTGATTTGTTAGCTTTTGAAAACAGATAGGAAATTTTCAATTACACCTCTCAAAAATACCTGTTCTCATTCAGAGTGTTTGCAAAGCAAATGCATCTCGGATCTAGCGCTTTTGTGTTTACAAACCTGGATCTGATTTAGTAAGCTTAAAGAGATAGCAAGCACGCAGTAAGAAAATAAGATTTACATAATTTTCTGCTTGCTTACAGAACTCTACCGTCGAGAGAATCTTTTACATTTGGAAAGAGTGTTTATTACGATGAGATGAAATGACACCTACAGAGCAGTGCATTGTCTTCTAGTTTGACTTCTCAAAATAAATTATAAGCTGGTTTGTCATGGTGACTTAGAAATCACTGTTATAACAGAAGGCAACGATTCTAGAGAAAGCCACATTTTCCCTCTACATAAAAAGATTTGGCGTTATGCCACACTTCTCTCTGGGTGTTTTATGTGCTGTTACTTTACATGGCAAGAACACCAGGATCCAAACAACATTCCTTCATTCTGTTCCTCTTCTATTCATGTCAGAAAGTGTCAAAGAGCAACTGAAATGGGGAGATAACCTAAGTAACAACATGGACTTGAGATTTTTCAGGAAGAAAGGGTCTTTTAGGTATGTGTGTGTGTGTGTGTGTGTGTGTGTGTGTGTGTGTGTGTGTTGTGTCGTGTCATGTGTGGTGTGTCATATGTGGTGTGTGTGTCATGTGAGTATATGTGTATGTGTTGTGTCATGTGTGTTGTGTGTCTTATGTGTATATGTGTGTGTCTCTGTGAGTATGTGTTGTGTGTCGTGTGTGTTGTATGTTTATGTGTATGCACCCTTTATCCCACCATAGAAGGCAATCGATAGTAACCTTGGGGGGATGGAGTGAGCTGAGGGACTTCCTTGCCCTTCATACCAATAGGTATGATAGGTTACATGGAGCAGGCATGTGTGGGTTCATAGATGCTGTGAACAACAAGTTCTCCAAGCCAAGCATCTCTCAGTTGTCGGCTTGCGATCTTTGGGGAAAGAGGAAGGATTGCTGTGCCGGAGGATCCATGGGACTCTCGTGTTCAGTCAGGAGCCTCTGGGAAATGCTTGGCGTTTCTGTCCTTTTGTGTTGTGAGCGCTGTGCTTGACTAAGCTTTCTGTCACTCTTTCTAAATTCTGTTTGCTCAAATCTGCCCAAGGGTCTTATATTTTGTATCATCTGTATTTGCTATCTGACCGCAAAAGAGTTAGAAACCCAAACATGATTCTGCCATGCCCAGGAGTCTATAGGTCTGAGCAGAGTCCAGACGTGGGCATGTTACATGGAGCAGGCATGTGTGGGCATGTTACATGGAGCAGGCATGTGTGGGTTCCTGGAGTCAAGCTTCCCCTCTGAACTCTGTGCATGCATTCTCCCTTCAGGGCGCAGGGATGCTTTATAAGTGGCTGGTGACTGTTTCTTCTCAGCAGAGCATCAGTCTTGATCTGAGTCTCTGATAGATACTGTCCTGGTTATCATCTTCACAGGTGGGGAAGGGTTTGCAGAAAATATGAGTGAAAGATACTTATCAGACGTCAGCTAAAGGACGCTCTGGCTAGGGAGCATTATCTGAGCCATGAGAACACACGTCCTGCCATGCTTTCTTAGGTGTTGAGAAGAATTGGTGTAGGAAGAATTGCTCAGAACTGGAAACTGTTGTAAAGCTCCCTTCTGAGAGCCAGGACATACTGCGGACTGTGTGCCCTTGAGGTTTCACACAGCCCAGGCTGACCTGGGTGACCTTCAGCTCCTGACCTTTCCACATCTACCCTAGAAGGGACACCACACACCCAGTTCCTGTGACACCCACAGCTTCTTCCATCAGCACAGGCACTCCACCCACAGTTTGTTCAGCTCTGAATCCTGCAGGCCTGGCTGTTCCTTTCTGTAGGCTCACCCTCCTGTTCCCGCTGGTCATTGTCAGAACCTGGTTCCCCCCCCCCCCGCCAGTTGCGGGGCTATGATACTGGTTTTCCTTAACCACGGGCATCTTAGTTGACTTTAAAATAAGGACAGAGCTCAGCTTCCTCACATGAGCTCCTTTGAGAGCGGACATTTGCTCCATAGGTAGCCAAAGTAAGAGACTAAAAGTGCAGAGGATTTTAAGTGAGAAAGGGGAGCACGTCCTTAGCGACTCACAAGCAGGAGGTGTACCCTAGTCAAATGACAACCTGCTGAAGAGCAGGAGGCTCCCTTCTTCAAAGTCCCAATTACCAGCGCCTGAGAATCACACGCTAGGTTCAGAGTCACTTACAAACTGCTTTATACTTCTCACAAACTCGAAGGTATTAAACACCTCTTCGTGGGAGGAGGGGGAGGAGAAGGGGAGCGGGAGAGGAAGGAAAAAAGAGGAGGGTGTGTGTCCATAAGGACAGAACTAGCAAACGAAGTGCGTGGCTTGTTTTACCGTAGGCCTCTCGGGACCTGCTTTAAAGTTTGGTAACTACGGTGTGACAGCTGTTTTACTTCTGTGCTCGACACACAGATCATTTATCTCCTCAGGGAGAGAATGTGGTCTAGTTTTCCTGGCTTTTTTTTTTTTTTTTTTTTTCTAGACACTTAGTAAGATTCCCTGGTCTCTATTCCATAGTAAAGTGACTGAGAAGCAGCATCCTAGACAAACTGGTATCAGAAGAAGTTATGAGATTTTATTTTTCTTCTATAAACTTTGTAGCTTTGCTTTTATTTTTAAAACAGCTGGACTCTATTTTCTTTTCAACAACTTGGTGATGAAAATATAAAAACAGGTTTATATTATGGTCCGAATTCCATGCCTAAACCTTTAATGTCTATCCACGTGCAATTCAATAAAATAGGATTTTTTTTTTTTTTTTTTTTTTAGGACTTTCTAAGTTATTGCACTTGGCAGGCTCATATAGTTTAGTGAGCTACGTAGTAGTGGGTAGGAACTCAGAATGCCCAGGCATGCAATGTTGTAATTACAGGGACCCAGAACGAGTCTGTGTGTTTCTGGACTCACCTCTCTCCCAACCTCTCGAGTCCAGTCTTCTCTCTTCCTCTCACCACGTTCTTTACTCAGCAAAGCCCAGGAACCCTCACGCTGACTTCCATTCCAGAGCCTACCCTGGCCAAGACCCTCAGCTCCGTGCCCGGACTCAACCTGTGATTTGCTTGGTGTAATACTTTGCAGTACTTAATATTAGAGCCTTTTCTTAGCATTTTGGCAATAATACCCTTACCTTGTACCTCGAGAATAAAAAAGAGGGATTGCTATATCGAAATCTTAGGAAAAATACTCACAGTGAAGTATACTGAGCAATTAAGGGATACTGAACTAGTCAGTTTGCACATCTCACTGACACCCTGAGTCATGCCGCTTTGATGGGAGCTTTCACTATACAGAGAAGCCAGCTCCGTAACAATCGCATTATGACATTTCTTGCACACTGTGCACAGTATAACCAACTGTGTCAAGGAAATGGGGGCTGGGACTTGCTTTCACTGTTAAACTGACATTCTAAAAAGTCGTTTGTCGATATAAACAAGAACACTACTTGATGAAAAGCTCTGTTTCTACTCTTGGTGGTACTGTGCTCCTAGTTCATACTTGTGGGTAGAGACACTGTTTCTCTGTTAGCACATAGGTGCCATATGGCTTAAACATTGCAAAGATACAAAACCACCCTGTTTCTGTGTGAATGTCCAAATAGTGATTTAAGTGTCAGAGACAACAAATAGCTTAACACCAAAGGAAATTCCAACAAGACTGTTAGGATATGCCCAGGGTGCCTTGCACCCTCCTTGTATCCTTTATCCTTGATGAGGTGGGATTAAAGCAATGATTTGTTAAAATTTACCGTCCTTTCCCTTTCTAGTGGAGAGAGAAAATTTCTAATTTAATGATTTAAAAGCGCTAGCTCAAGTACAAAGACGCAACCTCAACCTTTTTATAATGACTTGTTTCTGAGAATACACCAAAGTGTTTGATTCTTTTAAGTCTTACAAATAAATTTACAGGGAACTTTGGAAAATACCTTTCAAAAATTATGATTCCGACTGTCTCCTCTAACTATAAGTATAGTTGAAGTTAGTGGGAATGGAGCGTGTATTAGGAAACATGTGATTAAAGCTGACTCTGGTTTCCGGAGCGGTTTCTCTAAGACCCTCCTTAGGGGAAGCTGTGCTGGGAGGTAGAAAGTACTACAATTAAACCGTATTGACACACCTATGTTCTCCTCCCCAGAATATATAGCTCCTTTAATCCCTTTCCCATTCTTCCACTCCTCACATCATTACCTCCATCATGAATAATAAAGCAAAGCTTCTCCTCTCACTTAAAAACAACAGACATGAAACAAAGCTGCTTCTTCCGAGTGGGCTGCACACACCATGGTGACTTTGGGGATCATACGTGTGCCTCAGAGACAGAAGGATCAGACAGTTGAGGCACACGGCTCAGGGCTACAGTGCCTACTCTGATGCAAACAAAATCCTTCCAGACAAATGAGCACGTAACAAAAATCCAGTAGGATGGCTCTTCCAGCTAATTGCTCTTATCTGATCAAAAATGGCTCATTCCTACTGTCGTGTGTTTGAAATGCTAAAAGGTCCAAACTGAATTCATCGGGAAGATGTAAATATGACATGTTTATGTTTTATTTATGGTTTAAAATCTCTAAAGTTGCACCTGTTGGATAATTGACAGGATGGAAATTATTTTGATCATATTAGGTTCAGAGACACTTTAAGATCTATTCACTAACATGTAGTATTAAAACAATGAGAATTGTGAAAGCCTGAAATGAGATAATAAGTAAGTGAGCATGTGAGGTGCAGCGGACCAGAAAGGATGGCAGTACAGCCAGCTGCTGATCGCCCTCCTCCCAGGACTCATGATGGCTTTGAAGGAACATGAGTCTTAAACGTGTTTTTCTTGTTAGATTTCTGATTTAGCTATACTTGGACAAAGGGAAATAGATTCAAAGTTTGTCTTCACTCCACAATTCTGATAACAGGATTTGGCATAAGTGATTCTTTTCTTCTAGTGAGGAGTGTTCTATTCTGGTAACTTTGCATCCCTTAAAGTCAAGAGTGATTCTGGTCTGTCTCTCTGCACTCAACAGCAGGTGTAGAACCTGGCACATAGTGTGTCCAATAAGTGTCCACTGAACACATAGTGTGATCACAGGTGTGATCACAGATATGAAAAGCAGCCATTATTGAAAGAAAACTTTTCTGATGTACATCTAAAAAAAAAAAAAAAAAAAAGCCCAACTTTCAAATTAGATAAAGGATGATTTAACAAACCCAGAGGCAGAATCATCTCTCAGTGAAACAAACCTGTGAAAGGCCATAGCCTTTCTTAATGATCTGTGACTAAAGGAATTGTGGGTACAAAGCTTAAGGCAGGAATCCAGGAAGGCCTGATGCAGGACATGGAGCCAAAAGCCTCCTAAACAGTATTGTAAACTTGAATGTCCACAAATCAGCTCAGAGTTTCAGAAACTCACTGCAGAGTTTTACAAAGACAGGCCGTTCCCTTGCTGTTACTGACCATCCTCCAAGGATGCCATGAGCCACATGCAAGCTATTTTCTGTCAGAAGTTACTGGACACACTTAGAAACCAGCTCCACTCCATGGCGTGAGCCAATCAGTGCTGCAGGCCTTGGGCAGGTTTAATCTTTTTTTCTTTTCATCTCCTACCCCTTCTTTGGGTGAGAATTACCTAACACGCATGACTTTGTGTGTGTGTGTGTATGTGTGTGTATGTGTGTGTGTATGTGTGTGTATGTGTGTGTATGTGTGTGTGTATGTGTGTGTATGTGTGTGTATGTGTGTATGTGTGTGTATGTGTGTGTATGTGTGTGTATATGTGTGTGTATGTGTGTGTATGTGTGTGTGTATGTGTGTGTATGTGTGTGTATGTGTGTGTATGTGTGTGTGTGTGTGTGTGTGTGTGTGTGTATCACCAAGTTCCCTCCCCAATCACTGTATTTCCCTCTTTGCAAGTACTGTCACAAAAGAACCAGCATTTGAAGGTTGCTGGAGATGAGTGTTTTTTTTATTTTTATTAATTTATTCTTGTTACATCTCTATGGTTATCCCATCCCTTGTATCCTCCCATTCTCCCCTCCCTCCCATTTTCCCCTTATTCCCCTCCCCTATGACTGTTCCTCAGAGGGATTACCTCCCCCTGTATATGCTCATAGGGTATCAAGTCTCTTCTCAGTGACCTGCTGTCCTTCCTCTGAGTGCCACTAGGTCTCCCCCTCCAGGGGACATGGTCAAATGTGAGGCACCAGAGTACATGAGAAAGTCAAATCCCTCTCTCCACTCAAGTGTGGAGACTGTCCTGTCCATGGGCTAGATCAGGGTAGGGCTTTAAATTTTACCACCTGTATTGTCCTTGGCTAGGGCCTTAGTTTGAGCGGGACCCCTTGACCCAAATCTGCCTATCATAATGTTCTACTTGTAGGTTTCTAGGACCCACTGGATCCTTCTACATTGCTATTCTCCCATGGTTCTCTCATCTAGAGTCCCAATAGGGTGTCCTCCCCTCTGTCCCAGTTTCCTGGTAAGTGAAGGCTTTCGTGGGACATGCCCATTGGGCTAGTATGCAGATATAAGTGAGTATATACCATTTGAGTCTTTCTGCTTCTGGGTTAACTCACTCATTATGATCACCTCTAGCTCAATCCATTTGTCCACAAATTTCAGGAATTCCTTGTTTTTAATAGCTGAGTAGTATTCCACAGTGTATATGTACCACAGTTTCTTTACTCATTCTTCTACTGAGGGACACTTAGGCTGTTTCCATGATCTGGCTATTATGAATAAGGCTGCTATGAACATGGTTGAGCAAATTTTCTTGTTGTGTGCTGGTGCATCTTCTGGGTATATTCCAAGGAATGGAATAGCTGGGTCTTGAGGAAGCCCTATTCTCAGTTTTCTGAGATAGCACCAGATAGATTTCCAAAGTGGCTGTACTAGTTTGCATTCCCACCAGCAATGAAGGAGTGTTCCTCTCTCCCCACATCCTCTCCAGCATGTGGTGTCGCTTGAGTTTTTGATCTTAGCTATTCTGATGGGTGTAAGATGGAATCTCAGAGTTGTTTTGATTTGCATTTCCCTGATGACTAAGGAGGTTGAGCATTTCTTTAAGTGTTTCTCAGCCATTTGATATTCTTCTGTTGAGAATTCTCTGGAGATGAGTGTTTTATGGCAGAAGTCATGAGGATTATATAAGAACCATAAGCACCTTTAATATTTAAGAAATACATGAGGGGACAAGCGTTTCATTAGTCGGTGTTGCTGCAGTAGCAGAAACTAAAGAGATGCAATGCAAAACAGTGGGTGACACTGGAGTAAAGTCTGTATGGAAAAATAAGATTTAATTAAAATTTAAGTCTCTGTCATCATTATTGAGAGCATGTGTCCACTAAGGGCATTGTTAATGCAGACATCTTAAAAATGAGGGGACTCCAAAGATTATCATTAGCCAGTGCGACTGTTGCCAAGGTGCAAATAATTGCTTAGTTCAACTGACTGAGTTACACAAAATTAATTCACTCTCTACCTACTATGCATGGTACTGAGGAGGACATGGAGTTACAGCACAGTATGATGTATGGTTCATAGTTTTATTTTTGTCATGCAAGAGTGTTGTCTTTGTCTGAGTTTCACTCTGCTGCTGTAATAGAACTTTCACCAAAAGCAACCTAGGGAGGAAAAGATTTGTTTGGTTTCTATTTCCAGGCCATAGACCATCCTTGAAGGAAGTCAGGGCAGGACATCAAGCCGGAACTGGAAGCGTAAACTGTGGAGGACACTGCTTGCTGGCTCGTGTTCCGTTGGTTTCTTATACATCTCAGGACCGCCTGCCCAGGGGATGGTGCTGCTTAGAGTGGGCTGGGCCCTCCTGCATCAGTCAGCAATCAGGACACCGCCCCAGAGATGCACCACAGGGCAAATCAGGTCTGGGCAATCCATCCCTGTCACTGAGACTCCCTTCTCAAGTGACTCTAGACTGTGTAGAGCTGATAGTTGCAGCTGACTCCAACTTTCCCCAAGATGAACAACTAAGAAAGGATTTTAAGCCACACAGGTAGGCAACCAAGCGAAATGGGGAAGGAATAAAATCTCTTTCTGAGCTGTGTTGCTTTGGCTGGTGCTTGCTGTGGTAACCAGGCTCCTTCCTTCCGGGGCCTCTGAAGAATCATGTGAGTTTACTTCAAACCATTGCCCTCCCCCAACACAGCTGGTTGTCATAGCAACAGCCAAAGCTCTAAGCCAATGAGACTGAAGCAAGACGCTGTCGGTTTTGAAAATTTCCCTCATGTGGGCATACAGAGAACATCTATTTATTAAATATTTTCCATGCATACTCACTGCCAAAGCCACCAGGGACGATAAGGACAAAACCAAGCATGGACTCTGCATTTAGGGACAGCCAGAGCAAGACCACGAGGAACGCAACCCTGCTGCGAAGGCTGCCAGGGAAAGCACTGAGGATCACGGGTGCCAGCCTGGCCTGGGCTCCCCAGAGCATGGCAGTCAGACAGAAGACCAGGAGTAGTTCTCAAGTAGCCGTGTGAGTCAGAGAGGATGCACACAGGCAAAAACATGGAAACCACCTGCCTCCACGTGACACAAACACGGAGCTGGACCTCCACCAGCCAGGCGTGTGTGCGGCAGCTGAACTCCTCAAAGTTCTGGGACACTGTCACAGTGTGAGGAAGTAGCATTAGGGTGGAGCGTTAGTTCCGCCTACAGAAACTGGCCCGGATGGAAGCCAACCGCGATGAGCGTGGGGAGTTTGCCCATGTGTCTCCCGTGGAACGTGGCGGAGCAGAAAGGGACCCGGCTGGAGAGGTAGCTCGAAACGATGCTGGGTGACCTCAGATTCCTATAAACCATTCAGACTGCATTAGGACTTTGCCAGTAACCAAAGATGCTGGCAAATATTTGAAAGTCATTATGTAAAACTGAAAGCCCGTCTCGAGCATGAAGAGGGGAACAATTTAAATTTGTCAGAACCACAGCTTCGGTTGTCGCTGTTCTTTCTTGGAACGTGAGAAGCCAAAAGTAACACAGAAGGTAAAGGATATTTAAAAAGAGAAAACACTGTCACTTTCGAACTTTATGAATCTCTTGGTCTGTTTCAGAAGAGGATATGGTTTGATTTAGAAAGTTCTACCACAAGATGCCAAGATAAAACGTAATAAACAAGACAGCATCATCATTAAGATTCCATGTTCTGAAACACTTTATAGTAACCTAAATAATTTCAAGGCCACAAAAGCTATAAGCATATAGAGAAAGAATCTTTAAAATCCCTTAAATACAGGCGGTAAAATTTAAACCCCTACCCAGATCTAGCCAACGGACAGGACAGTCTCCACACTTGAGTGGAGAGTGGGATATGACTTTCTCATGTACTCTGGTGCCTCACATTTGACTATGTCCCCTGGAGGGGGAGACCTGGTGGCACTCAGAGGAAGGACAGCAGGTCACTGAGAAGAGACTTGATACCCTATGAGCATATACAGGGGGAGGTAATCCCTCTGAGGAACAGTCATAGGGGTGGGGAATAAGGGGAAAATGGGAGGGAGGGGAGAATGGGAGGATACAAGGGATGGGATAATTATAGAGATGTAACAAGAATAAATTAATTTTAAAAAAATCTTAAATTTGAGAAGTTCTTTCCAAGTTTGAAATTTCTACCAATTCTTCCCACACGATCAATGAAGACCCAGCTCAGTGGTGGGATGATCGGGGTGACCTAGGCTTGCAAGTGGCCTCTATTGTACCTCTGTAAAGCCTTTGTTTGTTTCGGTGTTTCGGCAGGATGATGACTTAAAGGCCCAAAGTCAAGCCTATGCAGTGAAGTACTGAAGACAATTTATTTTGTATGGGTACATGTCACACAGTAGGGACAGCTTTTCAGCCACATACGCACACACTGCAAAATATGTACGTAGAAAATTTTGCAAGCTGACCTGAGATGCGTAAGGATGGCTAGCCAGATCTTGCCAGTTTCAGATCCGTTTAAGATTATGTAAAGCAGCCTGCCCTGACAGACTGCCCTGACAGACAGATACCTCACACCAGAGCTAGTGTGTCCACATACATTACTTACTTCTGGTGTGGGGGAAGTAGAGTAAACAAAAATTCCAGCCTACACACAGGACGTTGTGGAGAAATTCAGACTCTGATTTTGTATTTCCATGACTAGAATAGATAGAGAGCAGCAGAGTCTGTCTGAGTTTGGTTAATTACCTTTAAAATCCTCTTTCATCCCAAATTAGAGGTAATGGTCCCATCTGTAGCTGAGCCCTCCCTCCTCCAGGAGCCTAGCCCCTCCCCCTACCCACAGCTGACCCCCTCCCCCCACAGAGAGCTGTGCCCCTCCTTCCCACCATGAGCTGAGCCTAGACTTTCTTTGCCATGGTAAATCATAACCCACAAGCCCAGATGAACCTTCCTCCCATAAGTTGCCCACAGGTTCTGTCTCAGAGGCACAAAAGTAACTAATACTGAGGATTTCTACAGGAAAAGAATTGTTTCCCAACTATGTGGACATTTTGAAAATAAAAATCTGAAGCATTGGGAAGTTTTTCTATGACTTGAGGCCCCTAATATAAGAAAACTATACCAATATCAACTTGTCAACCCAATTCCTTCTATGCCAGAGGAGGCTGTCAGCATCGGTGGCCTCTGCCCCTCTCCCTGCATTTTCCCTTTTGGTAGGGGATTGTGGGTTGGGTTGTGCCTTACCAAACTAAGCATTGTTTGCAAAATGGCACGTGTGAATCTCTTTGCACACCCAAGAGCATGCTGTGGTATGATGGAGTGCTGTATAAAAACCAACCTGAAAATTTAACTCCACCACACAGTCACTGTGCTGCAGTGGTACAGTTTCCTAACACCAACATCCGGAAGATCCCACAGTGTAGGACACTGCACACTGTACACTATGCCACAACTGTGAGGTTAAGTGTAAAAAGAGCCGGTTTAACCAAGTGTGTGGTACACACACCTGCAATCAGAGCCTCCAGATGGTCCTGCACCTTGATGTTGTGAGTAGTAGATACTGGATAAGAGAGGAGAAAGTTTTCCTTTGAGCAAACAATTTTCAGTGAGGCAGAATTATACTGTCAGGCTGACCCACCTAATGGTACAGGCTTTCTCTGTGTCTAATGTATGCACTACTTTGGGTATCCATTAATCATTCTCCTTTGCATGAGACCTAATTAGGTGTAAATCATTCAATTCCCACTAAGGTGTAGCTTCCTCAGGAAAATAGAAACTGAGGCCAGTCTTGTCTTGCAGAAGCAGAATTCATGCAACTTAAGGTAGGCCTAAGGTTATAACAGGAATCTTAAACATGGACTCAAAGCTAGTTGAGTAAAGTTACGACAATTGCCCAGGCAAGTAATTGATATTGAACCAAAACTAAGTATTTTACAGTTACATTAGCTCCTTCGTAAAAACTAGAGCAATACAAGGAAAAACTGCTGAGGTGGAAAATAGCACAAAGTGGCCGACATGATTGGGAATGTTCACTGGGATCAGATGCTGTGGGTTGAGTGAGGTAAAACCTAGGGCATGCCATCTGTCCGCAAGACAGAGAGACCCACACACCATGCAAGCTGGGCACCTCCCTCCCTGCCTGAGAGGGTAGCCAACTTGTGATGGTGGCTCCCTGAAGACCCCATGAGCTGGTGTCTACGGCAAACAGGGAGTCAAAGCAGAACAAGCCACATTTGCAGAATAGAGAGATGACTAGCCAGGCTAATGGGAACTCTTAAAGTAAGATTCAAAGGACCCAAGAACTCAAACTCAGAGGAGTTGCTGGGTTCTGTAAGATAAAGTAGAGAACATTCTTTTGTTGTCTTTAAAACACTGATTTAACCCAGGTGGGTTAAGAATGAAGTACATACGCTTGTTCTATTGAAGGGGAGGTCAGGTGAGCTGAAAGTCTGGTGGGGGCTGGGGTAGCTCTTGGTATTTAATGTGGAAGAGGGTATGAAGGTGTAGGCTTAATTCTGATGCCTCTGCACATGCCGTGGTGTGGTAAGACAGCCCATGTATTCAGGGGGAAAAAGCTTGAGTGTGTGTCTGTAGCCAGGAACCAGAGGCCTATGATCCTGGATCAAGGCTTTGGCTTAGCCGTATTAAGACCTTTACCCTAAAAAAAAAAAAAAGGAGAAGGAAAGAAGAGGTATGGAGAGAGGGAGAACAAAATGTAGCTTTCCCCCAGGAGTCAATGGGAATCCGGAAGTTTTTAAATTAAAGTAGCATTGGTCTCTTGTTCCCTGCAGTAAATATGTCAACCTCAGAGTCATCAGATGATCATTTTTAACAGATCAACCTCTCACATAAATCAGGAGCCCTTCAAAGCCAACCCCAGCCTCTGATCACTTGATCTCTCTCCTCAGCAAGCTGTAGAGGAACCCTGGGTGGCCCAACAGAATTCAGGTCAATGTCAGCCCAGGTTGGCCTCGTCACTGACCTTCATAGGGCTGTCTTTATGACATGTGGGGGTTTCTTCCTGCGTGATCTACTGCGTGATCTGCTGGAAGAAAACCAACTGATCTGCATGAGTCTGTACAAGGCATGTCCCCTCCAGGTCTTCTGTCTTTCCCTCTGTTTCTTCCATAGGACTCTCCAAGTTCCCCCTAATGCTTGCCTGGAAGTCTCAGCATCTGATTAATCAGCTGCTGGGTGGGTTATGCTAGGCTCCTGTCATAAACACAGCAGAGTACCATTGATTGCGTCAGGAGTTGGCTCTCTCCTATGGGATGGGCCTCAAGTTGGGCTAGTCATTGGTTGGAAATTCCCTCAGTCTCAGAGTCAACTAACCTAGGCCCAGGGAGGCTTACAGTGACAAAATCACCAACCAAAGAGCATACATGGACTGGACCTAGGCCCCTTACACACATGTAACCAATGAGCAACTTGATCATTATATGGGTCTCCTAGTAAGCTGAGCAAGTGCTGTCTATGACATGGACTCTGTTACTTGCTTTTCCATCACTTTCCCCTAATGGAGAATGCCCTGCCTCGTCTCAGTAGATGAGGATGGGCTCATTCTGATGTGACTTGATGTGCTGGGATGGGTTGTTTAGGGGAGTGCTCCCCATTTTCTGAGGAGGAAGGGAGGGAGGATAGAGGAAGAGAGTGGGACAGTGGGGCCAGGAGGAAATGAGGGAGGAGGCTATGATCGGAATGTAAGTAAATATATAAATTAAAAATAAATTGTAAAATGGCAAAGCGTGGAGATCAGAGGACAATTTGCAGGAGTCTGTCCCATCCTTCGACCATGCGGGTCCCAGAGACTGCACTCGGGACCTCAGCTTGGCATCGAGAGAGCCTTTACCCTCTGAGCCATCTCACCAGTGCCAGAGTAAGCTATTCTTGAAGGAAAGCAGAGTCCACTAGCTTGGTCTTCACATTACATTTTGTGCTTCAATCCCTGGGGATGGGGAGAAGAGGCGGGAGGGGAAGAGAGGGAGGGAGGGAAGGAGGGAGGGAGAGGGCGAGGGAGGGGAAGAGAGGAAAGGAGGGAGGGAGAGAAGTGTAAGTGGTGACATCTGCCTGTGCAGTTAGGAATGAGACACTGCAGTCCTTGGCTAACTGCCCTCCATTTTTGCCTTTCTGATAGCAGCTATTCTAGCTGACAAGGAGACAGGCAGCCACTGTTTTACTCTAAACATGCTGTGATTTCATTCACTAGTTAAAATAAAAAAGTGCATTGTTATGCGGCATCAAGGGTGTTGTTTTATTTGTAAACTAATTAATTTAAAAATAGCTGATTGATGATATTTTGTCATGTTTGGGGGGGAAGGTGGTCTGAGTTGAAGAAGAGATGGGGCAGTAGGAAAAAAAAAATGGACCTCTCAAATAGATGCCAAAACAGGAATTTACACTGGAGTGTGTAGAATTGGGTAAACTCGTGCCCATATAAATATCTATAGCACTTACCATTATATTTCTGTCACTTAATATTTTCCCTGGTGACTAGTTCAATAAAGCCATACTGAATTAGTGGGGGAAGCATGTCCATTTATGATCTAGGATGTAAGTTGCTTCAGAAGAGAGCCAACTTGGCAAGGCGACATATACACCGAAACTGCAAATCCTCATTTAATTGAGTTGTTCCCTTGAGCGTTTCTTGGGCATCTGTTAATGTGCCTAGATTTTGTTTTGGGCAATAGAAACATAAATGAAATATGAATGATGCTAGAAATGAATATACCAACAAATATTTGCAATGTACAATGGTAGTGGGACTGTGGAGGATTTATATGATACTACACAGAAAGACTGGTCAGAAGTTAAAGAACACTCTGGTATGTGAGATAACAGACAAGCCTTCTGAGGATCTTTCACACCGTATGTGGATTCTTCCCTGATATATGATGATAACAAAATAATTTTCCTTTACTTTATGCGATTAGCTTTTAAATTCTTTTGTTCTTCACAAAGCCACTTTCTGTGCTTTTTTTTATTACTGTCCCTTCACTGTTAGTTTCATTGCACTCAAAATTCTTGAAAATGACAACTCTAAATTGCATGTTAACAATGACATACTAATATTTTAAGAATAAGTATCAAATACTGAAAAGCTCTGCTAGCAACAGACTCAGCCACCCCCCTCCGCCCTTCCTTCCATTAAAAACACCCACTTGTGAGAGATGTGCTCACCACAGAAGCTGCTCCTGCACCCTGTCCTCAGCTTATTCGAAAGGTGCCACTCCATCACTGGTTTGCAGGAACCAGCGTTCACTGTGTGGCCCACGCACCCACCGTGGGGCCCAGTGTCTCCCTCGTCCCCTATAAGAGGTATAAGAATGTAATTACTACTATTACTGCTCTTGTTACGTGATGACCTCGTCCTTCATGAAGACTTTGTTCAAACTGTACTGCTGGTGATTCAAGTTCAGAGCCACAGAAACTCCTCCTGGGTTTGAGTTGTAGACTTAGGGATGGAATGTGTGCCTTTATTGCAAGGATTCGATTTCAACAAGCACATAGGACTTAGAACGGAGCCTTCCTTAACAGGACGTAGTTAGAAGCAAGCTGGCAGGAATGTTGTTCCTGCGATTACATTGTGATGAACAAGAATCAGCCACAAGCCAGCGTGAGCACTTGGGATGCTCACCTTCAGGAGCAGCATGGTCTGCACAGCCCAAGCCACAAAGTTACCTACCAAGAGCTACAACAGCTGTGCCCTAAGCCCAGTTGCTCTTCAGGGCTTCTGTGTGTTACACCGCACATCCTACTGTTTCCATGCAGGCTGGACATTCCTTATGTACCATGTACTTACGTACATTCCTTATTAATTAAGCTGTACCTTGTTGAAGTGTGAACACTTTTCATTACAAGCCCCATTCCCTGCCTGGAGCTGCATTTTCGATCCCACCCCTTCAGCCTTAAATTTCATGGCCCAGCAAGACTAATCTACATGGAAACCCCAGCATTTTGCCCATAGTCTCCTCATCCTGTTACCATGTTACGCACTGCATCTAAAGAGCAGTTCCCTTGAATAAAACGTCTTTAAAGCAACTCTTTCTTGTCCAGGCAGTTTCATATGATAATTTTTCTATCAGTAGAATTTGCATATAGGATTGTAATACAGTTGTTCAAATGTCTTCACACACACACACACACACACACACACACACACACACACACACACACGCACACAAGCAAAACAAAGTCCTTGGAAATGAATGTTTCTCACTAATTTAGTATTTCGCTGATCAATGAAAGCTTCACAAGCCTATGCATAAGTGAACATTGCCAGTGAATGCAAATAATTATAGGACACAAAAGAGGAGTGTGAATGTCAGGGGCTTCTGTTGAGTCCAGCATCTCTCTGGTCCAGTGAGATGTGCTTCATCTCCAGTTCCCAGCACAGCTTTGCTAGGTGGATTACATCAGTGCTTGAGAAAACTGACCTCAGAGAGGTTAATGCGAACAGGTGCTGTGAGGCTAACCCTTCGGTCCCCAACACCACCCCCAGCTCATCCAGCTGCCCACTGGATGTTGTCAAAAACACAGAAGGTGAGAACTGTATTTGACTGACTCTTTTCCATTCCTTTCCAGCTCCAAGCACAGCCCAGTATGGGATTACTGGGAGCGCCTGCGACCTCTTCTCCCGCTGGAGCCTTGTGTTGACACTATCCTCTGCCGTCAGTATAGTCTACCTGAAGAATGCTGCCCTACAGTGAACCTAAAAACCCATGAAAGGCTTTCAAGGAGTCCCTGAGAGTGCTGGTGGCTGGGTCCAATCTGGTGCAGTTAGGTTTAAGCAGCGTGGGATACAATCGCTGTCTGTAACCGGGTGACGCCGCCTGTGGAATCGCTGGTTGTGTAAATACTTTCATTCTCCTCTCCTTTTGATTAGACACTCGACCTTGTGAGGCACTGCACATTGTCCCTTTTTTTTTTTTTTTTTTTTTTTTCTTTTTTAAGATGTGAAAGCTCTGAACTTACTTTTAGAGGATATTAATTGTGATTTCATGTTTGTAACCTACAACTCTTCAGAAGCATTCAGTCGCGGTCTGCTAGGCCTCCGGCTATAGTTTACATGACACACATTGCAGTGATCACATGATACTTTAAGGCTGCAATACAAGGGCCCCACGCCCTGTTTCAGTGAGTCAACCCACATTACAAAGACGCATTCTCTTTTTCTTTCTTTCTTTCTTTTTTTTTTTTTTATCAAAAAAAAAAAAATCAAACAATATTGCCTTCAGATCATTTCTTCAAACTATAACACATATCTAGATGTCCCTACTCGCATGCCATCCAGGTTTTGGAAATGAGCCTTGTACTATAACTTGCTGTGCTTCTCCTTCTGAGTTCAGCATGGGTGTGCCTTCATAAAACAATAATATCGACGTCGCTGACAAACACATCATCTTTTCCTAAACCTTGCAATTTGGAAGCTAAAGTATATTACACTAATAAGAATAAACTCCACCCCATTTCTAAGGGCCAAGAAGCTGTTAGGCAGTGTTCAGCCATTACCCACGGGGCCTGAGGACTTTGCCCACAGCATCTTTCGATAAAACAGTTTAGTAACATGGTTGGGGGTTGAAGCTAAATGTGAGTGCCATGGTGGGAGAGCATAACCCGTAAAAGGGACAACACAACGTGTGCAAGGGGCCCCTGGCAATGCAGCAGTCTCCTGCACTGTTCAGGTCTCTGTCCTCCTCCGACGGCCTCTCTACATGAACCTGCAGTCCTGTCACCCAATAGTCGGGAGGCTGTGGGTGCTCAGACACGTCGGCGTGGACACCCGTGAGTCACTGTGACAGAAACCCTGCAGAGTTTCCATCTGATTTCCCATCATTAGCCTGATAAGAATGCATGTTATGTTCTTTAAATTTTGACAAACATTGTACATCCATGCACAGCAGCTCAGCCCTTACAGTAACTAATTCTTCACCAAGATTTTGGTAGCCACTTCCACTTAAGCCGATGCCAAAACTGAAGACTCACCTTGCTTCACTACATCTTACCGGGACACATGTGAGACTCAACCCAGTGGACACACCAGAGAAGGGCATCATGGGATATATTAACCACTAAATGATTGTGAATATTGCATTTTTTCTATTTAAAGAACAAAACTACATTTTTGAAGGAAAATGCTGTTAGTCTAACTACTATATTACAGGAATAGGCCTGTGGTCTTGCTTTTGACCAAAGAAAGACCAGAGCCTTGAAAGCCATTTTTCAGGTCTGACGAAGTTGCCAATTTCAGCACGTGTAGGTTTCTATAGTGACCTTCTGCACACCCTAACTAAAGACCTACTCTTAAAACTACACACAAGAACTTTTACAGTCATTATTTTAGATAGTTCATGTTTTGCCCTAGAAGGATGGCTTTAAAATTATGATTTTTCCCTGAACAAATTTTAGACCCAAAAGATACCATAAATCTATTTTAATTAGGAAGATAAATCATAAGTGAGGGGACATGAATGCATAGTCTTCCCATGAAATGGCAATAATGTGGCATGATAATTAAATTTGCTAGCTGTAATAAACTTTTGTCGTTTTAACTGATATATTAAAAATGAATTTTGAAAATTATGGCACTTAAATTTCTAGGTGATTTGCTACTAAAATGTTCTTTTTGGAATTAGTGAGCAAACAACAAATTTTTTTCTTTGTATTGCAGCTTTAAAGTAGCACACTCCACAATAACCTACTTATTAGAGATAGCGGTGCTACCATGGAGTGTTGGCCACCTGAACCATTGTTTGGGGACAGAAGCAGATGGAGAATGCGTATTATACAGTGACCGTTTCCCTAGAGTTAAAAGATGCCTCCTCTGTGTAAGGTGTGTAGGGTACATGTGAGGTAAACTGAGGTATAAATTACAGATGAACCAAATGTTCTACGTGTTGTCATGATTCCGAATTCGTGGAGTCTGGTGTTTTTTCCATAGAGTGTGACAAAGGACAGTCATAGCTCAGTAGCTACACGTATTTGACTTTATGTTAGAGGAGACTTTCTTGAGTGACATTTGAATAGAGGAGGCATCCACTATGTTTTTCTGTATTACAGCAGCATAGTCCTTAGGCGCCTGGACAGAGTGAAATCATGAGTATTTATGAGTTCAGTATTGTTCAAATAAGGCTACAGTATTTGCTTTTTTGTGTGAATGTATCGCATACAATGTTCAAGTAGGTGATTTTTACATTACAGGCATCAGAAATGTCTGATTACTCCATTTTATCAGTCCTGACTGTACAAGATTGTTGCAATTTCAGAACAGCAGTTTTATAAAGTTAATTTATCTTTTGATCTACAACGATTTCTTTAGCTCTTCATTTCGGTGTTCTGTTTTCCACAATATCCATTTGTGGGATTCCTTTTGTTGCCCCTAAATTTTCAAAGAAAGAAGAAAAGAAAGTAGTGATTGAGAAAGGAGAATGAGGAGAGGAAGAAAGAGATTGGGGGATAAACAAAAAAAGGACTGAAGGGAGCAAAGAGATAGGGAGGGGAGAGAGGGAGAGGGGGTCTTCTGCTGGTGAGCCTCTGCGGCTGCGTTCTTCGTTTAGCTGCAAATGGCCTAATGCTTTTCCCAACGATCTTATTCCAAACCTAAGCCTGTTACACCCTGAGGCCCTGCTGGGCAGAGTTTATTTAATGATCAGCACTGCCCAGGCCACAGTACTGAGTGCTTTGTGCAGATGCTGAGATTTGAAGAGAGAGCATTTCAAACGTAAAGTCACTTTGGGGTTCGTAACTCCACTGAAAATTATCTTCTCCAAACATCTGTGCTGTGTCTAGGAAGTAGACTGGAGAGGGAGAATTACCCAGATAATTCAGGACAAAACTGCACACTTAGAGAGAAGTACCCCAAGCTGTGAAGTCTGAACACTCTGAGCAAATGAACTATCAAAGTCAATCAATGATATTGATCAAATTACTGGATAATTGTTAATTTACCCATTGTGCTTAGCTTTGTAACACAGCTGAAAGTTACCTATTTAATCTTTTCAATAAAAAAATTTGTTTTTTTGAAATCCAGAAATGATTTTAAAAAAGAGGTCAGGTTTCTAACTATTTATTGAAGTGTGTGGGTGTACAGTATTTCAATAGATATGAGTATGGATAAATGGTACTGCCTTAAGATCCTCTGAAATGTACTTACTTAAAGACTGGAAAATGCCCTTCCTGTCTTTAGTAAAACATCCATATTTCATAATCTGATGTAAAATATGTTGTACTGTTTCCAATAGGTGAATATAAAGTCAGTTTATCAATTAAAATATGTATGTGACTCATTTTGAACTCTTTTAGTCTAAGAGAAACAACGGCATGCTAGTTCAGGCCCGCTCCTCTGTTGTCCTCAATACACTGTGAGAATTTGAATGCTGGGGCTCTCAGGGGCTCCCAACTGGATCTCTTAGGATTCCCTAAAGGTCTGACAGCATGTGCAGCATTCATTCAAAAAGAACTTTTTGGAGGTAGGTCATTCTTTAGAGTTATCACTGGAACTGGCATTGGCCCCTGGCAGAGCCTGGGGACAAAAATCCAATGATCATGCAAACTGACAATCCAAATGCCTGTACAAGTCAGCGTGAGCACAGAGCAGTGGGGAGCAAGTACAGCTCTCAGGGCATCCGAGTGCAACTTCTTTTACACATCTTGCTTTCCAAACAAAGCCTGCTGTGTGACACTACTGCGATATATAAAGGAATCCATCCCACAAGAGTGATGGATTAAATTCCTTTTTATCTAAGTCGGCCTATCTGTGATCACAACAAAATGAACTGGGATGTTGGGGGTTTGAGAGATAGCTCAGTTTGATTTCAAACGCCCAAACGGATGTCTCACAGCTGCCTGTAACTCTATCTTCAAGGGATCTGATGTCATCTTCTGGACTCTGCAGGCATTGCGTTCATGTGCAGATACACATACACACACAAACACACACACACAATGCTTACTAAAAAAATTAAAAATAAGTTGCAGCTATGCAAAGGGTCAAAGAAAACATCAAATTGGTTTAATAGGCTACTTAGAAATACAAGCATTACTGCAGTTCTGGGAAAGCACACACCAAACTTCTCTAATTCCCTTTCTTGCCCTTTGGATGTCTGTCCTAAATTTAGTTGCACAGTGGGAACAGAAGCAGCAGCTGGGATGCCTGAAGTCAGAGCATGAAGGAACACAACAGGTCAGAACACTGACACTTCAACGTTACCTGCGTATATCAGGAAATAAAAACTCTTTTGTCAGCTATCAGGGGGGAAATTTAAGTGCAGATATTGAGGGAACACGATTCCAAGAGCAGTTCATTTAAAATGTCCATGGACCAGACTGTGCCCTTCTTCTGACCTCCCTAAGAGGAGTGAGCCTCCATGCTCATAGACACTTTCCCCTGATGTCCCCAAAGTTAAAGCGTTGCAAATGCACATAGCAAACTGGCAAGCAAATGAAGGTATCCACAGACCAATAAATAAATAAATAAATAAACAAATAAATAAATAAATAAATAAATAAATAAATAAATAAATAAATAAAAATTGGTGTCCATGCTACCCTCTAGAAGCACCGCCCTGCTGCAAGAACAAGAGATCCACCCACCTCAGGACAGTCCCACCAGCCTAACCCCTCGGGTGGGGGGGCCTGCATGGTTGGGTACCAACTCTAACAGCCCTAATCACAATTCTCTGCTCTCTCGTCCCCCTTGGCTGGGTTCTTGAGGGAGGTACCACCTTCCTGATCACCTGGCGTCAACAACCCCCAATCCAGGTCCCCACCCTACTACTCAGTATATACTTTAACTAGGTTTCATGCTCCATATAGCTCAGAGCCTCTTCTAGCATGTATCCAGGGGCTCTAGATGCCCCTTCCTTCCTTCCTTCCTTCCTTCCTTCCTTCCTTCCTTCCTTCCTTCCTTCCTTCCCCTCCTTCCTTCCCTTCTTTCCCTTCCTTCCCTTCCTTCCTTTCCCCTCCTTCCCTTCCCCTCCTTCCCTTCCTTCCCTTCCTTCCTTCCTTCCTTCCTTCCTT
Source organism: Acomys percivali (assembly GCA_907169655.1). Taxonomy (NCBI): domain Eukaryota; kingdom Metazoa; phylum Chordata; class Mammalia; order Rodentia; family Muridae; genus Acomys; species Acomys percivali. The sequence goes on from OU015753.1 coordinate 107,491,227, forward strand.
CCTTCCTTCCCTTCCCCTCCTTCCCTTCCTTCTCCTCCTTCCTTCCCTTCCTTCCTTCCTTCCTTCCTTCCCTTCCTTCCTTCCTTCCCTTCCTTCCTTCCTTCCTTCCTTCCTTCCTTCCTTTCCTTCCTTCCTTCCCTTCCCCTCCTTCCCTTCCTTCCCCTCCTTCCCTTCCTTCCCCTCCTTCCTTCCCTTCCCCTCCTTCCCTTCCTTCCCCTCCTTCCTTCCCTTCCTTCCCCTCCTTCCTTCCCCTCCTTCCTTCCCTTCCTTCCCTTCCTTCCTTTCTGAGCCTCATAACTCACATAGCATGTTGTAATTCTCATCCCTAAAATAGATTACAAAGGCCAGGCAACCCAGCTGCTACAAAAACAGGTGAGTAGTTTTCCTGTTTACCTGAAATTTTTGGTGAGCACTAAGTCTATCCACAGCATATTGAAATGGACAACAATGCTTAATTTCTTACAAGGACCCTTGCTAGACACCAGTGCCTTGGCTTTCACAGTGTTTTAAACTTATCTAAGGTAAGTGGGGATGCCTGGCAGCACACAGAGGCAGGGGAAGCAGGCTATCCAGATGAGACCTGATAGACTGTGGTGTATGGTAGGGGAGGAGGCCCCTTCTGTCAGAGGTCTAGGGGAGGGGAATAGGGTGGAAGAGAGAGGGAGGGTGGGAATGGGAAGATGGGAGTTAGAGGAAAACAATCTGGATGTAACCTGAATAAATTATAATAAGTTAAGTCACCACTGTAGTTTCATGTTGCAGGAGATAGCCCATCTGCAAAACGGAATGTCGGAGCCAAACATGGAGTGCAGTCCTCTCCACTGTGACGCTCCTCGCTAGCCTCAGAAGAGGGGGAGCTATGCGTCAAGTACCCACATACGTATCCCTATTTATACACCCACATATGATTTATTTGTGTGTGTGCACCTATTGATTATAAGCCAACCTTTCATTTTCCAATGCTCCCATGAGATATGAGGCTTAACTACATCCTGTGTGTAATGTGGGGGAACATATTTATGTTTTGTCCTCAGAATATGAATGTGATGCAAATCCTACAGATGTCACTTTTATTTGGAAAACGTGACTTCGTGTATGCTCGGAGTGAGCAGGATAATTCCCCGTCGAGGGTGACGGCAAAGTGACACAGCCAGAAAACAGAACAGTCCAGAAACACATGCTTCCACGGACAGAATGCTGGAATTAATGTGCTAATGACAGCAGACTGCTTCTCCTGGAGCGAACAGAGTCCAGCCGGATTGTGAACCGTGATCTGCAGGGGCAGCTGCTTCTGCATCTAACAGAGATTTAGCATCTTTTATACGAAATGTGGAAGAATTCAAACGCTGGGAAAGGTTCAGAGACTCCCACAAGTCAAGGTCAGATGACCTGAGGCAGTGATCACTAAACAAAGTCATATTTGCTGCAGCAAAGTTTTTCTTAAATTCTGAGATTGTAATGCTCATGAAAGCAGACGGTCGTGGAGGCATGAGCCTTTGCTCCTTGCACTCAGGAGGAAGAGGCAGATGGCTCTGTCTTTGTGAGTTCAAGGCCAGGGTGGTCTACAAAGTGAGACCCTGCCCCCGCCCAAAAAAAATTGTAAAAGCAGTTGACATCAATAAATATTGAGCTTTGATAAGATCATCTCTTTTTCAGTAACTGACACACCAAAATCTAGGTTATTCACATACCTGACACACCGCAGTCTCTATGTCATAAAGATGTTTGTTTATCTCCGAGTCCTCCATTCAGTAGCCTGAGGCATGTGGAAAGAGGTTTAAAAAACGTACTACAAGGACTGCATCACTTCTCGGGCCTGCTCTGTTTGGAAAAAAAAAAAAAAAAAAGTAACTGCATTTGTTAAAAGAACTAAGGGGAAAAAGTCTTTAGAGTGTTCCTAGTGAAAAATAGGCATTTTACATCAGCAACAAGAAGCATGAACTAACAGATGAGATAAAGTGCTTTCTTCACCCACATTCCAGCACACCGATGAGGAACTGGTAAGCCCCCATCGCTGGAGCTGACTGGCTGCTTGGGCTGAGGAGCCCACGTTCTCCAGGTTGGAGAGCGCCATGGGAGGATACATGGCTTCTCTCCTCACTTTCAAGCACATTTCTAAAAGCTTTGGGGAATTACTTGGTGAAACTGGGAATTTGCGAGCTTCATTAATTTTGACCTTTTTAACACTCAAAATGTTAACTTCACACTAACCAAGCCTGACTCACACTTCCTGCAGCTCAGAATTGTGTTTAAACAAGCACTGCAAGCCCACGGAATTCCTAAGAGAGTGTGGGGGGTTTAGCTTAAAAAAGGGATTTATAAAATAATCCCTGAAGACTGCAACAGGGTAACAATAAAGAACAAAGGTTCCCTGATTGTTCTAAAATACCTAATAGGGCCATAGAACTCCTGTGTAGCTTTCTAAGTAGCTTCATTGATGTAGACAATGGTTGCCTAGAAACCCCACATCTCCCTGAGGACACAGTTGACAAGTGACCTGGCAAAAACAGGGTCAATAGCTCATTTTTAACAGACTCCTTAAGAAATGGTTGGTGGAGACTTGAAATGAAATTGTTTCACACTGTTGTCCTTTATGAAACTAAATTCACACACACACACACACACACACACACACACACACACACACACACAC
>OU015753.1:107497275-107512766 GCA_907169655.1 Acomys percivali
TTTTTTTTTTTTCACACAAGTCTTTCACTTCCTTGGTTAGAGTTACACCAACGTACTTTATATTATTTGTGGCTATTGTGAAGGGTGCAGTTTCCAACAAAGGGCCAATATCCAAAATATATAAAGAACTCAAGAAATTAAATACCACCAAACCAAATATCCCATTAAAAAATGGGGTACAGAGCTAAGCAGAGAATTCTCAACAGAGAAATTTTAAATGGCCAACAACAGCACTTAAAGAAATGCTGAATGTCCTTAGTCATCAGGGAAATGCAAATCAAAACAACTCTGAGATTCCATCTTAAACCCATCAGAATGGCTAAGATCAAAAACTCAAGTGACAGCACACGCTGGTGAGGATGTGGAGAAAGGAGAACACTCCTCCATTGCTGGTGGGAGTGCAAACATGTACAACCACTTTGGAAATCAATCTGGTGCTTTCTCAGAAAACTGGGAATAGGGCTTCCTCAAGACCCAGCTATAGCACTCCCGTGGGGTCCACATGCGTGCACATGTGTGTTGGCTTGTATTATGGTTGTACATCCACGCTGACCTCAGTTGACCTCAACCTCATTGCTCTCCACATTTTATACTGAGGCAGCATCTCCCTCTGGTTCCACAAATCTAGCCAACCAGCTTGCTGTGCGGACGGCCTGCCTCTGCCTCTGGAGGTCTGGGATACAACAGGGCCACGGTGCCTGCTAGGCTTGTACAAAAGTTCTGAGTATCCAAACTCCAGCTCGCACAAGCGTTTTACCTAGTAAGTCACCTCCCGCCCCAGTCTCTTTTATTTTATCTTCATCGTACATTTTGTTTTCTCTAGTTAGCACAGACTTTGTGGCTTTAAATGCGTAATTCTGTCAGCCAGAACATTTGCAATAAGCATTTTTCACCTTGATTATGGCATGGAAAATCTTTAGAGAACGACACAAAGACTACGCAATTCATCCCACTTTTAAATTCATCTCTCCAAAATAATGGTTCCTATTAATTAGACAACAAAAAGTGAAAAGGGGAAAAATGGAAAGTACAAATTTTTTTTTCATCTAAAGGTGAATTACTGGAAAAGATGTTAAACAGTTGGGCCAGATTTTAATGGTTTTTGAGATGGGTCTTAATTGGGTCTGACATGCGACCTGAATAGCTTGGCAGCTTCCCTATACATGAAGGTTCTTTTAAAAACTAATACCTAGAGTTATTCTATGTAATTAGTTCTCCAAATGAAAGGATACAATTGGCATGTTTCTGGTGCCGGGAGAATGTAGTAATCTAGACTCTGCAGCTCACGTTGCCATCGTCTGCCAAGGCATTTCCCTGAGCCGTGCCAGGACATCTGACAGACAGTAGGTACGAGGAGGGCGCATCTGCTCCATGCTGCCACTCTCCAACTGACGAGGTTTCGAAACTCGCGTGCTTCTCTTTCTCTGCCGTACGCATGTGCCACTGACAGACCTGTAACCACATGGCTCTGGTATGTTTAACAGACGTGGACATTGCGAGTGGCATGAAAGGCCACTGCAGCCACTTCAAAGGAGCCATCCTGGGTGAACATGTACTTGAGTTGAAGCTAAAGGTGGAATTTTGAATCAATGTGAAAGAAAGGAAAAACTGAAGTTGACTTAAAATATTGTCTGAAAACGGCATTCGGTAGAAACAATAACCTCGTTCAAACACTGACACTAATTTGATGAGGAAAACGGAAATATTGACAAGTTGTTTTAACTCAAATCAAGACCAACAACTTGAATATTTACACATGTTGTCAAGGTTCTAAATAATCTTCTGGTTTACTTTAGATGAAGGAAAGGGTGAATACAGAAGGTGTCCCCCTCAACAGAAAACTGCAGAGTGGATAAACGCACCACCACGAATGGTATTTCTCAGTATCAGCGAGAACTGCATGAGATTATTATGTTAAAAATATACTAACTCAAGTGCAATACAAAAAGCATAAGGTAAGATTCTGTGTCTGAAGGAGGAGATGGACCAAACATGGACACAATCTACTTTTTACATTGCTAGAGTACTACTCGTAAATTTTATCTGACATGGACGAAACCAAGTCTTGTTTTTATTTGAAATCATCACTACAGATGATATAAAATGACATGGTAAGCTGAAAATAACAAAAGCTTGTCATAAACTTTTTTCAGAATTTAAAAAGTAGAATGCCAAAAATAAATAAATAAATAAAATAAAATAAAAATAAAAATGGAATGCCAGACATACAGAAGACGTACAGCAGGACCCACGCATGCCCAATGCAGTTGTGGCTTCTCGTTAGCTACCTAAGCGCTTTCCGCCCATGTTCAGGGCAATTTCTGGTGACTTTTCTCACTTGTCACTAAAAATCACCAATGAAGACAGCTCTGAGATGGCAGCAGCTATTTCCTTAGGGGGATCACACACTCAAACATGGTCATCCACCTATGAGGTTCAGATATGCCGTGGCAAACAGAAGCTATAGCTTGTTCCCTTATGAAGAGAAAAAAAAAGTTATAACCACGCTTTAGGAAGAGTCACAATATGTGGTTAACACAACCTGTAATGACACTCACGGGTGGCTTCATGGTGAACCCCCCCTCCCGCCCCCGGCACGGCATTTGTACTAAGGCGACTTCCAGAGGAGCTCACCATTGGCACCAAAGACGAACGGCTCCTCCCACATCCTTTCTTTGCGTAACCATCATTTCCATGGCTGCATTCTCTACAAGGAGCAGCATCTGAAGAGCACAGCACAGCTCGGGCGGCGGCATGTGGAAGAAGTCTGAAGCTGCAGCTCTGTGCAGACAGGCGTTCTTTTCCCATGGCGTTCGCTCCTCGTGATAAGGGGCCTGTTCTCTCCTAGTAGGAACCAACACATCATGTCATCTTTACAGAATTATCACATTATGAGAAGATAATGAACCGACTCTGCCGTATGAAGAAAAAAAATATCAATCTTCACGACAGACTTGATCAAAAAGAGAAGGAAGAGACGTGCCTGCCACAGAACAACGCCCAGGCGCCTCGTTGCAAGCACAGTTGTGGCGCTGGTTCTAATTGTCACCACAGACACAATCTCGCTGAGAGATTGTCTCCATTAGGTCGTGCTGTGGGTGTGTCTGTGGGAGACTTGTCTTGATGGCGTTAATTAGAGTGGGAAGACCCACCAGGTGTGGACGCGTGCTTTCATGGGGCCTATACTAGACTATAAGGCGGAGAAAGTGAGCTTCGTGCTCAAGTTCCTGTGTAGCGGCTCACTTCACCCTGCTGGCGACTGCGCTGTGGTGGGAGCGGGACCTTCAAGCGCCTACCTTCACTTCCAGAATGACAGACCCTACCTTTTCCAAGTTGCTTCTTGCCAGGGTGTTTATCACAGCAACAGAAAGGAAATTATGGCAACCGATCAGGGGAAACAGTGGTTCTCTACATCTGAGCAAACCCCAAGGCGTTCTGGATCCCGGCTAACCCCACCACGAGTCTCCCTCCGGCTCCCGGGTGCCATACTTGGGCAGAGGACACATATTTACAAATGTTCACACCACGTTAAGACTCACACTGAGTCTAGAATGTCACTTTCTACTTATATGCAGTACTAACTGTAAAAAATATCTGCACCTGGCATCAAAATGACACAGATTATGCTACTATAATCAACTCCTGTAAGCGAACACCTTTTAAATTTATACTCTATAAAAGCAAAAGCTAACTTCAGTATGAAAGTCAAAGTTTAGCAGATTGGAATTTCTGAGCTCCTCAACGCACATATTTTGTTAATGTAATTTAAGAATATCTTGTCTCTTTGCCTACTTACAACAACAGAATCATGGTTATTCTTTTCCTTTCTTCTTGGAGTTTTCTGTCTAAACACTGGCGTCTTAAATTAACACTACTTCTGGCTTGTGGGTGTCTATAGCTGAGAGAAACCTTACACTGTTTTCTTCTTGAACATAAGTTTGGCTACTATCCTACTCTGCATTAAACATACAGAATAATGTTGAATTGAATGTGGGAATTTTGGGGTGGAGCCCTTACCAAGGATAGGCAATTTTTTTTTTCACTTTTTCCTCACAAGCTTCAAAGAGCTAGCCTATAAAATAAAGACCTTAAGGCTTGGGAAGGTGAGCTAATGCCTCGGGGTAGTTTAAAGTAGGCAAAACAATAAACTATCCTGCCGCTCTACGCCTTATTCTGAAGAGATGTTTGTAAATCCTAACATTCCAAAGATGACCATGGCTGATCTAACTCACTACAGCATGCTGGGGTTGGCGTTGCAGCCATGGGCTGTGTGAATTATCACTTCCGGCGGGACTCACGAACTCACTGTAGTGGGCAAACACACAGCAAGTGCATTCATTCAAGTGCGGAGTGGCTGCTCTTTGGCCCTGTTGGCTGACCTACAAATCTCAAACTACTGGTTCACCATGTGCCCTCAAAACCTGCGTCAGCAACGTCACCCCCTGAGGGCCTGGCACTTAGGAGAGTCACCCACTCTGCTCTCCAGTGCAATCTGTCACAGGTGTCAGGAAACTACACCGGACAAAGCTTTCCGTAAGATGACAGGGTACTTGTCATGTATGACTTCAAGTTCACATCCATAGAGGAGACCAGAGGGGAAGAGATGAGCCTTCAGTCACAGGATGCCAGATTGCAGCGCCCTGTAAAGTGACTTAAGCTGCATGAATGGGTCTAGAACTGTTCTGAATTTGAACCCACAGCACCAATGTCCAACTTCTGTGCCTTTGAAACTCTGTCTGATCGTAATTTTGGGTGCTGCCAAAATTTAAGGCAAGCTGTCACCACTCGATTTCTTTTGCGTTCTTATTTTAATGCTGCCTGGAGATCTAAGCGAGCTGCTTCCCCGCCCCAGGACCTCCAGGAAGAGGGACGTCCCCAGCTGCCTGAGGTCAGCCCCGGTGAGACCCACTTGCCACTTCGGACCTCTGTAAAAAGACAAATCGGTATCATTTACACCGCCGCACCCACAGAAGTCCGTGTGCACCAACCGCCACGAGCAACCACATAAGGCCTGATGGCCGCTTTTACCCCCTTTCCATCCCACATGTATTACATCCAGAACCAACAGTGCAAAGTAGTGAGAAGCAAGGGGGGATGGGTCCCCACACTTGGGGATATTTATCGATGCCCTCCTAGGAGGTGGCTCCTTCATCTGCTTCTTTAGTTCTAAGCAATATATGATCTTAAGAGAGAACGTTGAATCGAGGCAGGCTTTAGAAATTAAAGTTAATGAATGCCTCCTTTGGATTAACTAGCTACACAAATACAGAGCAGAGAGCAGAACACAGTGGCCTCCCTCAGGATGCCATGAAAAGAGAAGAAGGAGAAGCTTAAGGCCGCTTCCGTTAGGGTGAGATATGATTCTGCCCTTCTCTGTTCATTCAGTTTGTAATACTTAAGAACCCAGACACCATTGTGCCTGAGTAATAACTTGATGAGCTACCTGGAAACTCTATAATGGGAAACTCTGATAAATTAAACCAATATCTAGTGGAATTAGAGTTTAGGAGGAAAAAATGCACCATGTGATAATTGCGAAACAAGCTGTTGCCAGCAGTAATGTGCCCTGGTTACGTGTGGGGTGATTTAACAGTCCTGTTGAAATCATTTCATTGCTATAAAATGTAATTGCATTTTTAACCCAATATGAACCTTTTCACAAATGAAGGAGTAAATACAGAATGCTGTTTTCCTCCGCTGCCTCCAGTCAAGGGATGAGACAGTTAGTAACTGCACATCCACATTGTCTGATTAAGAGGCCACCATCAGGTGCTTTGTTTAATAAGAACGTGATGCTTAAAATAAAATAAAAAAGTTGTGTTTGCACAGGCTGAATACTTCAGACATCATCCGGAAAGTTTTGAAAGAAATTGGAACACTTCACGTGGATGTGGGTGTGTGCATACAGCCACACACACACACACCATATTTCAAAACAGTACCATTAGTTGAATGGCTCTGTGAACATTCAAGACTAAATTATCTTCCCAGCAAATCAAAATCATCTTTTTAAAAATAACAAGCAGAGCCTGCAACCCCATTCCTGGGAAGGTAGAAACAAGCAGACCCCTGGGGCTCCTGAGGTATTGTATCCAATTTTGTCCTCTGACCTCCAAATGTACACACACACACAAACACACACACACACACTCTCTCTCTCTCTCTCTCTCTCTCTCTCTCTCTCTCTCTCTCTCTCTCTCTCTCTCTCTCTCTCTCTCTCCAATCATGGACAGACATAAAGGAAAGTTGAGCGCGATACTTGGGATCCAACCAAAAACACGTTTACATCCACTACAGCAATTTGCCGAGCAGAAGAAGCCAGTCTCAAAAGACCGTGTGCTAACAGATCTTAGCCTACAGACTTCCGGAAGGAAACGCATGGAGACGCCTGTGTCCCAGAGGTAACAAGCAGAGGGAAAGATTCAGGGCAGAACATTCTTTCGTATGCTGCCGCACGTTGGGTACCATGACCTTTCCAAAACCCACTGTCACCATAGCGGATGACCCACTATGGTACAGACATTGAGGGAAAGAACCCAAGGGGCTAAATCCATGGCCACGCCCCACATCAAGTCCGCTCCTTTCCCTGGGCAGATGTACCTCTTCTCCACTCTAGGCTGCTCTGTGGAGTTGCCGAGTGTCAGCTATAAGGGCCATTGCTCTGCGTGTGGCCCATTAATGTCTAGGGAACATTAGGTGACCTTTTCCACTTGTTCCAAATAATTGCCTTCCCTCTGAATTTGGCAGAACAAAGCTTAAATAAATAAGTTACTTGTTTTTGATATTTTTAAAAAACTTTTGATTAGCTCATTATTGTTTTGGTAATGAGCATAGATTTCCAACATTGTTCCTTATTAGTGTTTTATTTCTTGGGGGATTTTTAAGTAAAATTTGAAGGCCTTAGACATCGTTTATTTAATGTATTAAACACTTCCGGGACACAAAATTATTTAAATGTACTCTAATTTAAAGCATGATGAATGAGTCATTATTTAACTGATGTTAATTGCTCATGCCCAACTAACGCAGTTTCTTCTGTGGCTCAGACTGTAGTGCCTCTAAGGATCTGTTTGTACGGCAAACTTGGTGACACTGTTGACCTCAGTGAGAAATGGCTCCTCAGAGAGGCCTAAGCACAAGGCCCTGGGATGGCTGCAAGGTTCCTTGAGGAAACATTCATCCTGGGGGTTTCCAATCTCTCTCAAACACCGTGATGCTGCTTGGCATCAAAGCCAAATGGTTATATAGGATATAAAAATATTGAAACTGTCAGTTTTTTAAAAAATCTATTTGCTAATGCTCAAAGTTACTATTGTTAAATATTTGGAACCTATTTTTGTTTTTGAGGACACTTCAGACAAACTATTTTACATCCCCACTGTCGGGTTTGAGAGCATCCATCTGTCCTCACCTTCCCAGCATTTGCCATCATTTGTTTTCTTGCTCAGCTACCACGTGACCAAACTGTAGATAGCACATACTCATCTAAGAAACTCTAAGTCCATCCACCATGGCAGGACTTGCTCATTCACAAAGGCTAAGCTGTGGGACCAGTCTGGGTGGCCATCAGTGAAGGAATAAAGGAGATGATTCATACAATGGTATGTCAGCCTCAAGGAATAAAATCGCAACATTTGCCATAAAATGGATGCACCTGGGGATATCAACCGACTTCCGTATTATAAAAACAACTCCCACACATTTTCTCTCACTTGAGGATCCTAGACTTTATACAGTTATATAAAATTTAAGTATGGAACCTCTCTGTATTACGTGTGTGCACAGACATTCAACAGACTAAAAGGGAACTTGCATTTATCATGCTCAGGTTAAGCGCACTCCCATGTCCAGTGAGCCACTGAAGAAGTAAGTGGAGGCTGAGCTGAAACGCGGCGACGGCCCCCAACAGTATCTCAGCAGAGACAGAACTGCTCTTTCAGAGCTTATTCCTTGACCAAAATGGGAAGCTTTCTCTGGTGGTGACGCAGCAGACCCAGTGTCCCTCTCACATGCAGATAGTAAAGGGAAGCAGACACTGTGTTTAATACGGTTTGTTGATGACGCAAATGCATGAGCTACAAAGCCAAATTTAAGGTGACAGATAAATGCATTTTTTCAGATTCTTTTCTGCCGTGAGCTTAGCTCAGTTATTGTTCGATCAGAACACGTCCCCCCCATACCAACAACACCAGATAAATGAGTTATAAATAGGTGAAGAACAGTAGGATGCAGCTCCTCACCACATGAGGCTGTTTCAAGCTTCAGGGATGACTTCATCATTAGCAGCACACAGCTTGCCCCATGATCATTATCTATCATTTCATCGATGAGATCGTAGCCATGGCTTATGATATATCATCCCTGTCCATTGTCATAGCTTTTCAGTAGGGCTCAGCAGGTAGAAAAAATTCTTACAGATTTGGATCTCTCCTTCTGCCATTTATTTAAAAAAGAAAAAAGAAAAGAAAAAGCAAGAAAATACAGCATTTCTACTAAAATATGTCACTGAGAAATCAATTGGAATTTCTAAAATTGTTGGTTGGGACTATTTGAGCCTATTTCTGCCTTGACCATTCTGTGTATGGTCAACCAGGAAAGGAGGGGAAAGCAGTGTTTTTCTCATCCTTGCTACGTCAGGTTCTGGAAACTCCATCTCTCGATCTTCACTGCAAACCTACAAGGGTGATGACACAAAAAGAGAACCTCAACAGTGAGGTAGGAAGAGAGAGGGGGCGTCCTCAGACCGGGGCACTCTTTTGATCATCACTCTGGGCTAAATTTTACCCAAAATCAGCTGGGTAGAAATTATGAAGTACACGGTTGATAACTTGCATTTTTAACATAGCAACAACTTGTCTAAAGCCAGCCAGCTAGGGTTTCAGCATAGACAACCCTGACACCTCCATAGACTATGAATAGAAGTTTCCAGAATAGTCAGTGTTTGGCATTACATTAATTCTTCTCAAACTGTCTGTAGTAAAGAACTTTCTGTCTCTCTCAGTGTGTCTGTCTTTCTCTTTCTTTCTCTGTCTCTCTCTTCATTGCCAATACTCTGTTTACCACTGTACTGCAATATGATAAAAAAAATAACTTGTTAAAAAATGAAATGAAAATGCAAAGCAAGGTATACAGAAGACAAGCTCAGTTGTTTTAACTACTCAAATATTTAATTATACAAATATTTTAATTTTTTTCAGTGACAAAAAGCCCAGTGATCATGCTTAGATGTTGACACAAAGCCAAGGTATTGTAGCTGCCCACACTTGACCTCAGTTTTCATCTTATTAAGAATGATGACAAGTAATTCTCAGGCCACCTGAAGTTCAGAGGCCACAATGAGCATGTCAAGGAGGAAGACCTACAGAGGCCAGCCTTCACCGCCATCAGTACCACTACCACCACCAGCAGCACCCCTCTCCCAGACTCACTGCACCCCTTATCCCAAGCCATTATGCTTAAAAGTGCTGGAAACGTACTGCTATTCAGAACCGCTGCTGTTTGAGTGTGAGCAGAGGCACGTGTGTGATTCCAGCACCAGCACTGCCGGCACCCTATGACAGCAAGCCAAGCCTCCTTCGTTCCCGCCTCCTTCCTTCCTACTTTCTTAAGTTGTTCTTTAGAAAGAGTTTCTTTGGCTGATTTGAGAAGTGGACAGTCTACTCCCAGGGTATTTAGTATCTAAATAAAACATTATGTGGTTCTTTGTCTTAAAATTAAATTTTAGAAGCCAAAAGCTTTAAGTGTGGACTATGCTCTTGTTATTTGGAGTGGACTTCTGGAAAATACTACAGAATTTCTTGCCAGTGCACACATTCAGCTCCACTCTTCTCCTGGGCTGCCACTGTGCATTCTGTGTGCAATTTTTCATTAGCACTTAAGAAAGATTAACACAATGGAAATGTGATGTAATAAGTGCCAAATGAATACCATGTAATTATAACATTACAGGCTCATATATATATAATTTTAAGACCCATGGCCTTCTTTTATTAACCTGACTTAGAATTGACATAAACTTAGATTTACATGAAAATGCCTTCCTAACTATAGTAAGATTTTCACCATTGTGTGCAACAACTAGAAGGCAAAATAAGCAGTAGTCAGTTCACACGCCATTCTTTCTTCTTTCAGGAACATTGCTGGAAGTAGTCAATTCACATGCCATTCTTTCTTCTTTCAGGAACATTGCTGGAGGTGATAATTATGTGGCATTTATAGTGACACGCTTTCCTTTTTGTTGTATCTCTAGGTATACAGGGAAGTATATCACAAGTGAAGTTAAAATGTAAACTTTGGAATTTAAATGAGATGTAAATGCTATCACTTCCTTAGCACCATGGCATAACCTTAGATCACCACGTTTTTAACCCCAAACTCTCAATATCAAGCTTCTAGTGTCTTAAATTAGGTAGGAGAAAAGTAAAGACTATTTAACTGTGCAACAGTGACTATCAGCTCATGTTAATAGGACATAAAACTAAACTCATAACAGGAAATAAGAGCTCAAAGGGGTTCTTGCACTTTTTGTGTTATTATTATTAAAAAGTGGTCACTAATAAAACAGTGTGCTGTAAGTTAGTATTGATGCCAGTTACATCTAGGTGTTTCAATTATAATAATTTTCAGCAGTTCCATTGTAAAAATCCAGTTTGAATTGAGAACCTTAAATTGATTGATTAATTACCACCATTAAGACAATAAAAGCATTCCTTTTGCAGAATTTTCACACATGTCCAAGGGAGGCTGATCTTAAATTAGCTTTTTTTTTTAAAGAACCCAAAATAAAAACTGCTTGGAGTCCTTGCTAATGAGATAATCACAAGCATTTCATCATTTGTAAACGAAGGAGCGTTTTCACGTTTCTTGTCATTAGCAGAATGACTTTTTAATGGATATTGCAATAGCTTATATCAGATAACCAGACTGAGATTCAGTCTTTCCTGCCAAGTACAAAATTAAACAGCATGCTCCCATCTTACTGAAATTGTGGCTGCACTTCCTTAAAGAGCCAACATGGCAAATCATCATTTTTTCCTACAGATGCATTTTTCTGCAACAAATAACCTTTGCTTTGTTTCGGTGGCCCCACCCAACATTTTCTCAAGCCACACTACATAAACAAAGTGGGTTTATATTTTATTCATTATAAGATTTTATTTCTTCCAAGATGATATTAGTCTAAGCAAAAACAAGGAATTATCACGGAATTTTTAAAGAAAGTCTTATGAGTGAGGCAGTAACTTAGAAGAATCCTCAGTGAGATATTCCTCTAGCAATGATGAGAACAAAAAAATGTTAAGTGACATATACTCACCACAAACATGGCAGCAGGGACAAAGCTTGGTCAGCCGATGAGCTTATTTGGGTTTCTTACAGGAGCACATGTGACTCAGAGAGCTAGACGATCAAAAGCAATGACAACTTATAAAAGCTGCAACCCCAGGCACCCTGTTCACCTTGCAGGAAGATGCACCAGAGACTCCCCTCTCCCCACAGTCACAGACTGGATGTACTTTGGGGAGCACCCTTGTGAATCTGTAACCTCATGTACTTCATTCATTCCCTAAACCATATATGTTTCCCTTCTCCCTCCAGGGCGAGGGAGGGTGTGTGTGGGAGTGTGTGGGGTGTTTTAGTTCAGAATGACCATCTATGGTGTCCCAAGGAGAGTGGAAAGAGCCAATAACCAAGAAGGAAGTGACAGTGAAGATAAAACAAAGACCGGAAGCCAGGGTGAATCAATGACTACAGGAAATAGTCTCCAGCCCCAATCCCAGACCCCCAGTGTGGAGCCTGGACTCATGCAGCCTCCAGAGGATGTTAGGAGAGCTTCCATAGACACGAGACTCCAGTGTTTCGAGAGATGCACAAATCCACCACAAGACAGAAGCATGGCTAATTAACTCCTCCAGAAGTTCACAATGATTCTACTAGTGAATTTAAGACTGGTTTGTTAAGTTGCCATTGTTATTTATGGGGAGAGCATGAGGCAGGATCACTCAGCTCAGTCAGGCGAACTGAGTCCTGGGATTATGGCTGTGGCCATCATGCTCCCTGACATCCTGCCGTATAAGAAATGTTGTGTGTCTAGGGTGGGATATCTGCGCTGAGTTTGAACAGCAGGAATCACAATTATTGTCAGAAGGCACACTTACTTCATCGTAGCTATTTTTACATCTCTCTACACTGATATTTCTGAACTCAGGGCTGCAGTCACATGACACACAAATGGGATTAGCTTTTTGTCTATAGAAATTACTGTTTGTAATGAACAAGCCTCCTCATGCTGCCAGATATGTGATGGAAATATGTCTCACCTAACTTCAGGAACTGTTCAAAAAAAATATGTCTGTTCCTTAAACAGAATCCACATCAGTAATATAGAGACAAGCTATGCTTTCTTCTCATCAAGCATTAAACGGTACAATGCTGAATAAAGAAATTTAAAGCATTATTCTAGGCATAGGCCTTGATTTTAACCATCAGTATTACAGCTAATGTTAACCTTCTAAGGCAGGATTCTCTGTCCGCAGTGCACACACCCCAGGCCCTCCTCTGATAACACATCCACTTGATCCTCACTGTGTACACAGTGAAGTTAGAATAGTTGTAAGCAAGAGTCTATGAATCATTTGTCCAGCTCAGCCACAAAGATTTGAGCATAAAAATCAACAGCAAAGGTAATTGCAGCTTCACATCAAAGAAGCATCTTTCTTACAGGAAGATGTCTTAAAACTTGGTTTCGTTCTTATATGGCTTATTATAGACATTATTGTTGTGAAAGTCTCTACTAAATGCTGATATTAGTGTAAGAGGATGTTGTCTATTCCCAAAATACCATATTGTAGTCTGTCAAAATTTCCATTACTGCATATAAATACTTTTCTCATATAAACAACTAGTAAATTAAAGCCCAGTTGTTTAAAGCCCAGAAATAGTCAGTTTTCCCATGAAGATTAGGAAGTCAGTTTTAAAAAACCATTTCAGTAATTAGAAGTATTTTTGCGGAATATTTTCTTCACCAAATGTTAAAAATGGTGTAGTTTGGATTTTTGACATAAACAGTGCTACATAGAAAAGAAGAGTGAGCTTCAAGCCATCTGCTTCACATCCACAAATACATTTCCAGTAGCGATCTCTACCAGGGCATTATGTCAGAGAAACGCTTTAAGACGAGAATAATGGCTTCCTCTATGCTATCACATTCGTCAGATGTTTTTAATACTTTTAAAATAATAGGCTTGAATTTTCTGAATATGTTTTAACATCTACTGGCATCCCTGTTGCTTTATATTTTCAACTATTCCTCATATTTAATTAAAAGAACGGCTTTGGGGGCACACAGCCAGAAGAGGTACGCCATAAGCTACTCCTACCCCTCCAGCTTTATAATGTCCCCTCTGGGAGAGGCCTGCCAGTCCTAGGATGATCCAGGCCTGTGGGTCCCCAGGAACAGCCAGGTTAGAGTCCACCCAGCCTTTCTACTATCTCCAGGTACATGTGGGGACACAAAGGCACATCCAGGCCTGTGGGTCCCCAGGAACACCCAGCTGGCAGAAGGGAGCAGCCTGCTCTTCCCTGAGCTCTACTATCAGACAAAGGTTCTACCTGCCTCCCAGAGGAGTCATATCAGCATCAGGAGCACCCATCCAAGAACAGGGTCAACCAGATGGCTAAAGATCAGTGTAAGAACACAATCAACACGAGCCAGGGAAATACAACATCATCAGAACCCCACTATCCTACTACGACAATTCCTGGACATCCTGACACAGCTGAAGCAGAAGAAGACAACCTAAGTCCAACCTTATAAAAATGATAGAGGCCTTAAAAGAGGATATGAATGAATCCCTTAAAGAGATACAGGAAAATTCAATCAAACAGGTGAACAAAATGAATAAAACTGTCCAAAAACATGGAACTCGACATAGAAGCAATAAAGAAAACACAAATTGAGGGAATCCTGGAGATGGAAAACCTAGAGAAGAGAAGAGGGAAAAGACACAAGTACCACCAAGAGATGAAAGAGAGAATCTTGGATGTAGAAGATTCAATTGAAAAAATAGATACGTTGGTCAAAGACTTAAATCTGTAACATTCCTGACACAAAATATCCAGGAAATCTGGGATGCTATGAAAAGACCAAACCTAAGACTAATAGGAGCAGAAGAAAGAGAAGACTCCCAGCCCTAAGGCCAAGAAAATATCTTCCATAAAATCGTAGAAGAAAACACTCCCTATCTAAAGAAAGAGATGCCTACAAACATACAAGAGACTTACAAGACACCAAATAGATCAGACCAAAAAAGAAAATTCTCCCAGTGCATATTAATCAAAACACTGAATCTACACAACAAAGAAAGAATATTAGAAGCTGCAAGAAAAAAGGGCCAAGTCACACATACAGGCAGACCTATTAGACTGTAAAAGCAAGAAGATCCTGGGCAGATTCTTACAGCCTCTAAGAGACCACAGATGTCAGCTCCAAGTATTATACCCAGCAAAACTTTTAATCACTGCAGATGGAGAAAACAAGATATTCCACAACAAAAATAAATTTAAACAGGGTCTATCCAAAAATCCATCCCTATAGAAGATAATAGAAGGAAAACTCCAACCCAAGGAGACTAACTACAACCAGGAAAGCACAGAAAATAAATAACCCCACATCAGCAAAACCAAAATCAGGGAAGTACACACATATTCTACCACTAACAACATGAAAGTAACAGGAAGTAAAAATCATTGGTCATTAATATCTCTCAACACCAATGGATTCAATTTCCCAATAAAAAGACATAGGCTAAGAGGATGGATGCAAAAACAGGATCTAGCATTCTGCTGAGTACAAGGCATACACCTCAATTAAAAAGATAGATAGTAAAGGACTGGAAAAAGCTTTTCCAAGCAAAAGGACCCAAGTAGCAAGCTGGAGCAGCCATTCTAGTATCTAATAAAATAGACTTTCAACCAAAATTAATCAAAAGAGATGGGAAAGGATAATTCATATTCATCAAAGAAAATAAATCCACGAAGATAGCATCTCAATTCTGAACTTCTATGCCCCCAAAGCAAGGGCATCCTCATCAGTAAAAGAAACATTACTAAAACTTAAATCTCACCTCAAACACCACATATTAATAGTGGAAGACTTCAACTCCCCACTCTCATCAATGGACAAAAAGCATCAAGACAGAAACTAAACAGAAAAGTAATAAAACTAATAGGTGTCATGAATCAAATGGACCTAACAGATATCTACAAAACACTTAACCGCAACACAAAAGAACATGCCTTCTTCTTAACACCTCTTAGAACCTTGTCCAAAATTGACCATATACTCAATAACAAAGCAAGCCTCAGCAGATACAAGAAAATTGAAATAACACCTTGTATCTTATCATACCACCATAGAGTAAAGCTGGATTTTAACAACAACAAAGAGAGAGAGAGAGAGAGAGATAGAGAGAGAGAGGGGGAGAGAGAGAGAG
>OU015753.1:107548899-107585235 GCA_907169655.1 Acomys percivali
CCCCCCCCCTCCTGTCCTCTAGTGTCTCTCCTTGCTGATAAGATGTGAGCTACAATGTCCAGTCTGTCTGCTTCCCCCCCTGGTGGTCACAGACTAGCCCTATGAACCTGTAAGCAAGCAGCCAACTCAACACTTCTTAAAACAAACTGCCGTGGTCATTGGTGTCTCCTCACACAGTAGCAAAGTAACTGAAACAGGACTTTGGGCTCTTCTGTGTCCGTCACTTAAACCGCCCTTTAGACGAAGCTTTTCAGAGCCTGTGAGAAGGCCCAGCTTGTGAAGCCCTTCATCTGATGAGCTGTGATCCGTCTTCCAGGATCTGCAGGTGAAGCGAGAAAGCTTCTGAAAGTTGTCCTCTCATCTCGACACACATATGCTCATGCCACACAAAATGCATAAACACGAGTGAATCAGATGTGTCCTAACAAGGTGGGGGTGATGGAGGACAAGGGCATATGCTGTACAATGGGGGAAGAGATGCCTTATCTCCCAGGGTAGGTGCCGCCCCGATGAGAGCACCTGAATGTGAGTGATCGGACAGATGAAAGCTTCTAAAATCCGTTTTCTGAGTTCACACACCGATGGCTGTTTTTCCTCCCCAAACCTCTGCAATTGTGTGAGAGCGATGAGCAGAAACCACTCCTCAGCACACATGAGGCCTCCCATCACTTTGGAGAGTCTCTTAGGTGACCAAGTCCCAGGTTCCTTGAGTGACCTGACTTGGCTCTGAAAATGACTGGCCTGTTTGATTCTTACAAGAGTCTAAGTTTGATTGTCTTAACTGTGTGCATTTGAAGATTCAGATGCAGCAACTATCTACAATGGGCCTTGACAATCAGGCTAAGTAAGTCACTTCCATAATATTTCAATTTACCAAAAAAAAAAAAAAAAATGTAGTAATCCATGAACAGAAAACACAAGCACCAGGAGCCATACAGAAATCTGGAGAAGAGCCATCATGTAGAGCCATCCTAGTGATGAAATGATTCAGGAAATCAAAACAATGAGAAAAACAATGTCAAAATATGTCCCTATTATATGAGTAGGTGACACACACAGACAGGCAGGTGCAGCCAAAACACTGAGACCTGCTCAAGCCAAGTTTCTGTTTAAAATAGTTTCTGCCAATTAAAAAAAATGTAAATTATTTCTCCTAAATATACATGTGTGCCTTGACATTTGTAGCAATCTAAAGGAAATGAGAGGAAGGCATGGAAGGAAGAAAAAGGCCGCTGTCCCCGCTCAGGCCACAGGCATAACACATCATGATCTTAGCTCACTATTCGAACCTCAGAGTGCTGACCTGGCAGCTCACTGTTTGTGTGAAATCAACAGAAACCAAACCCCAAACTGTCAAATGTTTCATGTTTCCACTCTTCGTGCTTGTTTCTTCAGTCTTGGATGACTTAAAATGAAAAAAAATTAAAAAATAAAAATAATATTTAAAAAGACAAAGGGAGCTTATTCCTCTGAAAATTGAATCTGCATCTGGGAACCACAAGGAATGAATCCCCTGTAGGGTCAAAGGACACAAAATATCCCCTAATTTGTCTGTATGAGATAGTCAAATTATTTGTTTTGTTTTGTTTTTTGAAGACAGGACTTCTTTGTGTAGCCTTGGCTGTCCTGGACTCGCTTTATAGACCAGGCTGGCCTCGAACTCACCAGAGACCTGCCTGCTTCTGCCTCCCAGAGTATTCCCCCAGCTGAGATAGTCCATTTGTCATTCTACAAACATAAAAGTATTAAATATGACTTTTTATGTTTTAAAGTATAACCCTGAATTAACCCCCTGAATGCTATTAAAGTACGATATTCACTATGTGTAATCACTAATAATGGGAAGTTATTTTAGTTCACCTGTTGTCATGCACATGTGTCTTTTTGGGGACTTTGGGGCTACCCGATGTTGCTCTCTCTAGTGCAGATGGCTCCAGTCCATCCACTGGCAACTTTAGTTGTTCGAATGAAGGGATTTAGAGTCTGGCTTTGACCCAGTTCTACTGCTTTGTCCTCTTTTCTGTTGTCTTTTATTTAACTTAATTACATTCTTAAATGGCCTCACTTCGGTGAGCTTCTCACTGCTTTGTTGATGGTTTTACCGTCATTCATTTTCCTAACCATCCGGATTACATCTCACAGAGTGCTGGTCACTCTCAGACTCCTTCCTTGGGACCTGAAGTCAGTTGTAACTCTTCAATGCTTCCTGCGGTCCAGGGGCCACGTCATATATGATGCATATGGTATCATGGCAGAAAGTATGAGCCACCTAATAAGTTAGTAATAGTCAGTCACTAATAATAGTAGCATTGTTGGGAGGAATGAAATCATTAGCGGCTAGTAATTATCTATAATCTCAGCATCCTTCTATCCTAAAACATGTTAAGTGTCCCACACTAGAGATGAATTCACTTAAGTACAGGAAAATGTGCCATTTCCCTTGGGAACAGCCTCAGGATTCAGGTTTGTTCTTTAAAAATCAGTGTTGGACAGCTCCTATCCAACAGCAGCTCACCCTTTGCCCCCGCGGTAACAGAAGCCTTGACATCAAACTGTGTTCATTGGTGGCCAGGATAAAGACTACACCCATATTTCATAGACTACGTTTGCACAGCACGTTCACAGTTGCCTGCAGTCAGCAAGGTATGCGTGTAAAAGCTTCCAGGAACTTTCTATAGCACAGAGCATGACGGCTTTTCCTCCACAACACAGAAGTATGAGCATTGTCTCCTTCCCAAGGAGGCCAGCCGGAAAACATACATACATGCCCCTGTCCTAACCCTCCCTAGATCTGAAATCTGCAGAGAGCTACTTAGTACAAACTCATCTATTTCAGAGGAGAACCGGAGCACCCAGCTCCCATGATGGTTGTTCCCATGATCATCGGTTGTATGCATCGGTTTGATTACGTCATAAGGCACCCAGATGTTTTTTCAGATATTACAAAGAAAGTTTTGCATAACGTTACAATTAGAAGCCAGGGCGTGGTGGTGCCCACCTGTAATTCCAGCGCTTGTACAGGCAAAGGCAGGTGGATCTCTGTGAGTTCAAGGCCAGGGTAGCCAAGGCTTCACAGAGAAACCCTGTCTTGAAAAACCAAAAGCCAGGTGCCAGGTTGGCAAAGGTGCAGAGTGAGACACATCTGTAATTGGAGCCATTTTGTACACACTGCAGTTCAGACATCTACACAGACATGGACAGCAGGACAGGAGTCTTCTGAGCAGCACCGGAAGATGGCCAGGACACTGAGAACGGCAGAGGGAGATCCAGTCACCGGCATCAGCATCTCAGCCCAGTCAGGTAGCCTCAAGGAGATTTGGGAAGTGGACTTTTCTTTAACATTTCAAGGCCAAGATTACCCTCAAAGTAATTGATGGTTATAAAGTAAACCCAAGAAAAAGTTTTGGGGTTTTCTCTCAAATCTACTCTCTTCCTGTCACACTCTTACTTTCATCATCTGAACTTTCTTACCATTGACAGACAGAAGGGAACTGGGAAGTGTGTGACTTTTCAAAGGTGTCACATACAAGCCATCATAGCCCCCTCCTTTATGGGTCTGCAACACACAAATACCGAACTGTTGTAGTTTTGAGCATATATTTCCATACTCTGCTAGGTTCTGGGGTAGGCAAAGGGATGATAAAAGCCCAGCCAGCTCTCTGGGCTGCACAATGTGGAAGGACTTGTGTCATCCAGAACTACATCTCTGCAGTCAGGCAAACAGAGTATGATAGCGCACTGGTCAGTTCCATGTCAACCTGACACTGGCTAGAGTCACCAAGGAACCAGAAAGCCAACTGAGAAAAATGCCTTTATTAGATTGACAGATTTGGGAGGGCCCAGGTCACTGTGGAAGGGGGGGGGGGCACCACCCTAGGCTGGTAGTCTCAGATTCTATAAGAAGGCAGGCTGAGGAAGCCAGGGGAAGCAAGCCAGTAAGCAGCACCCCTCGGTGGACTCTGTGTCAGCTCCTGTGTCCCATAATGCACTACTGCATGGGAGAGAAATAAACCGTTTCCCTTCCCAAGGTGTTTCGTCCCAGCTATAGAAACCCCTGGCTAGGACAGACATTGTGGCTCAGAGTGTGGCCTCAGCATAGGCTCCCTTTGATTGACACCTCTTGTCTCTCGTGTCTGCTTAGTATCTTTGCATTTGTCGTGTGAATTAATAAGATAACAAACATGAAAGTTTTCATTACATGCCAAGTGACTCTCGGTCACCATCAACCAGCCCCTCACCTTCTCTGATATTGGCTGCTTTTATATTGCTGTTTGTCCACCGTCTGCCCCAGAAGGTGCAATAATTACCGTTGTAACTACCACCTGAAATCTGGCCTTGCTGCAATACACGCCTTCTTTCTGTGGGATTTTTTTTTCTCCTAAGCTTCTTCTGAGGCAGAAGAGGTCTCTGTGAAGTCACTCATAAGAAATCTATTGCCTGATAGTCTGCTATGGCTGACGTCGCCACTTCTAAAGGCCAATTGATGGAAATTGTCTAACCACTTGTCCCACAGCCCATCCCTGCATTCTCTAAGATGGCCGGTTGCCCCCTCATAGAGTCCAAGTACAGATTCTCTGTGACCCTTAGCAAGTTCAGGGGCATCCTTGCCAGGGAGGCCACCGTCTCAGTGTCCCATCACACTCAATCTGTGTGATCTTTGAGCTTGCGTGTATGCAAAAGCAACAATCTCACAATATCAAGAGGTGACACACTACCCCTCACAGGAGACTAAGGAAATGGTCCTGACGTCATAGCCGTGATCCCTATCGCGTTTCTCATTCAGCTGCTCTTCTGCAGCAGAAGGTAAAGGCAAAGGAAACACAAGGGCCATTGCGGAGATGCCATTACTCTGCTATGGTCTAGGCTTTACCTTCGAAAGTAACAAACATTAAATAATCTAGATTTGAAGGACTGGAACGGGCTCCACCCTCAGATCTTAGGCTGCTCTTGTTGCTACAAGTCTTTCTTCAGAACACTCGAGAGTAAGTTAATGGCTGTGTAAGGACTTCCTGAGGACGTCTTCTTATCACAAAAGCCCCTCTTCATTGGCAGTCTTGACTGGTGGAATGCACATCCTCCTGACAAAACTCTACTTATTTCTACCCTTATCTCACTAGCAGCAATAGCAACCACCCTTAACCCAGACCCTAAACTTGATTTAATTTTCCCTAAAGCTATAAAGAAGTTGCTGTTGTTGATAAAGCCAACCCTGTTTTGGGAGCATTTGTTTTTGTTGAGTAATGTTCCAGACAAGCAACTAGGTTGGCAAACACCACACTTCCTTCCTGCAGAAAAATAGATGATAAACACAAAGTGCCCGGTTACCTGGAGCCCAGCACCTGTGAGACAGAGGCAGCAGTCGGGAGCCCAAGCCAGCCTGACCCATACAGTCAGTTTCTGGCCAGACTGATCTATTTGAGGCCCCACCAAAGCAAACAAGCAAACAAACAAAAATAATTCTAAGTGAAATGAACATCGTTAGAGGGACACACGGGGTGACCAGCAGATAGAAGTGTGGGGCGTACTGCTGAAGTTGAACAAGAAGGTCTTTGTGACTAAAAATCGTTTGAATAACATTGACACGAATGAAGTGTCTGGCTTGTTAGATTCAGAAAGATTCTGTCTGAAGTCTGGGAACAGGGGGCTGACGAGGTCTTAGCTTTAAGCTGTCATATGTAGATGGTCCCCCAAGGTGCAGGTTCCCTGTGCTGGAATTCAGTCCACCTAACACAGATACGGGAAGGTGAGGGGAGTGCATATTTTTGTACTAAACATGTATAGAGTGTCCAGATGTGTTCTGATCATTATTCCATAAACAATATGGCATAATAAATATTTATGTACCATGCATATTACATTAGGCATTTTTATAGCATGTATATTGTATTAACTTCTATAAATAATGCAGATAAGATTTAAAGTGTGCAAGAGGACATGCAGATTACAGGCAGATAGTGTGCCATTTTCTGTGACGTTTGAACACCTGCAGATTTGGGTACCCAGAGGTTCTGGAGCCATCCATGTGGGCTCCCAGGGTGGCTGCAGTTTGAATGCCATGCACAGAGCAATAGAAAGCTTATTGACAATTAACCAAATAACACGTAAGAAAATGAGGCTTTTCGATGTGAATTAACTCAGGGAAGGTCAGCGAAGCAGCAGGGAAGGCAGTGGGGTGCGAACTCTGATGCATTCCTCATCTTACTGTTCAGCTGATGAGAAAGCCAAGGCCGTTAGTTTCAGGGGAGCACGCCACGGTCAGGACCAGTATGCACAGGCCTAGCACCTGAGCTCAGGTTCTGATTACCAAGCCCTAGAGTCTGTTAAGTGTTTAGCAAACAGCAGAAAGTCAACAATGTATCACATAATGAGGAATTTTTTCATTCCATGAAAGATCTATAAGCTAATAAACACATGCTGCTGCTTTGAAAGGGAGTCAAAAGTATATAACACGGAGACTATGCTGTCAAGATTCTAAAAACAAGGTGAAGTGAAAATTGCACACTAGTGAAAGTCACATATAATCGTATAAAAGGCAGATTTCTCCCCCTTTTTTCCAATAAACACTAATTTTACTCTTGTCCCTGTAGCTATGACAGGACCAAAAGAATAAAAATATCATTAAAAGTAATAAGAAAGTAACAACACTTTTTGTATCACAAGATTATCTTTCAGCAAGAGATAAAGGTTTCAGCAAAGAGTCCCAAGAAGGGATAAATCCAGAAAGGTGCTGTGTGGGGAAGCACAGACAAGGAAGAGTTGACAAGGAACTGGAGAGTGACCGACAGTCCCTCGAGAGGAAGCGAGCTGTGCACTGCTGTGCAAGACACGTGTGAGGTAGGTGCGGCCAGGCTCCTTAGAACACTGGTGAACTTAAGAAGCAGTAAGAAGTTCTGCTTGAGAGAGATTATGACGACTGATATTGTCCGAACCAGCTCATGGCTGTCCTGACCGAGACAGAGGCCTTTGGATTCTGAGGAATTTGAGAGAGGAGTGCTGTGACCCTGGAGATCCCCTGTCAGAATGGAGGTGCTCATTTGCTCTTGTTGGGACAACACCAGGGGCAACAACCCCTCCCTCATGGAAGGCTTAAGAGCCGGATGAAAGAATGAGTGAATGGATTTCTGTAAGAAAAACCCATATCTACTTGTTAGGCATGACATTTAAGGCCCTCATGTAGTGCATGTCAAGGGGCAGAAGTACCCATAAAGGGGCCGTAAGGATTTCTGAAAATTGTGCTTGCTTATCATAATGAAAAGGAAGCATAAATTATCTCCTGGAGGGAAGAGGAAAACCCATAACACTCAGGAAGCTAAAATCAAGACTAAATGCAAGAGGGAAGCTTCTAGGTTGAAGAGTGTGTCCCATGCAGCAGGCTGAGAACTGGGCTGCTGGGCGGCAGCTTTGTGAGTTTTGATCCAGTTGGTCCAGTTACCGACGCTCCTGAAAGTGACTGTGA
Organism: Acomys percivali; assembly: GCA_907169655.1. Lineage (NCBI taxonomy): Eukaryota > Metazoa > Chordata > Mammalia > Rodentia > Muridae > Acomys > Acomys percivali. The sequence continues at coordinate 107,556,356 of OU015753.1, forward strand.
CAATCTTCTTGGTCTGACATGCTAGACTGGAGTGCCAGCATTTCTTGGTCTCTCCTTGGTACCCTGTCTTGGGTAAATAGGTATTTGTTCACCTCTTCCCCAGAAAGCATCATGCAGCATTTTCCCCACCAAATTAATGAAACTAAAGTAGGCAGTTATGTGTCAAGAGTGAGGTGGGACACATATTTCAGTCTTGGGGAGTACTGGTAAACTGTTAGACTGAAGGTCTGTCAGTGACAAGTTGGCCTCAGAGAGTCCATCCATCCATCATCTGAATGCTGAAAGGACAAGGCACGGAGCATGCCATGTCACTGTGCCCCTTTATACTGGCATAATTGCTACAGCTCAGTTCGACTTACAAACCTGTATTTACTGAGCAGCTACGTGTCAGATGGACTGAATGAAGCTGTAAAGACAGCCACCCGTCATTCTCTCCTGCTCCGTGACCACGCCGAACAGGCTTTTTATCAAGCTCTTTGCTGCACTCAAAAAACAAAGCACTCAGCTCATACTTCCCAGTCTATCAGGTGCATCCCAGGAGTCTGCGAATGCTTTTGCATATAAAGTCCTAATTATTTCCTATACTGAGGACAGCAGCACTGTAGGGAACTCAGCAGGATTGCCTCAATTGCAGAATTATGTTCATTTTGTGAATTTCATGGCAGTTCCTGGGTTGTTTTTTTTTTTTTTTTTTTCCTCTTTCTCTCAGATATGCATCCTGGTTCCTATAATACTGAAGGAAACTGGGCTTTTTTAAAGCTGCAATGTAAGTTTATAATTAACAATAGTTATGTATTTCTGCTTATATGGTATGTATTCAACTTGATGAAGGAAACTTCAGTTTCTTTCCCATTTCTCTGGTGTGAGGCTGGAGTAAGGTGTAAAACATATTTTCTAAGTTTGGCAGAGGCTAGCTAACCTGAAAGGGGTGGGCAGTGACATGGGAAAGATTATTGGACAAGTTATTCAGAGTTGCAGTCCACTTGCAAGCAGCTGACAGCCACGGAGAACACTTGTGTCATTCCCCACACACTGACCTATGTCCTAGGTTATCTTCAGTTGATTACATTGTATTTACTCCCTGTGTGAGGGGACAGTTCCCAGGAGTTGGCTCCCATTCCACTGCGTGGGTTCTAGGACTCTAACTCACGAGATCTCATAACCCCAGACACTGATTTCTTATACACAGAAGTGTCGCTGCTGGTTACGCCTGTATTTTAGGAAGACTCTGTGAATGAAGACAAAGCCATGATTTAATGCCAAAAAGTATTCATTCCAATGTGTGGAGTTACTAATTTTACAGATTAAATAAAATTCCTAAACAAGTCAGAAACACATGTAAAGCATCCAAATTGTGTCTCTCTCAGTATGAGCCAAAGAGCACAGAGCAAGTACAGGCTGCAAGCTCCGAAAGAGGTCTGAGGTGTATGTAGGAGGCCCTACCATGCTCGCTGCTGCCTTTAGTACTGTTGTTGATGGGAGCAAGTTCAGAGCTGCTCCTTGCAAAGGTCTGCTGTCCTGACAAGAGGGCTGAGGAAGGCGCAACACAAGGCCATGTGCCCTGCATGTGTGTCCTCTGTGTACGTCAGACACTATTGGTGAGCGGTCCCTGGACAGCTTTTTGTCTGATGGACAGTGTGGTCTCTGTCTGATGGAATGTTTTGGAAGAATCTCTTCCCGTTAAACGGAAATTTAGCAGAAAGAAAAGATGTGTGTAGAGTCCAGAACTCAAGAATGAGGCAGATTCAGAGAGACAAACAGTACACACTTCCCATGAAGGTGGCATCTAGACTTAAATTTGCATACACACATACATGCACAGGCACACACGCACACACGCGTGCACATAATAGTAGAAAGAGGGGAGGAAGAGGTCTCATCAGGAGGAGATTGACAGAGTACAGAATGATGGGACATGTTTCATGAAAGCAGAAGGGGCCAGGACTATTGAGGAGGGATCCGCGTTAAGGGGAGGGGCCAGCGTAAGGGGAGGGGCCAGCGTGAGGGGCGGGGCCATCGTAAGGGGAGGGGTCAGCATGAGAGGGACAAAGCATAAAAGACAGGCAGCTACAGGTTTCTCTAAGCTCTGCCCTCCTCCGTACTGACCACAGTTTAAAGATTATGACAGTGTGTGGCTAAGAAGTTGCAGTCAGAATTGGCCAGGCTGGATCATAGCCTCAGTCTGGGTCTGAGGGGTATGGCTGGTACTGCGGCAGTCAGTCACTGTTTGGGAGGAAAGGGGCAACATTCTGTTTTGGTCAGGGAGTAATTACCATTAAGGTTCCTTTACCCCAGCTTTTGAGATGAGCTGGGCAGAGGAAATGGCTTAAAGGCAAAGCATGCCGGGAAAACCAAATGGGCTTGGGGTGATGGTGAAAGGGACCCCCTTTACTCTCAAGGGGAGAGTCATTTGCTAAAGGCGTCGCTTAACCATTGTCAGAGTTCTTCAAGTTTTTTTAGAATTTTCTCTCAATACTTTAAAGGAAACTTAGATGATAAAATATGGTGCGTCTTACATACTCCCCAATCAAGAGGCTATATTTTCTCACTTGTTTTGTTGAAACACTCCAAAATGCCTTCAACAGCATGGTTAAAAAGCATCGGCTTCCTCAGCTGTTTAGATAAGCTTGTTACATAAACTTTTAGAAAAGAAGTTGATTTTAAAAACTATCAAGTAAGGCTCAAACCGCTTTATAATGGCAGAAATTCTTGCTACATTGAGACTTCTTAGTAAACACACACATATATAAAGTGTTAAAACATGTCCTTGCTTAAGACACTGCATCTATTAAGTAAAGAAGACATGACTGTTGGAACAGAAGCCCTCAGCAATTTCAGACCCGATCACAAAGCTTTGTCTTCATCTTATTACCTCTGATGAGGAGGAAACAGAGCACAGGACGCTGGCTGCTTCCTAGGAGCCTCCTACAGCCGCAGCCACAAAGCACTCCTGGCTGGTTTCTACACTCGTCCACTGTTTTAAACTTAAAAATAACAGAACTTTGTCCTCCTCCTCCTCCTTCTCCTCCTCCTCCTCCTCCTCCTCCGCTTTTCCAGGACTGGGCAGGGGTAAACCCAGACTTACACATGCTGGCTTGAGCTCTGTTTCTAAGCTGCAATTCCAATTTCACAGGCATTTTCCATATGCAAAAGGAGCTTTTTACAGTTATTCAGATTGGAGTTTATTATTTTTGCTTGATATTCAGTTCTGAAACACATGGCATTTTGTGGGATTTTTTATGTTTACTTCCTCATTTTCATACATATTTTTATAATTACTAATAATTATTGGATCGTGCTGGGTGTGTAACATCTACTTTTTCCATTTCGACATTTTCCCCAACTGTTAATTCAAAAACAGAATTCAATTTATCAAATTGAAGACACTCAGTCTTCCTGTTTCTTCTGACAGGGTGCGTTCCACTTTAGAATGTGTTGATCCCAGTGTTATCCTGTTTATCTGTTATTTAAGACAAGCCAGAGGCAATGAGATTCATTTACCTGTGATCCAAGTAAACACAGATTCTGTGTGCTCGGCAAAGTCCCTGGATTCTGATTCTACACGTCTAGCCTGGAAGATCTTTTCTCTACAAGTCACGGTCACCGACGCCTCCTTAAAAGCAACTTAGAGGTTTGGACAGAGGACTTCACAGTTTAGAGTTCCTGCTGCTTAATGGTGAATTTCAGGTGCCAGCACCTACATTAGGCAGTTAACAGAACCTGTATCTTCAGCTCCTGGGGATCTTTGCCTAGTGCTGGCCTCCATAGGCACCTGCACACATGCATATAAACTTTACATGTGTGCATGTGCATGCGCATGTGTGTGTGTGTGTGTCTGTGTGTGTGTGTAACTTAAACACAATAACTGATGTAACCTCTTCTTGTGGGAAGAACAGGCAATCTGGGCCCAAAGCCATCCAGCCATTGTTTGCGAATTATCAGCTTGGGAGACACTTGATTCCATTTCATCTCTGATCTTCTAGTAAGTTCTAGGAAATGGTCTTGAAACATATTTTTATTCTATTACACAGTGTTGAGTAAAATAATTCTTCTATGGAACAGACCATAATGAGAGCTTATTAGACAGGGTTCCTGTGCCAAAGTAAAGGATGGTGATCGCAAAATCACAACCAGAAAAATCTATTCTTCTTTAGTATTTGTCTGACTTGGGGCTGTTTGATGGCTCTTTGTGAAGTGGCGTCAGATCTGCACAGCCTTCAGGATGCTTTAGTGCCATGTTCTTTCGTGTCGTTTCTCTCCCTGTTGCCTGGAGCAGGGTCTCTTCACACAGCAAGGGGCTGGACTGAAACTTTCTATCTTCCCGTCTTGCCCCCCCCGAAGGGTGAAATGTCCTTGTCAGCATCTGGATTTTCAAAGTATGACTTCTTTCCTTTCTCCGTGATCTTTACTCTGGACTTACTGATCCCATTATAATAAAATTGTCAAAATGTTGATGTTGCGGCCATTTTCCTTATTTCTGCTTATGTTTCTGGCTTCCACTAAGCCCCACCCCCATTACATTAGAATGTCATTTTCAAATGGTGACTCTGCTATGACTCTGCGCTAAAAATAAAGTATGTAGACCAATGTTCCTTATAGTGGGGATGTCTCATTACTGGGTAATAGTCATGAAATTCTGTCACCAAAACCGTTGCTTATCCCTGATGACTAGAAGAGCTTTCCATAGACCAGCTGCTTGACCCTGGCAGTATCTGTACAGCTGTCTGGTGGAGAACACCACCCATGACATAGCACTTCCAGCCTGTCCCAGAGTAGGGCATTGGCTCTGTTGGGGTATCAGGGCTCCTAAGAGGCAAGGGCAGCTTACAGTAACGTTAAAGCATTAAACCCAACTCACACACATATTGGCTTAATCTTCCTCCTGCCTCCACATGCCCACAGGCTCCTCAGTGCTGTGTAGCAAAGGGGATATGGAGGTGGGGTATGGTGAATAGCTGCTTCATTTCCAGAAACTAAGACCAAAAAAAAAGGTCTTGCAAGGTTTTCTTAGATGCTTTCCCAAGCCTCTGGTGAGCATTTGTGCACCTTACTCCTTAAGTCGGCCTCCATGTAAATCTCTGTGGTCTGCTTGGCTTGCTTACAGAAAAGCTGGAGCATAACTGGGTCACTATCCCCATCCCAGTGTCTTCTTCTGAGATCCCAGGTAGCTCAGATCTGGATGTCAAATAGATTTAGTCTTTCTCAACTTGGCTTCGTGTCCTGGTGGCCACACTGACCCGGTGCACTGTTCCAACAGTTCCTCACTGCCTCTGTGCATCCAACATTCTCCACACAACACCCAGGGCAGTGTCCCCACCACCTCTAAGACCCTTCAGTGAGTTTCATTGCTCTTAGGAAAAAAATCATTTACAATCTTACACAATCTTTCTCCTTCATAGTACCTGTTGCTGCTTACAAATATTATTTGTAAACTATCCATTTTCCCACTAGATTCAAGCTCAGTATAGATGAACAATCATTCATTGTACACTAATATCAAAAGTCTTTCCATAACACACAGTAGGCTCACGTTGGTTATATTTATGTCATTATGATTAAGTGGCTGTGAACATTACCTTAGAAGGACGAAAGGTTCATATTCACTGTTTATAGGCTTCAGTTCATCTCAGTGAGTTGGGAAACCATTACGTTTTGTTCTCTGGTGGCAAAGATGGCAAGTGTGTGGCAGGACCAACTCCAACGCATGCCCAGAAAGAAAGAGTGAGAGGAAGGGGCCGGAGTCACCAAGTCACCTTCCAGGGTTCAACCCCAATGGCAAGGACATCTCACTAGGCCCTTGATGTCCATAGCACCCTCAAATGGTGATGTGCTATAGGTGTTGTGGCATGTACACCTGAATACAGGCCAAGCGGGAGTCATCCAATATCCAAATCACCAGTCACTTATTGACTTCACAATCCAGCCCAAAGCCCATGAAAACCACAATATGTAACTGTCGAGACGGCACAGCCCCCAAGAGCGGCAGCTCCGCAGGGTTGATTCTGGTTCTTGCTAACACCTCCCTCGTGTGTGCTTTTCTCTTCTAATACTGCACTTGTCTTTGCTTACATCTTAACCATTTCTGTAAGTCCACAAAGGAGGCAGGCTCAGGAGCCTGTACGTCTCCAGTCTTAGGACACAATACATGCTCCAATAGTTATGACCTTCTTTACAATTCTAACTCGGGGGGGTGGGGTCGGGGAGAAAGAGAGAGAGAGAGAGAGAGAGAGAGAGAGAGAGAGAGAGAGAGAGAGAGAGAGGGAACTTTTTGGAGCCAAACTGTACACATCCTTAGGAAAAATATTTATTCTCAGTGACAACATAGCCTCCAGCCTTTAAGAAAAGCCTCTCTTCCCCTGAATTATGCAAATCACATCATTATGTAGAGCAGAGCACACGCCTGTGAAGATTTCCTCTTTTCACTAATATAAAAGAAAAAAGGCGCATCGTGATCGCCGCTCCAGCATGGGCTATGTGAAATATTTAGCACCGGAGACGCACTTTCTAGCGAGAGCAGGTTTGATCAATGCGATTTAATGGCCATGACAACCGAAAGGCTCACTTTCAGCTCTTGTCTCCAACACAAGAAAACTAAGGTGTAAGAAAGAATACTCCCCTGCTGCCCAGGTGCAAGCAGCATCTCCATCAGACCATGGGTTCTTACCCAGCGATGCACAGGGACCCCTTTAGAGACGACCATTTTCGGGAATGTCCCAGAGTATATGCCTGACATAGCTGCTAGTAAAAATTATATAAGCCTGTAATTAAATGACAGAGGTTAGCTCAGCTGTAGGAGTGCTTGTGCCCAGAACCAACTTTAAAAGTTAAAGGTCTGTGATGCACAGGAAAAGCTCATTGCTATCCAGGTATCTAGTCAGGCTGTATTGCTGCCAGAGCTTTTGAGTCTGTTTCTTCTCCTTGGCAAGAGAGCACCATAATAGTAAAGGTGTTTTCCCACTCTGCTCACTGGCATTGTGTTTGCTTCAGGGCATTAGCAATCAGCCCTCACCCACACAAGCTGGTTATTAAGGGCTGTCCCACTTCTTGTTATGTCATCCTACCCTTAGATGGCACCGTTTCTCACTGTCGCACCACAGTTCCCGGGTTCTGAATGCTCTACTTACTACCATGTAACCTTCCACCTCTTCAGTCTAAGGATTCACACATCCTTACACTTCATACTCTTGGGTAAATAAGCATGCTTTCTATGGCTTCCTACAGACTTCCAGGGGATAAACTAAACGTGTGGCTCAGTAGAGATTAGTGCAGTGAGAGGTTGCTGTGCCTCTAAAATGGGCCTTTCTGAGACTTTTGCACTGTGACCATAGCCTGACATAGGGAGCTTAGGGGGAAGCATTTAGTTTCACCCCTTGGTTTCCTCCCGGCAGGAGACACTGTGGAGCTCACAGCAGTGGACCAAGTAGTGAAAGCTTTTCACAACATGGGAGACAGAAAACAGAAAGCAGATCTGAACTGAGGACTTAGAACCTTCATGGCCAGCCCCTAAAAATCCATTTTCTCCTTCTAGGACCCACCCACCCCCAAAGATTCCAGTCTTCCAAGATACTGCTACCTGCCAGGGACCAAGCATTTGAAATATGAGTCTATGGAGTACACTTCAGATTCAAAAATCAAAATCGGGCAACTTAATAAAATTTCTAGTTTGGGCTACAGACTGCAAAAGAGACTGTCACATGTGCCATCTGCCTCTCCATGGTTCATGTTGAACCTCAGCCACCAATACAAAGGTAATGAGCACGTGAGAGATAAACTTAGGCAAACAGAATATAATTCCTCAATGTGCATCATGTAATTTCGTGCCTTTAAAAGATGCTTTTGGAATATATATATATATATATATATATATGATAGAGCAAGGTGGGTTGCATTGTTTAAAGGGAGGAAATGAAATGAGGTAAAATAAAAAATATTTTTTAAAAATTGTAATACTTTAGGAGCCAAGTGCAGTAGCGAGAGCCAGGAATCCTAGCACTTTGCAAGTTCAGGCTAGAGGGTTGTGAGTTAAAAGCCAACCTAGGAATCAGAGTGAGACTTTGTCTCAAGGCAAAGGCATTTGGAAGTGTGTTCTCTCCCTCTCCCCCCCCCCTCTCTCTCCCTCTCTCTCTCTCTCTGCCTTCTGCTCTGTTGGGGAACAGTGACAACCCCCAAGGAGTACAGCATTTCACATGCCCAGCTGTGAGCAGGCACAGAACCCTTACTATACGCAGGGTTTGCTCACACCTAGATTCCAAAACTGCAAGAAAATAATTCATGATGCTCATACATCACTCAATCTCAGGCAACAGTTACAGCAGCTCAAAAGAGACCAAGATGAAATATGCAGAAGGTTTTAAACCAGGTCTGTTCCCGGAGGATTCAGGCATTAAGATGTAACCAGCAAAACCAGAGCCAAGCATCCTCTGACTGCCTCCTCACATCTGCTTTATGATCTTAGTTGCAAAGGTTTGTCCTCTGCTCCTACCTGACCTGAGTGCTCACATCTAACCTGAGTTCTCCCAAGTGACCTGAGAGCTCCCAAGTGACCTGAGTGCTCCCACATGACCTGAGTGCTCACATCTAACGTGAGTGCTCCCAAATGACCTGAGTGCTCCCACCTGACCCGAATGCTCCCACATGACCTGAGGGCTCACACCTAACCTGAGGGCCAACCCAACTGACCTGAGTGTTCCTACCTGACCTGAGTGCTCCCACCTGACCTGACAGCTTTTACTCTGTGCAGGTGAGCCACACACTGGTGTGTATGCCCAGCTGGATGGGAGTGAGTTATCCTTCTCTGCTATTTTGACAATGCTGTTTTGCAAAGATATTTATGAAAACATAAATTTTCAGAACTGGACACATATGAAGCATGCCAGCAGACAAGTCTTTATTAATATATTGGCATGTGCCTTTATTTTTTTTAAAGATTTCTTTTATTTATTATATATACAGTGTTCTGCCTGCATGTATGCCTGCACAGATCTCATTATAGATGGTTGTGAGCCATCATGTGGTTGCTGGGAATTGAACTCAGAACCTCTGGGAGAGCAGACAGTGCTCTTAACTGCTGAGCCATCTCTCCAGCCTGAAGCATGTTCCTTTAAATTATAGGTTTCTGCCAGGCATGGTGGCATGCACATGTAATCCCAGCAAACAGGGAGGCAAAGGCAGGTAGGTCTCTGTGAGTTCGAGGCCAGCCTGGTCTACAAAGCAAGTCCAGGATATCCAAGGCTGCACAGAGAGAGGAACTCTGCTTCAGAAAAAATTTTTACAGGTTTCCTATGTAAAAAACAAACAAACAAACAAACAAAAAACAATGAGGAATTAGGACAGCAGTGTATTGACAGTAAATATCTGACTCGATTTTTCTCCAGCATAACATGCATGCAAAGTATAGAATAAGAAATGCAAAATTTTAAACAAGGCTATATTTTTAGTTGGCCATCTTTGATGACAGGTCAAATTCTGAACATTTCATGGATACATAAAATTAGGAATACTGACGAGAGGAATCACCTATCTTTCCTCCTTAGGCAGGAGTATGTGGATCCTGGCATTTCCCGGAGTTCATAGTGGGTTTTAACTTCATAAATAAACAAAAAAAATGAATAAAGGCATCAGTTACAGAAGCTTGAAAAATACTGGCTTTAAATAAAAAATCCTTCGGTGTTAGACATCTCAGAACCTCTACTGTACAGGTGTCTGCTGTGAGCCTTGAGGGGATTTCTCTGTGGTATTTATATCAAACCAAGAATTTGCTATGTTTCTAAGGATGCTGATAAAGAAAAATTGAACATCAACCTTCGGTGACACTGCTCCTGTACCTTTTTTTGTGGTTTTGTTTCATCCTGCTGTGGTCTCCTGTCTAAATGCCACTGCTAGGCCCCACTGGATGATCTGTCAAATGTTCCCGAGCCAGGAGCCAGCCACGCGGCATGAGTATGCTTTGTAACATTGTCAGAGTGATTCTGCCTCTACGAATCCAATCACGAAAAACTGGAAAAACCACTAAGAGCTTTTGTTTGCACGCCCATTTCTTCTCTGCTGTTCTTTTATTTAATTTCGCAATGGATTCAATTCTCAGTAGGCTGGAAACTGGAGAGCTGGCCCCTCTCCAGCAGAGTGGACAAGGACTTCTCCAGATCAAATCTTTGAGGGAGTCTGTAGCCCTGTGATATCTCTGCCCTAAAATAAACAGCCCTGGCAGGAACTGACTTGAGGAAAGTCAGAGGGTAGGAGAGGGCAGGTTGCTGAAACCAGTTGTGGTCACGTGATCCTCGACACCCACCCGAGGTTCCCGGGAACCTCATCCCCCTCTTGACCCTTTACCTGTTTAATTGTATAGCCTGCTGTTGCTGTCCTCTATGGAGGCTTTTTCCTAAGCCTGTCCAAGCCCTCACAGACGTGTAAAACTCTCTAAATCTTAACCTTCTAAGTGGACCACTTATTCTCTGCCAGCCACGGATCAACAGTTAGACGCACTCCATTTCTCCAGAGTGGACAGAGCCCAGGCTGGCCCATGAAAGAAAGGAGATTTTCTCTGGCCTGGATCACTTTTTAAAAACTAAACAAAAGCTCAGGGATCCATCCTGAAATATCCACAAGCACCTATTGACTACCCCGCAATGGGTAGTCATCACGGGATGAACCGGAAGGGCCTCAAATAAGTGACTCTTCAGCCAAGCAACAGGGGCCACTCCTTGGAGACTGGAGAGGCTGGGATTCAGCCACAACTTCCTGCACTCCCGGGAATCAGCCACCAGGGGCGCTAGGCTGACAGGATGATGACATCACCACATGCTCTTGACGCCTTTTCTCCCCTTCCCACTGAACCTGTTCTTGGAACAGAAATAAAAAATAAATAAAGTATCTGCCTAAATGTATTTTGCTTTACACGTGGCCCCTTCTCGCAGCTCTTATGTTCATAAGATAATGAAAACGGGAGTGATGGGGAAATCTCCCAAAGTGTCAGAGAAGAAATAAAATAAAACACAAACTGGTAGGAGCCTGTGGGTGCATTCCCATGTTTATTCTTTTGGCCACATAAATTTTGATGGCTTCTACTTACCAATACTGGAGATAGTACATGTGTTCATTTCTCTTTTCTTTCCAAAGTGTCCTTGAAATAATGCTGTAAATGGCGAATTTATATAGGCTTTGAAAACCCAATAAGCTAAAGGTTTACAAAAGTAAAAAGCAAAGGCAGGTAAATCAATCAAACCCATGAAGAAATATAATGGGGACATCAGAGAGGATGGCAGCAGGGGTGAGGACTCTTTGTATGAAAGACCTCTACGTCTTACTAAACGGACAGGCAAAAATCAACACTGTGATGGATAAGCTTCTCAACATGGTTGGTCTTAAACTCACTGAGAGACTGGCCTCTGAGCACGTCTGTGTGTGTGTGTGTGAGTGTGTGCGCGCGCTCACGTGCATGCGTGCCTGTTATGGGTGGGGGCTCTACATTTGATTAACTGAGGAGGGAGACCGTCTCTACCCTGGCCTGGGACCAGGACTGAGCATTGAGGAAGAGAGCTAATTACTTTCATCTCCTGCTCTATGACACCAGATCCTCAGACTCCTGATCCCAGGACTTCCCTGCCATGGCAGACTACACCCTGGAGCTGTGAGCCATGAGGAATCCTTTCTCCCTTAAGTTGCTTTTATCAGAGGGTTTTCAACAGTAAGGTGAACTAATGAAGATAAAAAGAGAAGAAACGCTATCAGAAAGATCAGTGCCCTGGCTACCTGGGAAGATACGCGAGACTGAGCTGAGCCCTTAGCCTGAGTGAAGAAAGACAAATCCACAGTTAACCCTGAATCCCCCAAAGTCCTCCAAAGAGCTCAATCAATGTCATTGCAAATGCTGAGCACCCGGGCATGAATTCCTAGAGCAAGGACTTGAGGGACTGTAAGATACGAAGCTCCAGGGGAGGACAAAGGGCAGTGGCCTGAAGAGTTGGCACCAGTCAGGTGACTCCCCAGGGGTGAGCGGATTCTTTGCCTGCCTGATGACCTTGCTGCACTCAGGGCATCGCTTCACCCATTTGTGTGTGGTGATGGTGCCCTTCCTGCGTGTCACGCAAATATTTCACAGCCATCCAGCTTGACTGTTCAGGGTGATGGCAGAAATGGCAATGACTAGAAACAAATTTCTGGTGACAGTAGTCCCTGGCTTGGCTCTGACAATCAGAGCCCACACAATTGTAACCCCTTCCATCTTGGTTTTTCTCATGCCTGAAGTAGGAATCCTAATTCTTTTATTGTTTTTTTTTTAATGAAGTTTCAGTGAGTTGATATATACGAAATCTCATGATGCATGAAAATTTTGTTAAATTTTTATATTGTTGGTTTCTAGTTATGTGTTATATGTTATGTGTTTGGGGGGCCTAAGGATTGAACCCAGAATGTGCATGTGCTGGGAAAGAAATCCATTGAACCAAATCCCCACACCTATTATATTTGTTTTACGACAAGAGTAAAAATACTGCACAATACTAGAGGGTAGACTTTTTTAAAGTTTCTTTTAAAGTATTTCTTTAACACCACACTTAGCTCACAGTACCTACTATACACACACACACCCCCACACACACACGCACAAACACACACACACACACACACACACACACTCCAGGTTCAGGTTCAGGTTCAGCCTTAATCCGCTAGCTGTAACTTGTCAAGCTGTAAGAGAACAAACATCCATACACTTCCTATTAAAAAGTGGCATCTTCAGCACTGAAATCTAAATTACACCTAAAAATAAATAAAATAGTAAAATTATCCTCCCAAGATTTGTAGACTGTGAATAGAGACTGCACTGCCAGCTTCCTTCTCTTGGCTGAGCCTAGTCCAAGACAGTCATCCCTAGAAAGTTTATCCCTGTGGAGATGATATTTACCCCCAGCGGATGAGCGACATTGTCAACATTGCAATCCGATGCTGTTAGGACTCTGCTTCATTCTATAAATAAATTTATAGGTATCAATTTCTCAGGCTATTTCTAAACATCTTCCTCCTCAGACTGAATGGGGAAGTACTTCAGCCAATATTGTTGAGTAAGTGGAAATGCACAGAGTTGACAACTGTCCAGTCAGAAAAATCTTGGGAAAGGTAACCCTGGGACAAACAAGAACAGGGTCCATGGACACAGCAGGGTCTGAGTGGGCAGCTGGGCCACAGCCCAAGAAACCCAGTCTCTTGTGGAAGCAACACTTGAGGGCTCTGTGTGTCCTAGCCCAGGAGGCCAGAGTCTTCCTGAGGGTGCCCTCATGCTAATCCAGCTCTGAACATGGCTGAAGCTTCAAAGGGGTCTGTGGCAGATGGACGGGAAGCATTTAAATAATTAGGAGTCTTGGGTAGAGGGGACTCAAATAAAACACAGAATCTTCAGGACAAATTTCTAGTCAGAATCAAAATCAGCTAGGCATGATTTTGGTCAAAACTATATTCGGAATGGAAAGATCCTTTGGAGATCAATCTGTCCCTTGCTTCAAGTACCCTTCAGTTCTGTACCTAGGAGCCTCCCTGGCCAGCACTCCAGAGTCCAGGGCATCTGGAGGGCAGTTGAAATCCTACCTTTTTGCTAACAAGTTAGAGCAGATGGCATTCTATGTAATTAGAAGTTTTCAGGATTTTATCTAAAGACCAACCCTTCGTTTCTCACTTCTCCAAGTGTTTTTCAGTATTTGCCAATTATCTCTGACAGGATGGGCAATAAATTGTGACGGACACATGTAAATACTCATTGGCTCACTAGTCCTGCATTGTCTGGCTTGTCAGATAGGGTTAGATGAAGTGTTCGAGAAGACCACAAGGCTTTATAATCCACAAAGTCCAGAAGGAGCAACGTCTACAGTTTACAATGCCCTGTTCTACCTGGAATGGTTCAAAATAGGTAATAGGACATTGGATTTGTGAGCAATCGTCTGTGCAATATTATATTTACACTTTATTTAAATATTCTGCTATCAGGGCTGGAGAGATAGTTCCATGGAAAGCACTTGTCTGCTCTTCCAGAGGTCCTGAGTTCAATTCCCAGCAACCACATGGCAGCTCACAACCATCTATGCATACCATACATGCAGATAGAGCACCCAAGTATACATAAAATAAATAAATAAATCCTTAAAATAGATGATTGATAGATAGATAGATAGATAGATAGATAGATAGATAGATAGATAGATATCCACTATCACATTTACAATAATTACAGACTGTTTGTCTGTTCTTTTCTTGTTTTTACATGAGACGGGCAAATTCATCAGGCACAACAACAGTCTCACCCAAACATGTCTATGACAAACATTGGAAGTAGCTGCTGTGCAGGACAAAGTCCTTCTTCAAAGGCCTTTCACCACCAGTGTTCCTCACATGGCTGTCTGCTAACCGTGAGCATGAAAGAGACCCCTCTGCTCTCACAACCCAGACTGTGAGAAAGCTCATAATTTACCTCCCTTGGGGAAACTTCTATCCCTCTTGGCTTCACACAGGGACACAGATGCCCTCTATTTGAACGCTATTATGTGGAGCAGCCAAAACAAAGCCAGAAACCCTTGCCAAAAGCCCGCCAAGGAGCTGCTGAGGTTGTCATCTGCTAGAGTCAGGGACTCAGAGCTGGGGGTGGTTCAAAAAGAGAAAGTAACATCTCAGAGATACCCATGTTAGCAATCTCTGGCAAACATCTTTCTGGGGTCCGGGAATATCTGCATTTAGAGATCTCATCACGCTAAGCTAAGAAATCTAATTTCTTGTCCACTCTCCTCTCAGTGTGTCACTTTCAGTTTAGCTCCGTTTCTGTCTTTGCCATCCAAATGTTCTTTATGCAACAGGGAGGCATTCTGCACAGGTGATGTAGGAAGCTGGGCCTGATACCAAACAACACTTGCAAGGAAAAGCCCACAAGCAGAGGTGTTTGCTTTCCATGATGACGATGCCCTAGGCACTGTCACTGGAAAGGTAACATTTTAGGGAAAAGCATGTCTACAATACATATGAAAATATCCAAGGATTCAGGTATTCCTTCAGGGAGTATTTACTGGAGACAAGCACAAAGTGTATGCCACACAGGTGAAAGGCAGACAGTACACAAGTGTGGGTCCTTCATGGTGATGGCACTGGTTGGCTTTCTGCCAGCTTGACACAAGCCAGAGTCATCTGGGCAGAGGAAACCTCACCTGAGAAAATCACCCTGTCAGTTGTCCTGTAGAAAGTCTGTGAAGCATGTCATGGTTAGCGATGGATGTGGAAGGGCCCCACAGACTTTTCTGGGGTATATAAGAAAGCAAAATGAGGGATTGGAGAGGTGTCTCAGAAGCTTAGAGCTTCTTCCAGAAGATGTGCCTTCAACTCCTACATCCACATGACAGAGCACAACTGTCTGTAACTACAGTTCCAGAGGATTCAGCACCCTCTTCTGGCCTTCCCAGCACACATGTGTCATACAGACATACACACAGGTGGACCACTCATGCACATAACTTTTTAGTGAAGAAAAAGGAGGAGGAGGAGGAGGAGGAAGAGGAGAAGGAAGAAAACTTACATAAAGGAGAATAAGCTTGTATGCAGCATCTTCCATGACCTCCACTTCAGTTCATGCCTTTAGGTTCCTGCCTTGAATTCCTGCCATGATTTTCCTTCATGATTGACTGCAGACTATAAAATGCAATAAACCTTTTCATTCTCAAGAGTTTTTTTTGTCATTGCCTTAGTTGCTGTCTTGTTGTAAAGAGACACCATGACCAAGGCAATTCTTTCAAAGAAAGCATTTAATTGGAGTCTTGCTCATAGGTTCAGAAGGTCAGTCCATGACCATCATGGCAGGAAGCAGACAAGAACCGAGCTGGAGCAGTAGCTGAGAGTTGAGAGGGACAGACTGGTGTGAGTTTTTGAAACCTTAAAGCCCACCCCCATTGACACATCTCCCCCCAACAAGGCCACAATTCCTGTTCCTTCCCAAATGGTTCACCAACTAGGGTCTAAGCATGCAGCTGTGTGAGTCATTATCACTCAAACCACCACAGCCACTGTGTTTATCACAGGGTTAGATAACAGACTGAGATAGTGGGTTTCGATCTGTTCTTGAGGACAGATGAGGAAAACTCATGCCTCCATGGTTGCTTGCAATTCCAAGAGTTTGAGGGAACTGTGGGCATGTGTGGTGGAAAGTGTCCTGAGGGGGCGGACTGAGTGACACTTAGAAGGTAGGACAGGTTTCTGACAGAGGCAAAGCAGCACACATAATGAAAGCTTTGAAATGGGGAAGATGTAGTACCAAACTGTAAGATGTCCTTGACAATGCAGTTTGCAGAGCCCCAAGCATTTAGATCAGAGGAAGGGAAGACTGGGTGCCGCTGAACGATTTCTGGCTTCTCTGAGGAGGAAGGCAAAGACTGCCTATGCACAATCCTGACAGCTGCCTGCTCCTAATGTTCCAGTCTCTCAGATTCATTCTGACTATTGACACAAGAATGTTACCCTGATGCCCTAAGACAGAGATTCCCCGGGTACTGGAAGCTTCCTCCTCCTCCTGCCTCTCGCCTAAAAGTCCGTCTTAATTGCTTCTGGATTACTTCTCCAGGCCTACTCTGAAGCTTCCTGGAAAAGGCAGCTGGGAAGGGTGGTTGGGCTCACAGTTTGAGGTTCTAGACCATCACTGCGGAGAAGTTACAACAGAGAGAGCCTTGGCCACTTGGTCACACCATGTCTTTAATCAGAAGCAGACAGATGGTGACCTTAGCTCACTTCCTGCTTTTTATACAGTCTAGGATCCCACCAGGTAACAGGGAAACCCATAGAGCATGGTTATTCCCACCCCAGTTAACCTAACGACACCCACAGAATGCTCACAGCTCAGGTAATTCTAGATCTCATTCAATCTTTACCTGCTATGTCAGGCCCACCACGGGACTCCTATAAGAACCACCTGGAGGTTTATAACCTTACCACATGCCTATAATATAGGAATCTTGCTTTGAACCCATATAAGAGTGAGGGCTTTGCTACCAGCCTGCAGTTTCACCTGATGATTCCCTGTCATGGCCACTGTGATCCATGCATCAAGAATGAAGGCATGGGGCACAGACAACTGAGGTGAGCTGCATGCTGTCTTCCGAGCCCACATATCTGAGGAGGCCTGTGAGGTCCCAAGCTACATCCAGGTTAGAGACCCTTTCCACCGACCCTTCCATACCAGTCTCCTCCCTGGCTGACCTACCCAGGGCACAGCCAGCAGTCCTCTGAGCCCCATATCTCACATTCCTGAAGAGGCCTGTGAGGTCCCAGGTATATCCACACCTGCGTGGCTCCAGGAACTTCCAGGCTAGACACTTCTACCCCATGCTGTCAGTACCCTCTGCACTGGGTCTACCTAGGCACAGCCAGCATAGGTGAACTGCACACTGTCCTCTGAGCCCCATAGGCCACATTCCAGAGGAAACCTGCAGAGCTCCAGAAACATCCAGGTCCATTTCTGGGGCACAATTACAGTGCTGCTCCACCAAGAACACACAGCCCAAGGCTACCCACTAATGTCCCACTGAACCAGGAACATCCAGGTTAGGCCCATCTTCCTGACACCTCCTACACAGGAACATCTGGGACAACCAGATGGCTAAAGGCCAGCATAAGAACACAAACAACAAGAGCCAGAGCAATATGACACAACCAGAGCCCAGCTATCCTACTGCAGCAAGCCCTGGATCTCTTAACACAACCAAACCATAAGAAAATGAACTTAAAGTAAGTCTTATAAAAATGATAGAGGACTTTAAAGAGGAAATGAAAAAATTCTCTTAATGAAATACAGGAAAATACAATCAAACAAGAGGAGGCCTTTAAAGAGGAAACAAATAAATCCCTTGAAGAAATACAGAGAAACATAATTAAACAGGTAAAGGAGATGAATAAAACTGTTCAACACCTGAAAAATAAAGATGCTCTAGAATTCAATGAAAACAAAGGCACAACATATACAAACTTATGGGACACAGTGAAAACAGTGCTAAGAAGAAATTTCAGAGCACTAAGTGTCTTCATAAAGAAATTGGAAGATATTGTACTAGCAATTCAAAAGCACAACTAAATGCTCTAGAACAAAGAGAAGCAAACATGCCCAAGAGGCGTAGACAGCAGGAAATAATCAAACCCAAGGGGCAAATCAATAAATTAGAAACAACGAGAATAATGCAAAGAATCAACAAAGCCAAGAGCTGATTCTTTGAAAAATCAAGAAGATAGAGAAACCTTTAGTCAAACTAATGAAAAGGGACAGAGACAGTATCCAAAGTAACAGAATCAGAAATGGAAAAAAGGGGGGGGGGACCTAACATCAGACACTGATGAAACTGAATCATTAGGTCTTACTTCAGAAGTGTGTGCTCCACAAAATTGGAAAATCTAAGTGAAATAGATGATATTTTTTATAGATACCACTTGCCAACATTAAATTAAGATCAGGTAGACAATTTAAATAAACTGTAACCCCTAAGGATATACAAGGAATAATTAAAAGTCTCCCAGCCCCCCTCCAAAAAAAAAAACCTTGGGCTGCATGGTGTTAGTGTAGAATTCTACCAGACTTTCCAAGAACAACTAATACCAATAAGACATGAACATCAAGTCTTTGAAGAAAAAACTGAAGAGGATATGACAAGATGGAAAGGTGTCCCATGCTCATGAATAAGTAAGATTAATACAGTAAAAATGGCCATTGTATCAAAAGCAATCTACATATTCAATGCAGTTCCAATCAAAATACCAACATAATTCTGTACAGACCTCAAAAAGCAATCCTTAACTTCATATAGGAAAATTAATCCCTCAAACTATTCCATAAAATAGAAACAGAAAGAACATTGCCAAATTCATTCTATGAGGCCACAGTCACCTTGATATCTAAGCCACACAAAGACTCAAGAAAGAAAGATAACTTCTGACCAATCTCCCTTTATGAACATTGATGCAAAAATACTCAATACTCACAAACAAAATCCAAGAACACATCAAAAATATTATTCACTATGACCATGTAGGCTTCATTCTAGGCATGCAGGGGTGGTTCAATATAGGGAAATCCACCAATGTAGTCCACTATGTAAGCAAATTGAAAGAAAAAAAATTACATGATTATCTCCTTAGATGCAGAAAAAGCATTTGACAAAATCCAACACCCATTCATGTTTAAAGTCTTGTAGAAAGGACAGCAGGTCACTGAGAAGAGACTTGATACCCTATGAGCATATACAGAGGGACGTAATCCCTCTGAGGAACAGTCATAGGGGAGGGGAATAAGGGGAAAATGGGAGGGAGGGGAGAATGGGAGGATACAAGGGATGGGATAACCATAGAGATGTAAGAAGAATAAATTAATTAAAAATAAATAAATAAAAAGTAAAAAAATAAAAATAAAATAAAATAAAATAAAGTCTTGTAGAGATGGGGGAAACAAGGAACATACCTAACCATAGCAAAGGCTATATACAGCAAGCTGATAGTCAGCATCAAACTAAATGGAGAGAAACTTAAATCAATTCCACTGAAATCAGAGACAAGACAATGCTGTCCACTTTCTCTGTATCTCTTCAATATAGTACTTGATAGTCCTATCTAGAGCAATAAGACAACTAAAGGAGATCAAGGGAATACAAATTGGAAAGGAAGAAGTCCAAGTATCATTATTCACAAATGATATGATAGTATACACAAGTGTCCAAAAATCCTACCAGAGAACTCCTACAGCTGATATACACCTTCAGCAAATGTAGGCTCAATTTTCTTAGTAAATATATTTTATTAAGAATTTATTTTTTATATCATATTACCCTTTTTTATTAATTTATTCATATTACATCTCAATGGTTATCCCATCCTTTATATCCTCTCATTCCTCTCTCCCTCCCATTTTCCCCTTACTCTCCTCCCCATGACTGGGACTGAGGGGGACTTCCTCCCCCTTTATCAAGTCTCAGATCTAGCCAATGGACAGGACATTCTCCACAGTTGAATGGAGAGTGGGGTATGACTTTCACACATGCTCTGGTGCCTCATATTTGACCACGTCCCTTGGATGGGGAGACCTGGTGGCACTCAGAGGAAGGATAGCAGGCTACCAAGAAGAGACTTTATACCCTATTAAGACTTTATTAAATGAGTGTACCTCACTTATAACCTGACTAATCTAAACAATAGGAAAGGAAGATTAAAGAAAACAATAATGAAACCTAAGGATACAGGTTCTGAGGAATGATTCTCCTGGCATAATCAGCAGGATTTCTTTTGCTGGAACCTGGAGCAACCAGAACCCAGAGCCTCAGCCAGAGCATGAAGCCCTGAAGCCTTCCCTCTAGGAGTTCTCTCTAGGAGCGTCTGGAAGTAGAGTGATGAACAGCCAAAACTATCCCAAGTCTCCAAAGGCCCCGCCTCCTGTTTTTGGCTCACATTTATACCTCCTCTAAGAATTTGTTCAAGGATGTTTTTCAGCTGGTTAATAACCAATCTCCCTCACATGGTGGTTCGACTTCTAAGGGGATAAACATCACCTGCTCTCTCACGAGTCTTTTCTCATCCTCCTTGTGATCTAAACAAACAAACATGTTTATCTCTCCTTCAAGCAAAGCTTCTGTATACAAAAGTATCCCCCCCAAAAAAAATTCAGCAGCCCTCCTGTATACATATGGCAAACGGGCTGAGAAAGAAATTAGAGAAACAACACCCTTCACAATAGCCACAGATAATGTAAAATATCTCGGTGTAGCTCTAAACAACAAAGTGAAAGACTTGTATGACAAGAACTTCAAGTCTTTGAAGAAAGAAATTGGAGATATCAGGAAATGGAAAGATATCGAATGGTCATGGGTCAGTAGGATTAATATAGTAAAAATGGCCATCTCGCCAAAAGCAATTCACAGATTCAATGCAATTCCCGTCAAAATACCAACACATTTTTTACAGGCCTTGAAAGAGTAATCATTAACTTTATATGGAAAAATTAAAAAAAAAAAACAGGATAGCTAAAATAATTCTGTACAATAAAAGAACCTCTGGAGCTATCATCATCCCTAATTTCAAGCTGTACTACAGAGCAATAGTAATAAAAACTGCATGGTATTGGCATAGACACAGGCAGGCTGGTCAATGGAATTGATGTGAAGACCCAGAAATAAACCCACACACCTATAGACATGGGATTTTGACAAAGAAGCCAAAACAATACAATGAAAAAAAAAAGCTGCTTCAATGAATGGTGCTGGTCTAATTGGATGCCTGCATGTAGAAGAATAAAAATAGATCCATATTTATCACCTGAACAAAACTCAAGTCCAAGTGGATGAAAGAATTCACCATAAAACCAGATAAAAGAAATCTAATAGAAGAGAAATGAAGAATAACATTGAACTTATTGGTACAGGAAACAACTTATTGAACAGAAGTCCAACAGCTCAGTCACTAAGAGCAATAATAAATGGACCCTCATAAAACTGAAAAGCTTCTGTAAGGCAAAGGACACTGTCAGTAGGACAAAGCAACATCCTACAGACTGGGAAAAGATCTTCACCAACCCTACATCCCACAGAGGGCTAATATAATATCCAAAATATATAAAGAACTCAAGAAATTAAACACCACCAAATAAAATAACCCAATTTAAAAATGGCATAGAGAATTCTCAACAAAAGAATTTTAAATGGCCAAGACGCACCTAAAGAAATGCTCAACGTCTTTAGTCATCAGGGAAATGCAAATCAAAACAACTCTGAGACTCCATCTTACACCCATCAGAATAGCTAAGATCAAAAACTCAAGTGACAGCACATGCTGGTGAGGATGTGGGGAAAGGGAACACTCCTCCATTGCTGGTGGGAGTGCAAACATGTACAACCACTTTGGAAATCAGTCTGGAGCTTTCTCAAAAATTGGAAATAGTTCTACCTCAAGCTCCAGCTTCTGGGCATATACCGAGATGTTCCACCATATCAAAAGGACACTTGTTCAACTATGTTCATAACAGATTTATTCTTAATAGCCAGAAACTGGAAACAACCAAAATATCCCTCAACTGAAGAACGGATAAAGAAACAGTGGTACATTCACACAATGGAATATTACTCAGCTATTAAAAACAAGGAAATCACGTAATTTGCAGGCAAATGGATAGAACTAGAAAAGATCATCCTGAGTGAGGTAACCCAGACCCAAAAAAAAACACACATATTATGTACTCACTTATAAGTGGATATTGGCCGTAAAGAGCTGGATAACCATGCTATAATCTACAAATTCAAAGAACCCAAGGGGAGGGGGGCAAGGCAGGATGCTTGAATCTCACTCAGAAGGGGAAATAAAACAGACACCTGAAATAGAGAGAACTGTGTGGGGATGGGGATCAGGTGTGGGAAATGGGGGAGAGGACTGGGAAGGAGAATGGAAATTGGTGGGCGGTGCATCTCTGGAACAGGGAATGCTCCTGGGAATTTATGGGGGTAACTCTATTGGAGACTGCCAGCAGTGGGGGATATGGAGCCTGGAGTATCCACCTCATATAGCAAGGTGGGACTCCCAATGGAGCAGAGATTCAAAGAATGACAATCCAATGACTGGCCCAAATTGAGACCCACCCCATGAGAGAGAGCCAGCCTCTGACACTATTAATGATACTCTGCTGTGCTTGCAGATAGGAGCCCAGCATGACTGTCTTCTGAGAGGCTTCATCCAGCAGCTAATGGAAACAGATGCAGAGTCTCACAGCCAAACAATAGACTGAGCTTGTAGAGTTTTGTGGAAGAGTGGGGGAAAGGATTGAGGAAGCTGGAAAGGTCAAGGACAACACAAGAAGACCAGCAGGGTCAACTAACCTGGGCCCATGGGGGCTCACAGAGACTGAGCCACCAACCAAGGAACACATGCATGGCTTGGACCTAGGCCTTCTACACATGTATGTAGCAGATGTGCAGCGTGGTCATCCTGTGGGCCCCTAATAATGAGAGTAGAGGCTGTCTGTGATTCTGTTGTCTGCTACTGGATCCCTTTACCCTAGCTGGGCTGCCTTGTCAGGCCTCAGCTGGAGGGGATAAGCTTAGTCCTGCTGCAACTTGAGATGTCAGGGTGAGTTGGTACCCCTTGGGGCCTCCCTTTCTCTAAGGAGCTGATGAGAGTGAGACTAGAAGAGGAAGGAGGGGGCTGGGATCAGGCTGTAAAATGATTTCATTAATTAATTAATTAATGAGAAAAAGAATGAAGAATGGACTGTTTCTTCCCCCCCTGGAATGCCCACAGCACTTACTTTCCCTCCTTCCCCCCATTACTCCAAAGGTCCTCTCAAGAATCTTCCCCTTAAAAATCTAGTTTCCCTACAACAATTGGGCCATGCTGAAGTAAGCAAGGTCTTTCTATGGATTTGTTTCAGTATTTCCTTGTTTCACGCCCTTCAATGGCCTAGTGTCTCTTACAGTAAACACCACATACATAATACCCAGAACTCGGTAGCCAGGCTCTGTTTACCCTTAATTCCCTCCATTGCTCAGCACCTCTCAGAACTGCACTGGGGGATCAAGACCAGCTGGAGTGCTAACTCGCATCTCCACTTGCTTTTATCTGACAAAATTTAATTTGTCATTGCTTCTGGAAAAGAAACCAGCACCCACAAAGTCAATAAAAAATATCCTACTGGCCCCCACAAAATGTGTTCAGTTGTTATTTCAGCAAAACAAACCCAGAATAACTATTAAAGCCGACATTAAGCTGGATTTTAAGACCAAATAACATGTGGCATGGTGCTGTTTATCAGTGGCCGGTAATTTGTTTCATTATCAATTGTGCATTTTTAATGCACCTGCCAAAAACTTCTCTAGTTGAAAATGCAGGCACGCTGAAGAATGGGAGGAAAACCGGGAGCGTTTTTTTTTTTGTTGTTGAATAGCTCCACAGTCGCCCCAGCTTTGACCCAGCTGAGGCGAATTACTAACTGAATGTGTTTTGCATATAATTTTTCGTAATAGAAAAGTCAATTTCGCCCCCTGGCCCACAGAAATAAATATTGAGCAAGTCATTTTTCTTAAATATCCATCCCAAGGGGTGACAGAATATTAGCATGCCTCCAGGGCGCTCGTCTCCAGCGCGCTCGTGCCAGCCCCCACTTTTGTGGGCTTTTTCTTCTAGAAGTCAGCTGTACCTCTCTCTTCTCTACTTATCTTAAATAACGCTCATTTGAAGAGACTCCCCGCGGCTGAATATAAGGCGCTCCCTCTTGCTCTTGCTCTTTCTCTCCCACTCCCCCTCTGCTCTCTCCTGTCTGTCTGTCTGTCTGTCTGTCTGTGCGCCTGTTTTTATTGCATCTTCAGGCCCTACCCAGGTAATCCTGCCCCTTTTTTGTGAAGTTGTGTATCTAGGCATCTGCACGACTTAGAACACAAAAGGTCCCCTACAATCATTAGATAAATGAATAAATAAGCTACAAATAAAGAATGCTAGACTTCCTTCTCCTTCTGGAACTTTCCCCTGCTACTTGTGGCCATGGCATCTGGTTGCCATATTGTGCTTGAGCTTTGGACTATGACCTCAGTTAAGGCAACCCATCTGCTGCCCCACACTTGAGCACAAGGCTGTGCTCACACAAAGGCCTTAGATAGTATGCATTTGCGGCCTCCTTGTGATGTTCACTTTGGTCAAGCATGCCACATTTCCCTCCTAGTTCACAGGGAGCCCTGCAGACACTAGGAAACTGTCCGATTAATGATGTTCGGGATCCTTACTCAGAAGGAGACACAGCTGATACAGCGTTAGCCACCTTAAAAAAAAACAAAGAATCGGGTTTGGGGCTGGTTGGTAGGAGCACTCCACAGATGCGCCATGTGATCTTTGTGTGCCTGGAGCTGCTGTCATCCACAAACATCTTTTAAAACATGAAAATCTCACACAAAAGTAGATGCAGCTATGATAGCCCATTCCATGCATGAGAGACCCCAGGGCGGGGAAGGCAAACAAATCATCCGAGTGCCCCCTTAGGGATTTAGAGGCATACAATCACACGTGGGTCCGACTTCAGTCTTTGCCTTCCCCGGTGATTAGATTTAAAAGAAGTGAAAGGTCATTTTGAAACCAAAACAAGTTAATAGAAAACAGGTAATCTTTCTATCTGTGATATTTTAATTATTCATGTTGGGTTCTTTCCTACCATCTGTTGTACAATCTACTTTTGGGTGAATAAGATTTCTTTAAATAAAAGTTTTCCTTGTCCTGTTCATGTCTGAAATTAGCTAAGATTGGCTGGGAAGCAGTTGAGGAAATGACTTCAAATGTAGCCTATGGAACATCTGAAACACCATTTTGGGAAGACATATTTTTTTAAAAACATAAATTAATCACCATTCGTAATTGTTTTATTTTTTAAATCTATGCAGTGGTTGAATATAAGGAAATCAAGAACTGAGGAGTTCCCTGGGGGAAAGAGGTTACCTTCTTAGTTAAAGACAAAATGAACAGAACATGTGGGAAATTATCAGAAGAAAAGAGTGGTAAGAAAAGAAAGATGGGGCATTCACCCACAACAGACCACTCTGCAATGTGGGCTGTGCACCCCGTTTTGGAAATCTTGAAGAACACAGGTGTGGGGCCTTGGCTGCCACTCCTGAAACAAGTTCCATCCTTGGAGTTCACACAGAGAAGGAGAGGGCAGATGGTGTTGGGCTGTCCTCAGACACGCAGCAGTGCCCATGACACACACAACAGTAAATAAATGGGTTTTTTGTTTGTTTGTTTTTTTGTGGGGGGTTTTGTTGTTGTTGTTTTGTTTTGTTTTGTTTTGTTGAGACAGTGTTGCCCTGAGTAGTCTTGGCTGTCCTGGACTCACTTTGTAGACCAAGCTGGCTTCGAACTCACAGCGATCCGCTTGCCTCTGCCTCCCGAATGCTGGGAATAAATGTTTAAAAAAAATAGTTCAAACATTTATTAAACATCATGTAGAACGTTGAGACAAACAAAGAGATAGAGAATTTATTAGGTTTCCAGCGCTTATTATGTGTTATAAGAAGTTGAAAAAAATCTTTGCTGTGGTGCCAAAGGGTCTAAAAGTGAACTTTAAAGTTCACAAGAAGGATCTGTGCGCGCTTGTGGGGCTCAGACGAAGCTGGCAGGGATTCGGCGAACTTGACTAGAACAAAACTGTAGTGATCAAAGCTTCTGGAGCCAGGTCAAAGCAGCTGCTAAATGTAGACCTCACCAGCCTGAGATTAGCAGCACAGTCTGTGGTTCTGCGGAGTGGAAGGGGGCTGTGGCCTTAGCAGACACATCTGCACAGCTCGTGGGAAATGCTAGTCTCACACGGGCATCTGTCCAGGGTGCTGAAGTTTTCCTGTGCGGTGATGCTTCCTTGTAGACCAAGGCCACAGAAAACTAACCGCCTACTGTGTGCTGGGCAGTGACCCAGGTGAAGGTCATTCTGGTCCACACGGCACGTTCCAGGCCAGCAGGGACTGCACAGTGGGACCTTGTCTGAACAAAATTTAATTTGGAAAGTCAACGGGAAGGAGAGAAGATGGGGAGGAATCGCTTGTCTTCAGGGGACTCTGCCCATGCAGCTCTGACACTCAGAAACCTGGATCACAGAGGCAAAAGCTACATTTAGTGCTTGCAGTGAATAAATATGCAGAAAAATCAGAAGTTCAATTTCCTAAAAGAAAAATGTACATTCTTTTATAGAAATCTTAAGACTGTATCAAATGCAGAATCTCGATTTCTTAATTTCTGTTCAGAAGATAGACATGACAGAAAAGGGGAAAAAAAAACAATCATTGCCAACAAATGCAATTTTCATGGTAGAAAAAAAATCATCTCTCCAAAACTGAGGGGCTTAAGGGTAGGCACTGTCATGATAAAGTGGTGATACGCCATTTATCCTGGTACCAAACAGAGATGTTCCCAAGATAAGTCTCACCCTTAACTTAAAGAGCACCATCCAAAAGGTTGAGTGCCTTGATCCCAGCTGCCGATTACTGACCTTAAAACAAGTAGCCGGTAAAATGCACACCCTTTGCCATCGTCTGAGCCGTCCCCATTCACACAACCCCTTACAGATCTCCCTTATCTCCTGGAAGCTTCTCGGGGCTGCTTGCTCCAAGGGCTTCTTCAGAGAAGTGGGGGTGCTGGGTCACTTTTGTGTTATTTGGTATTGAATGTACTCAAGTTAAACCTGACACATGACAGTCTTCATGTCATAGGCTGAGGGACTCCAGCTTATAGAGGACAAAAACCATACCTGTGGTCATCTTTCCACTATTACATGCTAAGGGACCAACTGTGAAATGTCATCTCACCAGTAACACCAACATTCTAAAGGCTGAGATGTGAGGGTCCCCATGAGTTATCACCACGGGGTTTCTATGTGTAGCCCTGGCTGTCCTGAAACTCACTCCGTAGACCACGTTGGCCTCAAACTCAGAGATCTGCCTGCTCCTGTGCCCCCACCACCAAAATGCTAGAATTAAAGGTGTCTGTTATATACATATATATGTATATGTAACGTATATATGTATATATATGTGTGTGTGTGTGTGTGTGTGTGTGTGTGTGTGTGTGTGTTCCCATAAGTTCTACTAAGCAGAGACAGAAAATATATTTTAAGAAGTGTTTGTACTAACTAAGTAAGGACAGACACTGTCTTGTCACTGTTCCCTAAACAGTACAGTCTGACAACTATTCATGTTGTACTGACATTGTCTTCAGGATTATAAATAAACTAAAGATGACTGACAGCATACAGAACATGTGTGTAGGTTGGAAGCAGATACTGTCTTGCTCCATACATGGGAACGGGGCATCACCATGGGCAGGGAGAGGGCTCTTGGGCTGAGGGATAATTGAATGAACATTGCAAAGAAACTCACTGTTTAAAAATTTCTTGTGTTTTTAATATCACAATGATAGGATGAGAGGAAGAAATGAGACTCAACATCTTCAACACATTTATGTAGCGTGAAAATAACATGTAGGTAGAGCAGACAACAAGGCATCAACCTTTAAGTACTGGGAGTGCTTACTTGAGGATACTATGCTGATCTTTCCCTGAAAACAGAAGCAGGGGCTATGACAGGTGTGATTATGTTAGATGGTGGAAAAGATTAAACTGGAGTTTAAAATACACAACAGTTAGGACAATTGGTGTTAGTGGGATCCGGCTAGATCCATGTCTGGCTTCCCTGTACTGTTGAATTTTATCTCTGGGAACAAAATTCTGATAACAGTTCTGTGAATGCAGTTTTTTACATCATTTAATCCTCACAATTAAAATTCTCACTTCACAAAAGAGGTGACATGGATTCAGAGATGTGGGGTGAGAAGGCAGGACAGAATCTGGGTACAGGTCTGCTTCTCCCCAAGCCCGGACTCTTACTCACCCCAAGGCTCTTTATGGACCTGTCTCTCAGCACCAAACCACAGTGCTTGACTTTCCTGCACTGGACCAGGGGCCTGAGACTCCCCAAGATCAGACAGACAGTGATGAGCACCCTCTTTTTGCATAGCTCATTCTAAGTGGAATACGAGCTAGTGATTCATGTCTCTTGTAAAATCACCTTTGGCCCACCATTGGGTTGTGGTCGGAATTGTCTCTATGGGTTGAGGCATGTTTCTGCAGAAATGTCGTTACTGCTAACATATGCACCCTGTTATTTTTTCAACGGATTGTTTTTTCCATCTGTTCAAATATGTGCTATTTATTACCCTGAAGCAGCAATATTATCTAATTCCCAGCCTTAAAGTTTTTGACATAGCATGCTCTTGGCCCTGTATTAAGTGAACTGGATCTATTTTATATTTCTTAACATGCATTGCTTGACTTTGTCTCTCTCTCTCTCTCTCTCTCTCTCTCTCTCTCTCTCTCTCTCTCT
>OU015753.1:107585245-107646005 GCA_907169655.1 Acomys percivali
CTCTCTCTCTCTCTCTCTCTCTCTCTCTCTCTCTCTCTCTCTCTCTCACACACACACACACACACACACACACACACACACACATACACACACACACACACTGTAAATCAAGATTCATTAGACTGCTGGGCAGATTTCCTTGCACTGCCATCACTCTCTGCAGTACAAACGGTCACCATGGTAAAGCCCTGCTGACAGCAAATGCCAGAGAAGGAGTTGTCTTCCTAAAGACGTACCAGCACTGAGAGCAGGCAGCCTCTGGATGCACAGGCACAGCTTCCATTACTCTTAATGGGCACTGTACACACACAGCGCCCATTACCACTAATGGGAGCTAAGTGCAAACACGAGGAGAGAAGCTGGTGAAAACGACCCAAGAGACAAGCAAAACTCTGTTGCCTGCTCGAGAATGTTTAAATTAAAAGCAGAACAGAACTGAACTTGGGACCCCAGGGGAACCGTTTAAACTTCAGTGTGGTGGGGACCATTTCCTCTCCTCTCTCTGCTCTGTGCCTCAATTTCCTCGGCCTTGCATCTCAGATGAGAGCCAGTGGCCTTGTGGCCTCTTCAAGAAATGACCTGGAAATGAACTTCACACTTCCGTTGACTCAAATGGTGAGCTTGAGGAAGCTTCGTCTGGGGAAGGGAACGGCGCCTGGGTGGTTGCGTCACAGCGTGAGCAAAGCATGCGGCACGCGCTGTGCTTAATGGTACTTAGTGGCCCGGAATGGGTTGGTAAGGCAGTATTATCACAGCAATTTGGTCTGTTATTTCCCAGTCCTGGAAACCATCTGTTCTCTCACAATGTTCTTGTAGAGGGTGGTGAAAGGAAAGCAGGAACACAGTTCCCACCCACCAGAGGGCTGGTGCTGGCTTTATAGACATGGAAGGTGGCTTCAGTGCCTCGGGCCATGTCTTCTTCATCCAGGCTCTTTTCATAGGAGTAAGCTTATCTCTGAGAAACAATTTTTCATCCGGGGCCTGAGGGTGTGCAGTCTTGGACTCAGAATGCAGACACTTTCTCCAGCTCTGAGTCCAGAGCTTTAGTCTTCCGAAGGACAAAGGCCCCCTGAGGTAAACCTCCCTCTCCTGGCTCTGCACTGGTATCTGAGGACCAAATGCACAGACACAGAAGCGAGCTGCTAGCTCCAGGGGAGATGATTCCAGGACTCTGGAGATATGGAAGCTGTGTGTTATTCAAGCTCTTGCCTGCACCAGTGATTTCCAAAATTAGTTTCAAACACAAAATCTCAACAAATGCTTATTTTTAAAGAGATGCAGAGTGTGGATATGGAAATAGAAGGTGCCTGATGTTTCACATATGCTAATTTATTATTTACAGTAATGTCACCCCCACCCCACATGCTTCCATAAGTTAGACACCTGTTTAGTCAAGCCATGCAGTATGGTAAAGCAGAAAATCATGAAGGAGAGGACAAAGGTGAACTAGGAGTGGATGACACAGTGTGGATGGTGAAAGTGAACAGAGGAAAGGGACACGGGGGGGAGGAGAGGAGGGTTGGTGGAAAGTGATAGAAACCCTCAGGCCAGGCCATTTGGGAGGCCCTGTGTGGAACTGCTGTGGGGTGAGAGAGCAAGGGGTTGGGAGCCGGAGAGAGGTTTGCTTTCTGCTCAGTCTTCCTCTCCGTGTAGGTTTGAATGGACTAGATAAGCCTTTCCCCCATTTCTCCGTCTGTCAGGAGGAAAGAAGACTGACCATCCTATTTTCCCTGCTAGCCAGCTTAGGCAATGCACAAAAATACCTGATAGAGTCTAAATCCTAATCTTATGACAGATAAAGCACCGGATTAAAGACAAAAATCAAACTGAAGGGATCACCTCTGTCCAGGCGCTACAATGCTCCCTGCTGTGCTGATCCAGCACACCAAAGCCCTGAGTGTTCATCCACTGAGCGGCAGCTCTAGCCCTCATAGCCTGTTTTGCAGGGAGCACCTTCATCCAATACTATCTTCATCCTCTTTAAGAAGCAAATAAAGAGAAATAAAACTTGCTATAAAACAATTATTTCATTTGGTACCAGTTCAAAGGTGAGCAATCTGACAAGTCTTTCAAAAGTTGTTACATAACCAAAATTTTCCTGATTTAAAAACAGGGCAGCCTCAGCTTGATTTAGGGAAAATGGGAGGGAGGGAAGAATGGGAGGATACAAGGGATGGGATAACCATTGAGATGTAACAAGAATAAATTAATAAAAATAAATTAAAAAAATAAAAATAAAAATAAAATAAAAAAATAAAGTCATCTCTACTTTCACCACAGAACACTCACTCTAAGCAACAGAGACAGGACTACAGGCAGGGAAGCACTTGGAGGCCACACCTCACACGGTGACTCTTTCCTATTACAGACCTGACAAATCCTTACTGACTTCAGAAGCAGATCTCCACCAAACCCAAGGCTCTGGAGTCCTGAGGAGATGTGAGTGTCTTACTCTATGGCATGCATCGTGCATGGGCCAGCTTCCACTCTACTTCTGTGCATTACGTAATGGCATGCCTCATGAACCAGCTTCCAATGTACTTTTGCACATTACATAGCATTTTTATCTATCCATTTTTTTTCCTTTGATAAACTGCAGTCACTTTAAATGTGTTTCGTTTCCAGCTGAGCATGGCAGAAAAACTCAGTTAGAGGTTTGGATAATAATTGACTTTTTTTCTATATGTATTTACTTATTTGCCTTTTGACATATTTAAACAGCCATACAGATACAAGTTATTTTACAAAAGTGCAAGCCAGCATATAGTTTATGTACTAAAGTAGTTACATAACTGCTTGCATAGTTAATTAATTCCTCTTTGTATAAATAGGTGCCCACTGAGCCAAGTATAACAGTTGATGCCGTAATAAGCATGAAAACCTGCCAAGCTGAGCTAGGACACCTCATGCTCATGTTCCTGATACTGTCTTGTAGCTCTTAGAAAAGACAAAGAAATCATAGCTTGGTCTGCGGACACACTAGGGGACTGTGTCCTCTGTAATAAAATGCTGAGATAATTGTATACGTCTAAAGAATACTGCTTCTTCCAGCTCCATTTAATACTTTGTTTTTCTCTGATTTGGATTGACAGTTTTCTTTCAATGATGTCAGCATTTGCATAACATGCAATCATTTATCTACTTCAGTGCTGTGGACAGTCTCAGTTGGGTATAGGTCCTTGGGAATGGGGGTTCTTGAAGCATCCGTGGACAAAGACAGGTGAGTGACAAACAGAGACAAACCAGGTGTAGTGTTTGAATCTGAGTGTATTTTGTAGGCAAGTAAGTTAGGTTTTTATACACATTTTTTAGAAACAGGGAGTGTTTATGTGGTTACATTATTTTTCATTCAAGGAAGTTAGCCAGGCATACACAATTTAAAAATACAGGATGCAAAGTAATAATGTTGTCATCAATCCTGAATCACCATTCTTAAGTCACTAGCTTGGTATCAGTACGCATGTGCCCTCTTTATCAGAGGTCAATGTTCTCTCATTATGCCAAGCATCTGTGAGTCAAGACAGTTTTTTCTTAGCTCTTCCATCACTATCTGGAGCTTTCTTAAACACTTTATTTGTAAGTCATAACATAAACTATGATTAATCCTTAGCCGTGTTTTTATTAACAAGTGGGGCAGTACTTGGTGGTAAAACTCTGAATGACCCTTGGCTGCAGTCCCAAGTTAGGGGGTCTCCTACCAACATAGTTACATTTGAAAAGTTCTGATAAGAAAGTAAAAACAAAGGCAGAATGTTCCAAAACAAATGAGAAAAAAAAGAGAAAAGGAGGGGGGCTGTAATTAGTTACCCCTGGGAAGAACATCAGACCCGTTCCAGGAGGCTCTCCCTGGGGGGGGGGGGGGTGTCATCGCCTCGGGTTTGTGTGGTAGTTGTCACACAGACTCCACTGGAGGGGTCGTGACACTTCAAGGCTATCAAACCATTTCCTGCAGGAAGATGACACTATGCCTTGGCTCAGTGAATTTTTAGTAGTTTGGTGGATAGGATGAGCACCAGAAATTATCCTCTGTACACACTTGACTTGGCGATCTGCTAATATCACAAATCGACTTATCACTGTGGTTTTTGCAAGACTTAAATGTGATGAAGTCTGACATGAGCATCATGTGTACATCACATACACCACAGAAGAAGTCCGTTTGCCGTGGTTACCATAGACACCATGTGCTTGTATTCACTGCAACTACAGGTGGAGCTTCTGCTCCAACTATGCAGTGTGGGTGCTGGTATCCCCATCAAGGACGTGAGGAAAGGAGGCTCCAGCCTCAAATATCAAGAACAGGAAGAAGTCAGAACTTTAAATCCCAAGGACGTAAAATAGAGATAGTCCCCTGGCATTGAGATGGGCGGTCAGGAGCTTGAGGCCCACGTGTGTTCCTGCATGCTTCCTCTTTATCTCTCTTCTTGGTGCCCGCCATATGTCTCATCCTCGGGGAGCCCCGACTTTGGCGCCAGCCATAGGTGCAATCTTCATTGTGCTGTCTCTCAGCTCTCAAGGTTTGCTTCACGAACCTCCAAGGACACAAAGGATCTCTGTGATATGGACTCCCATCTGATCTCTGACTTCCTAAGTGTTGTGAAAGACATGTACAGATGCAAGCAATATCTCAGGTGGCAAGAGGTCATGGTCAGATCCGTGGGTGAGAAGTGACACGCATTTTGAGTCAGACTGCATGTCATCTGATGAAAAGTGCCACAATATAAAGATAGGATTCCTTGATGTTACTTTTAAGGACAAACATTTCCTTTGGGGGTGGATGACTGTTTATAAGTTCTTTCTCCCCAGGTTGTCTGATAAGGTCCACCTCACCTGTCAGGAGACGTGATAGGATGACTTGAGATAAACCAAGTCATCCAAACCAAGAGATAAAGAGTTTCTTCAGACAGGGAAGAAGAACCTTCCATCTGTGTAAATCTTCATCAAAACCTGCTTCAAGTTAGAGAAGACTTCACTGTGGAAAAGTGTAATGGTAATTAACACTGTCAAAGAGGCACGATGCTGTCCATTAATATTAACCAGTTATGAAAATAGCCACCAGTCACAGTCATAGGGAAGGGAGTAAGGGGAAAATGGGAGGGAGGGAGGAATGGGAGGATACAAGGCATGGGATAGCCATTGAGATGTAATATGAATAAATTAATAAAATATGTTTAAAAAGAACAACAACAACAAAAAGAAAATAGCCAGAAACAAATATGACACTTCAGAACAAGAAATATCATAAAAGACCAAAGAACCTTGGGACGAGTGCAGAGGACAATACTGACATGCCCCAAAGACTAACAATGTGTGCAGAGAGTGTCAGTGCAGGCTTTCAGCAGGGTGAGTCCTTGAACACTGGGAAGCAGACAGACCACATTACCTTGCAATCTCAATCCTGTGTAATGTCTGTACAGAGGAATTAGATTGTTACCTCAAGGAAGTAGTTCCCACACCATGCTCATTATAATATTGCTCACAATAGTAAAAACAGTCTAAGTGGGTAAAGGAAATATCACAAGTAAATGCATGCCTGTGCAGTAGAATGTCTCTTAGCTTTAGAAAAGAAAAGGAAAACCTGTTACATGACAATATGGATGAGCCCAGAGGGCATTGTGATGAGTGAAAACGTGAGCAGAAAGGTATAAGATCTGAAGATGTCAAACTCAAGACAAGAGAGAAGGTGTTACAGCATTGGTACTCAGAGGCAGTGGGGAGAAATGATCAAAGGGCCCAAACTGTCAGTTGCAGGATGGTTAACCAATGCAGATCTATGGCCGTGTGCTACATAGAGAAAGCAGAACTGCTGTAGGCTTGACTTTGGTTCAGAGAGCTGATCTTAAACATCCTCATCACTCACAAATAAACAGGTTGTCACGTGAGGTGGTGAGCTGCAACTCTGTGATCATCCTTACACACATATACATAAAGCAGAGTGTCATTCAGTATACACTGCATGTGTACAAAATTTTATTTGTCGAGTTAACATTAACAAAGCTGAAAAAGTAGTGGGGAGAATAAAAAGATATGAAAACTGTCTACACACCATGCAACTATGCACTAGCGGGAAAGAAACAAGTCCAATATTAATTCAAGCAGGTAAAGAAACGGCTATGTACACATGTAAATTTTATAAAATGTTGATTGTGTGTTTTTACACTAAAAGTGTAGACATTCTTAGAAACAGTGATGGGTACAATGAATCAGTCTGTAACACCAATGTTTGTGAAGGTACAAAAATTGTTGCATTCTTTGGCTTTTAGTCATCCTTTATAACAATGTAACAATGAGTCATATAACACTAGATTAAACCAATTGCATCCTGAGTGCTGGGATTAAAGGCATGCTGCACCACCAACACCTGGCTGCATCTTTTTTTTTTTTTAAGCTATAATCAAAGCCAGGCTAGCCAAAATGTGGGCATAGGCCAGGATCATCTTTTACATGCTGTTCCATGAATACCAACCATCTTCCAGGAGATCAAATCTATGCTTTGAGGTTATCAGCAGGCCTTGATCAGGGCACCCAAGTAACCTAGGAGGATAAATTGGGAGATGCCATTAATTGGATGGAATGAGAACAGAAACCCGTCCAAATGTAAGTTCGAGCTTGACACCTCTGGGCAGACACTGGTGGCTGGGCTTTGCCAAGTGTTTTAGTTGCCCCCTCAACAGAAGGTCAAGCAACTGCCAAGCGCCCTCACTGACACATGACTGAGGGAGGAGAGCAAATGGATGTTGCTACAAGGAAACTGAAAGCTGTGTTTAGCAGCACTTTGCAGATTAGACTTGTAGGGAGCCCTATTAAGCCACTACACTTCTATTGTTGTATCCAGGAGTTTCCAGCACAGAGTTGAGAATTTGAAAATCTCCATTCTGCATAATAATCCATTTAAAGCACTCTCTTGGAAACTATCTGTGATAGTACATTTCTAACAAGATGTCACCTTCCAATGAAGCCTGACCACCTAGCAAGAAAACAAAATAGAACATCTTGGCATGGTGCTTGAAAGAAATGGTTCCAAAAGCAAGAGACTGACATCCTCTATCCACAAATAACCCTTCAGAACTCTTTGACGATTGCCTAGTCACAATGAAGCAGGTATGAGGAACAAAGGCAACGTTAGAAAAACAGATGAACTTGGTGTTTGACATATTTCCTGATTATCTTCAACACTGCTGTGACTTACGTCGGTGGGTCAGTTCCCTTGATGCGATGGGCCCAAGCCATCCCTGCCTCTAGCAGGTAAGAAAGCTCTCGGCGTGTATGTCCCTGTGCAGCTGTAGTTATTTCTGGCAACAAATATTTACAAAGCCTCTTTTTGTGCCACTGGGGACATTCCAGCCCCTTTAGCAACTCAATGCCCAGTAGGGGAAGAGGACCGGTAATAAAGAGGGGCAGCTGCCACCAAGGCAGCAGGGTAGGAAAAAGATAACCCCGGAAATATTCAGGACGTAACTTGACAGGGCTTTGAGAATGCCTTGTGTAAGAAATGAGATTGGGTCAAGGATGAGAGTCATAAGAACTAAAACTATTGGATGAGCAAACAAAGAATGGGCGAGGGAAGGTGTGGAGTCATAGAAAACCGGCTTCCAAGTAGGAATTGCTGTTGGACTTTCAAGGAGAACAAGGGAGATGCGGCTAAATGCTGTAAGTAAGTGTGTATTGGTAAGGGGCAGGACTTTAATGTAGTGACTTCTTTCCCCTTTTTAAAGCCACATTGAAAACCTTCCTTTACAGGGCAGAGAGACAAGAAGTGTGCAGGTCTGGAGGGAGACCACTTTGGGGAGGCTGCCCCAGGGCTTCTCTTAGTGTGATGAAAACGCCACTACCAAATTAGTTGTGGATGAAAGGATTGCTTCAGCTTACACTTCCATGGCGCTGCTCATCACAAAGGAAGTCAGGACAGCAACTCAAACAGGGCAGGAACCTTGAGGCAGGAGCTGATGACCACCAGCCCAGGGGTATCAAATTAATCACTTATTAAGATAATTATCTACAGCTAGATCTTATGGAGACATCTCAACTGAGGTTCCATCCTTTCAGATAACTCTAGCTTGTGTCAAGTTGAATAAAACTATCGAGCACAGGTGATGAGAAATCCATAGGTGAGAAATCATCATGAGTTAGAAGGCACTATCCACTGAAGCCTGGAAAGGACGGGGTTAATTGTTATTGGTGACGGGCAAACAACACTAATTTTAAGATCTGGTTTTTCCGTTTCTTTAGTTTTTTTTGCTTTTAATGCTCAGAACCTAGGCAGAGATGAGGGAAAGAAAATGGCATCAGACTGATCTAAAGTTGAAGGTTTTCCACAAGTCTGAGGTGTTGGAAAGCAAAAGAAAGGATCTAAGGAAAACAACAAATTGTTGGGGATCAGGGAAGGACCATGGGAGGGGCTGACAGAGGGAAGAAGATGAGGAAAGGGTCAGACACTAAGATCTCAGGGCCGGATCTGTGGACACTTACAGAAGAAGACACAAGGTGAAGACACGTGGTCAGAATTAAGATTTCTGCTTACAGTGATGATGGGAGAGGACCCCTCCAGGAGCTGAAAGGAGGACCCTGCACTGAGGAAGCAAAGCTGCCTGGGCACACTGGCCTGTGTGTAGGAAGTTACTCAGAAGAAGAGGGGATGGGCGGGGCTATAGAGGGTGCTGACTTCTACAGAGGATGCGAGGAATCGGCCAGTCAGGGGCTGACCCTAACCATGTGGAGTGGAAAATGGAGACAACCATGGTAAACAGAGTACCCGTAGCAAAGGAAATGATCTGGAATGAGGATTGGCGAGTGGCACGTGGCCACTGGCACAAGCCTGGAGCTGTGTGCCCAGGATGTAGGAGGAAGTGGGCTTTTCCCCGTGAATGCATCTTACTCCCTTTCTCAGCAAGAGGGCCACCCTCTGTAGGTTTATTAAAATTTAATCGTCGTTTTGAAGTGAGCTTATTTGTAATTGGTTTTGTGGATAATAAATCTCTTTTCTTTCTCCTTTCAAAGCTGGCTGTGTTTTCATGGTATGAGTTTCTGGGCCCTTACACGACAGCTGCCCCACATCAATCTTGCATGAACAACAACAACAAAAAAAAATGTGCATGTGCCAGCAGAAGGTGAGGCCCACACTGAGCCTCCCAGCCAGGCCTGGTCACCCTGATGTGTAATCAATCAACAGGAA
Source organism: Acomys percivali (assembly GCA_907169655.1). Lineage (NCBI taxonomy): Eukaryota > Metazoa > Chordata > Mammalia > Rodentia > Muridae > Acomys > Acomys percivali. Next base: position 107,594,418 of record OU015753.1, read on the forward strand.
AGGTGTGCCTTCTGCAAAGTTCCTCAGAGAGGTCACTTTCCTAGGTGAGATCAATCTCCCCCATGCTGGTCCTGTTACAGCGGTTGCCAGTCTACCCACACAGCTCTCCTCCGGGGAGCGAAGATGTGTCTGAGAATGTGCGGTGTCTCCTCAGGTTAGATTACCTTGTGGCATAACTCACTGTACATGCACCTCATAACTAAAAAGCGATTGGGGATTTTTAAATACTACCAGAAAGCATTCTGTTTTTTTTTCGGGGGGGGGGGGGGGTATTTGGCCGGCAAATTTAAAATTAACCCACGGGGTTGACGGGTTGGCGGGGGGGGCGGGGGGGGGGGGCGGTCAGCAGTTCTTTCTTTTGAGATAGAAAGCAGGGAGAATTGTCCATGCTCTGTGCCCTGGAAGATTCTGGCTGGAAAGTAAGTATTTGGTCTCATGGCCTGTAAAGGAGATGGATACTTTTACTGCATAGACGATACATGTCACCCCAATATGTCATCCATGTATCTATGCTCTCTTCTCTAAGACTCGGTATAACTTTCAACTTTCTCTGGAGAGCTCCCCCTGACTACTTCCAAAGTCAGAGAGTGCTGGGTAACCAGGAAAACCGTGTGTGTGTGTGTGTGTGTGTGTGTGTGTGTGTGTGTGTGTGTCTGTGTGTATCTGTGTGTCTGTGTGTGTGTGTGTGCATCCATTCTAGTGTGTACAAGCCAGAGCTGGTCATATGTGTCTTCCTTAATTATCCCCACATTCTGTTTTGAGGCAGAGTCTCTCACTTAATCTGGGGATCACCAATTCTGCAAGACGGAGTAGCCAGCAGAATCCAAGGCTCTCCCTGTCTCTGCCTTCCCAGAGCTGGGATTACAGGTGTGCACCGACAACCCAGCAGTCCTCAGTGTTTTGGGAGTTGAACTCGTGTCCTCATGCTTGTATATCAAGTCCTTTGCTGACTGAGTCATGCCCCCAGCTCCAGTCAAGACCCACACTTGCACTGCAGGCTCGCCAGTGCAGATCTCTCTGTCCATGCAGAGCAGTCAGGAGAGGGAAGATTTCCTGGTGCCGCATCAGAAGCTGAATCATGGGGCTTGAGTGTAGACTGCAGCTCACACCATGAGACCTACTGTCCTCAGGGCTTTGGGCTTTCAGTGAGACTGTTCCACCAGCTCCAACTCTGCCACACCTCCAGTTCGGCTGAGTGCAGACTTCTCGGCCTCTGCAGTTCTGTGAGCCAGATAAGCAAGCAAGCAAGCAAGCAAGCAAAAGGCTGCCCAGAAGGCTTTGACTAACACATGGGTGAGGACACTGAGGCCATGCACTCTCTGTTTCTCTACCTTGCTGGACACCACCTGCTTCTGCTCTGAACCGAAGCTTCCACATTACTCATGTTAGCATGATGAGCATAGGGAGCCATATCTCCATGATCAGATGCTTGATGAGCGAGGCCTGTTTAATACTCAAGATGGAATCCTTGTCCTTCTGAGAAGTAACCAGTCATTCAGATAATTCACACAAGGTGTGAAAGCGAGGTTCAAATCCAAAAACATATAATCCTAAAAATCCTGCGGGATTTTCTATAGCGCGTGCCTTTGTGCCTTTCTATTTCTGTCCTCAAAAAAATTTTTTTCCTTAATAATTGAGTTTAGCTTTAGAAATAACTTTAGTAAGTGACAAATGAAGACTCTAAGGGCCACAATGTTTGAATTCAAATCTGAACACTCACCTTCCATTACTTGTGCAACTGCAGATGGTCTGGCCTCCCTGCCTCGATGTCAGTGGGGATATCAAGTCATGTGACCTATATGAAGTCAGGCGGCACTGCCTAACCTGACTCTTAAAGTGACTGGCCTCAATGACAGCCACAGGCAGTGTGAGGGACACTGCCTTGGCCTGAGGGTGGAAGTGCTTCTGACTCTATCTGCAGAGGCTGGTTCTCCTGAAGGCAGCTGTTGCGGGGCATGGAGATTCATGGAATGATCCTCCCCCTAAAGAGCATCTTTTGTGGTGTTGGTGGGTGTCCAAGGAAACAGAAACTTTCAAGGCCTTTGTGGTTTATGTTGAGGGTCAAGACACTGGCCTTTTCACCTGCAAATCACTAACCAAGGAAAGGCAAACTTGAGTGTAGAAAACCATGCCCATCCCACAGTGAGGCCACACACCAGGACATAATAAGGAGCCAAAGGATGTGTGTAGAGCTAAGAACTGGGCCAGTATTTCGGCTGCCATCACATCTCTAATAATGGCATTACTCATAACAGAGCCTGACACCCATGATGAAATGAAGAAAGGTTCTAAGTGTTAAAATTAAGTATCTATATATTGAAGCAAGCTGAGCTCATGGGCCCACTCTGTCTCTGTCACCAACTGTCAGCAAGACGGAAAAGTCAGAGCATCTTCTTGTCCTTTCAACACTATTAACCTTCCTTTGTCCTTCAGGTTTTAATAAGCCACTGGTGTTCATGACTGCGCCTTCACTTTCCTGATTGTAGTTCAAGGGACCAGGTAACACATGACAGGTGAGCATGTTTCAAAAAGAAGAAAACACCATGGCATGCAAACATAACATACATGGCTAAGTCTAGACAACCATTTGGCCAAAGTCAGGAAACCTCCACTATTTTAAGTCTTAATAAGCCATAGAGGGGGTATTTCTAAACATCAATCCCCATCATCAGAGAAACTGAAGGAGAAGGACTGTTGCCAGAAAAGCTGCACGCAAGATGACACTGTGAGTTGGGTGTTATGGAAACAGGTTTCTGAGCATGGGAAGACACCCCCAACAGTGCATAGACTCAAGCCTGGAAACAGGGCCAAGGCTTTAGATCACCTTCTCAACTGTGCATATTATTGTAAGACAGACACCGAGTGTTGGAGCACTTGGTGAGGTGCGGATTCTTAGAGACTTGGAGTCAATTGTCACATAATCTAAAGGTATGAGGTCACTGCCATCCTTGAGGGCAAACAAGAACCAACATGGTGTCACAGCACAGCACAGCACAGCACAGCACAGCACAGTAAGGACCGGACAGCTAGAGCCCAAGAAGAGCTCCTACACCAGAGGCTTCATAGAGGTGGCATTGTATTCCCCGAGCAGATGGCAGAGCTGAGGCCGAGTCTGCTTGAAGTGTACCACCTCCACCTCATGGGCAGTGTCTATGTGGAATCTAGAAAATGGTTAGAGGGCTCACTCGCCTCCCTTGAGCCCAGGTCCTGAGTCAAGAGTCAAAAGTGAAAACACAAAACATAATGACATTCACCAGAAATATCCTTCTCCATGGAATAGCACACCAATTGATTGTCCAGTGCCAAGTGGTAGCCCTGAAAATATACATACAAGGAGCGCCATGTATGCATACATATATATGCATGTAACAATAATCAATGGAAAAAAGAGGGTAAATTTGAAAGAGAACAAGAAGGGTACATAGTAGGACTAGAGGGAAGGTGGAAATGGTGCAATTATATTATAATCTCAAAAAATAAAAGATTGGGTTTTTTTTTTTTTTTACAAATGATAGTCAGGTGACACATGTCAGAATGGCACAGAGTACAGAGGCCTGGAGACAAACCTGGGGATTCAAGTGTCTCTCTGTCTGTCTTATGTTATTGGCTGACCATCTTCACTCAAGATCGGTGCTGGATTCAGCAAACTGGAGCATTTGTTTTTGCTCGCAGAGCTTTTTTTTTCCCCCCATGACCCAGCATAGCTTCCTCTGTACTTTTACAGATTGCACTAATTCACAGGGTTAAAGATCTCAGAACCTCATTTTCTACAGGCAGGTACTGACATCTTACAGAATGAGTCCCTAGAACTTCAATGTCTGGGAACACAGCAAGGTAACTCCTTACATACCAACCGCAAGCCAGCTACTGATCTCCCCCATGAGACAGGCATTGCTGTGGTCCCTGGAACACTGCGAAGGCAATCCTGTGTGGCATGTATCACAGCATCCCAGCACATCCCACTGTTCTAGTAATCCATCCAGAGTACAAATCAGCTAGCAGAGTAAGTGCCTACCGCTGACAGCCGTGCACACTGTTAGGCGGTTGTGTGAGATCTGTCTCCTCACACAGCTTAGGTTGCACTTCTAAACAACAGGCCAACAGACCCGTCATGGGGTCCTATGCTTCTGAAGTGCTCTCCCTCTGTGACTGTTGTCTCTTCATTCTCTCCGTTACTTCTACTCCACTCTGGTTAGCTTCCTCTGATGCCTGTTCACGTCCAGAAGATCTGTCTGAAAATATGCAACTGCTTCCACATCTCACTGGAAATCATCACTGTTTGAATTCTTAATCCTTCTGCCACATCCTGAAGAGCAGAGTCTAAAGTTTACCTCTTGATGGCTAATCCTTTGCACTTGTTTATTTATTGGACTTATGATGTCACAAAGAGCTTTAACTGATTACTATTAATAGCAGAGGTGATTAGGATCCATTCCACTCCCAAGCACACAACTTTTTCTAAATGCATACAAAGAGTGAACCAATGATGATTGTATTAAGTTTGGTCTTTATATATAAAAAGAGTCACATCATATGCATACTTAAATCACATCTAATTAACTTCAGTACCCTGGAGGAACACACGGAGAGAGGAATTAAACAGTGGGGTGATTCCACTCACCAGCACAGCCAAGAAGCACAGCCTAAATTAAGTGTGAAAACAAGAGCTATAATGTTTCTTCAGTCTCAAGTCTCATGGGCATCCCAGAAATGAGTGTTGGTCCTAATGTTCAAATATAGCACTTTCTTCACATAACATTGCTCTCATAGGGAAGGTGAGCACCTCGTCAAAACTCAGGGGCAGAAATAGCACCATGTGCCCATCCTGAATGTGAACCTGGAAGCTGGACCTGTTGAAAGCTGTGTCCATGTCTAAAAAGGCATCTTCCTCGTGTTTCCAAAAGGCAAATCTGCTCTATATAACATCTGCCTTATAATCTGCTGTGGAGCTTGACCTTGGTGTAAACGACACATTTATCTTGCTGCCGAATAGAGCCAAGATCTTTGAACCTCACCTCTCTGACCCAGGGTAGCAGATGCTGTCTGTGGCCTCCCATATGCAGTCTCCATTCACTGCCTCCCATCAGCATCTGCTGCTGTAGCCCAGGCTTATGCATGGGGGCTGGCCAGATGTATAGGGGAATTAACGAACCACAGAGGCACCTATAGCAAGAACCTACAGGAAGGAACAGATGAGAGGCTAATTCTGGGGTGCATGGCTCACATGTCCCCAGAGTTTCCCAGCTACAAGGAGAAGTAACTCCCTTGCTTCTGCTGGCTCTTATACACCGGCTCTGTCTCGTACCCTCTCCATCCCCTAAGAATGTTTGTGGATCCACTGAGGGTCAAATCGCCCTTGAATCCCTGTAGGAGTTAGTTCTAGGGGAACCCCAACTGTGGTGCACAGAATCACCATCCATAGCATGAGGCCTAAAGCAGCAATAATGAAAATAAGCATGGGGTGCAGTGTTCCCAGTGCCCAAGTCACACACCACACATGTGGGAGAATCGCAAGTCTGCTGGGGATGATCTGAGGTTTGTACAGCCTCTGTCACAGCCCACGGTCTTTTACCTATAACAACCTCGGACATGGTGGTATCACCAAACGTGAGCTTAACGAAGTTGGTTCCTATTTGATGCCTGGGGCTGTGCTCTCCTGGGAAAGGAAGGCCTGCAGGCAGCTCAGCTGCTCTCTGTGCCAAGGAAGACATGTCTTTCTATGAGACCATGGGTGTCCACTCTGTCTCTTATATTCAAAAAAAAATTTTAAACTTTACATTTCAAGTTTGTTGGTCCACGGGTAGGGTGTGTATAGTGTGAATAACCCATGAATTAAATTAAGTCATGGGCTTAGAGCATCCTTTGGGGTTAAGAAACTTTATTTATTTATTTATTTATTTATTTATTTATTTAATTTTCTGCATATGCCTCACATTAACCAAATTTAAAAAAAAACAGCAAAATGAGCCAATTAATTACTATTAATTTCTCAGTGAGAAAAATCTATAGATCCATAAAGCTTCGCTCTCAGGAGGCTATGCATGTAGAGAAAAGCTTGAGGGCAGGTGGTTGGGGAAAACACAGGACACTGCTAAAATTTCAGGGTAAACAGAACTCCAACCATGGTCTGTGGTGTTCCTGAATGATGTTTGAGAGACTGCTCTGTGTTGGGAAGGATGAAATGGTTAAGGGTGTGTGGCACTTGATGGGGGCATCTCCTCTAAAGTTGTCATCGCAACATTCCCCATGGAATTTCACAATACTCAGCTGGGAGGGTTGACCTAAAGCAGAGGGGTGTTAGTGGGTATTCACTGTTGTTCTTAGGAAGGATTTACAGAACCAAACACCCCAGCATCTGGAATCTGTTTGCTGTATTTAAGCCACAGCCTGATGCTGGGGGAAGGGGAGGTCTTCCTTCACCTCCTGCGTGCTGTGACAGTTGACATGGTTGACACATGACCTGCAGTATTCATCCTAGGTGTGTAATGTGTCTCATTCAAACACAGAAAACAGTCTCCGAGTGTTACACAACGTGGAAGACCAGACACAGGAAAGATACAGAAGAGGCTTCCTCCCCAGCATTCATCCTGCAGAACTGTGTCTGAGTCTTACAACAGCCCTTTGGTGCTTATTACAGCACTGTCTTTGAGAGCCAGTCTCCGGGCTGCTGTGTTAATGAGCTCTACAGAGAGAGAGAGAGAGAGAGAGAGAGAGAGAGAGAGAGAGAGAGAGAGAGAGAGAGAGAGAGAGAGAGGGGGCACCGAGGGGAGGAGAGGAACAGGGGCGGAGAAGCAGGGTGTTCAGAAAGGGCGCCTTGTCAGAACCAACTACACAAAAGCAGTTGTAGCATGGTGGATGTTTCAGTATTTGTAGTTTTCAAGACAACACATGGCAAAAAATATTTATTTAAATCCTGTTAATTTTCCTTTCGACCCTAAGAAGTCTTCGGGGTTACAGAGGCACATCCGTACTGAGCTGCTATAGCCGCGGGACAGCTGTGTGGGGATCTATCACTTGCTCAGCTATAGCCACGGGACAGCTGTGTGGGGATCTATCACTTGCTCATTATTGTGAAGTACAGACAGGAGGTTGGCAAGAGAAATCAGGTTTTTAAAAATTAGTATTGAATAAAAAGGTATGAGGTACTTTTTGCTTTTATGATGAATATATTTCACATAAATGTCCTTAACCCTCTTGGCCTTAACACACACACACACACACACACACACACACACACACACACCATACACCACACATAGATAGACTCACACATATATACACACCACACATGTATATACACACATATACACACACATGCACATATATACACCACACACACATGCACACACAGAGATACACACACACACACACACACACACACACACATGATCGTGTGCACATACATTCCTCAGTTAATGGCACTGAAGCTTCTTCTGGTTAATAGTAAAATCAAACAGACTGACCCTAGAGATTATATACCAACAGCACAACAGTATCTATATGATTCTGTAGATAGCAGAGAGACAATGACCCCTGACCCACATTCTCCTCGTGAGATTACATCCATAACAGCCAATCATTGTAATCAGCCTCATAATCAATATCTGTCATTGAGAAAGAATGTGGGCAGCTGATCAAAATCTAGTATAAAAACTGGAATTCAGTCTCCAAGTAAGAAAATATTTGATTTCTACAATTCTTAACTCCTGAGTCTCCAATATTCTGTCAGTTTGTTGGTTTCTAACCCAGAAGAAAGTACCCTATTTACAGAGCAACAAGAAAAGACTGGAGGAGTTCTTGAAATAATTTGTGTTGCTGGCTGGGGAGAAGGCTCATTTAGTAAAGTACTTTCATGAAGACCTGGGTTCAGTCCTCAGAACCCACATGAAAGTTGGGCTTTGTAGTGTACACTTGTAACCCACGTGCTGCGAGGGGGCCACCCATGGGCTCACAGCTAGCCAACCAGCCCAATCTGAGTGTCCTAGGTCACAGTGAAAATACAAGGTAGGTGGTGGCTCCATCAAAGGTTGATTCTGGCCCACAAGAACACATACCACACATACACACATGCACGCATGCACTCACTCACACTCACACACACAGGCGCACACACACACACACACGTACACATTGCAGAGGGATAAACAAATGGAGACTTGGATACAGGAAACTGTTTAAAGCTTATAAAAATAAGTTTGAAAAAGAAGCCACCCAAGAACATTCAGATGAGAAGTTGGTCTGTTTCTAACGCCTGTCTCTCAAAAGATAACGAGTGCTACACACACAACCATCACCCGTCTCTCCACTACTCCCCTCTTCCTCCACATCCAGAAGCTGGGAGTGTTGGATGTGTGCCAAAGGTGTCAATTTGAATGCTTGCTAGTTGAGCCAAATGCAAATATACTTGGTATTAAAACACATTTTCTTCTTTCCACAGATATGATAAATGCAGGTCACAGAAGTCCAGGAAATATGCAATAATCTTTGTCACTGATCCTGGCACAATGAACTGGGAAAGCAGGTAATTGTCGGCTCTGGGAGCTTCCTGCACTCCTTGAGTGAGGCCTTGAGAGGCATCGCTCTTGTGATTTGGAGGAGTCCTATGATGGGCCTGTGCTGGCACACAGACCTGAAATGCCATCCTCAATCTCACACACAGTGATCACATATGGCAGATTAATGTCAGCAAGTCTTTGCAAAAGTGAGGTTCATCATCGGAATTCTCCTCCCCTACTGAGTTATGACCTATTGTGTTTCCCGGCAGTACCCCAAGGAGATGAAAAAAGATGGTTGGAAACGTTACATAGCGTCCATTAAAAAGGTCTCCTTTGACATCACTCAGATAAAAGCAGCGGAAAGACTGACGAAGCTGTCACTCCTAGAAAGCAGCGCATTGCACGATCATAGTGATGCACCTATCTAAACTAAACATGAAGTAGATCATGCTTTGAATGTCATTTTTAAACATATTAGAATGACTGAATACACACATTGCTGATGCCTCAAATCACTCACTTTGGACGGATTGTTGCACATTGTTAGGGCTTTGAACATGAGGAAAGACGGTAACCAAGGCTATAGTTATGGCTCTGATTTCTATATGAACTATCTAATGTGGCTCTCTTCCACGGCTGAAGTCACATTCATCACGGTGACAGAGTGCATGTTACTGGTCTTGTGGTAAGACACAGTAGGATAGACCAGGCGTTCCTGTGGGTTCTGTGCACCCCAAATTTCTGGGCTTTATTAATGATTTGCTTTCTTTAGGCTACCCTATCTCCTGAACCCTAATCCCTGAGACAAGTGTGATACAGACTCTACTAGCACCCAGTAAACATTGAAACGGGTGGTCTTCAAACTTAAGAAAAAGAAAACAAAACGTGTAAGTGCAGGCCCATCCGTTTGGCTTCAGATCCAATTTGCTAACGCTTGCAGTCCTGAAGCCTTGTTTCTGGCTCACATGGTTCCTGGAAGAGTTTTCAAGCAAGAAATAGTTTATTATATAAGAGCTACGAGGGTTCTGGATAAAGTCTGCACCCTGGGGAATATCACGGCCACTAGAGTTGTGCGAATGTCACCTGAGGTTTTCCAATTGCTTCTGTGTGTTCAATTATCCTTCCGAGGTGCTTTGTGCAAGGACAACAGCACAATTCCCCCATGTCTTAACTTCTGCTCTAGTATAAGGGACCATGGAAAGCAGACCGGCACCCAGGACCCACCCCAGAGCCTCACGCCAGCCTCTCTGCCTCTTTGGTTCTCAGTGTCCTCATAAGGTCCCCACACAGACAACCACCACAGCTTCTCCTGGCTTCCATCCTACGGCTACCCAACTATGTACAGCTATGCAACAATGAATTATACAAATGACACTTCACCAGAGGTTGGTCAGCCATCCATTTGGCTTCACTGGGATGCAGATTACCAGAAGTGACTTTAATCTGCTCCAAATGATCAAGACTCTTATTACTGAGAAAAAAAGAATGACTTTTTAAAATCCATCTTGCCAAAAGCTTTATGATTGAAATTATATCCTAAAGAGATTTTTTTTAAAGTCTTCAGTTTCTCTTTCTGGTGTAAGCAGATGCAACCTAAAATTACTCAAATATTTATATTTTTGTCAATGGCTTTAATCCATTTTGTCACTTAATTGTACAAAGCTATCTTCTACAAAATAGGATACTGGTATTTTAAAATAAATTGATTTTTTAAATGTACATGGATAAAAAAGCTACAGATGGGGTTTTACATACAGTTGTTTGCTTAGTGGATGGGATATTGAATCCCTCACCCATTAAATGCATCCTCAGCACAGATTCGGCACACCTGCTATTTCACATCTCAGGATGCTCCATGCTGAATATTGATGGTCCTCTGAAGATCCTATGGAGTTGACAGAATGAATAGGAGCAGCCCAATGCTGACATCTGCTGGACACACAGATGGATGCACCTGACTCAACCCTGTACTCTAAACTGTAGATACTTAAAGACTCACAATGCAAAACAGAACTTTGCTTCACTTGACAGGCACTGATTCTATTTGTCTGTCAATCCCCCACTTTACCTCTGCTAATGTCAGGAGGGTAGGCACTGTAGGACTCACATACCCAAGAGGCAAGGCAGTGTAGGGGCAAAATTAATGCCATATCCTATACGTAATTTATATTCCGCAATTAATGATGGTCTGTATGAGAACTTGTCCTCTAGGTGCCCTTCTTCCCGAGTTCTGGGAATGACACCTGCCAGCACTCTCCGGAAACTGCACCAGAACAATTAAATACAATTAACACCCAATGATCTCTGGAGATTCAGCCTCCTGGACCCAACCTGCTTAAAGGTCTGCATTCCTGAGATTCACAACCTTCCCTGGAGATCCAGCCTCCACCCAACCTGCCTGAAGGACTTCATTCCTGAGACTCACGACCCCGCTTATGGTTTTGTCCTTACTACCCTGTGACCTCCAACTCCTAATTACAGTTTTTCCTTATAAACCCATTACCCTTGAAGCTCCGGTATCACTCTCCTATCCTGCTCCATCAGCAAGGATGGTGATCCGAAGCTCTGAGCCAGTAATACAGGATCCCATGTATATTGCATCAGTATCGAGTCCTGGTGGTCTTTTTTGGGGGGAGGGTCTTGTCTTCTGGGTAATCTTGGCATAACAGCAGAGCAATCATAACATTCTCAATGGTGGGGCTGAGCTCAGAAATAAGACCCCACACCCAAGTGATGGTGCCACACTAGGTGCCACACCTAGATGGTGGTCTAGGCCACAGATGTCACTCCACAGCAAATGCCTTATCACTGGCTGTTCCTCTCACACGTTCTTCTGATCTGTGGAAACTCAGCTCCATGCTAAGTGGTTTCCACACCGGTGAGGTCTACTTAGTGGGTATGCTTGGATTCTATGGACCTATGGGTTATATCATGAGTTATAGGTTTAGTTTGTCAAGGTAAGCTCAAGTGTTGGGTTAGTTATTATCCTTAAGAACAATAGAGAAGTATTTGGATTTGTATTACGGTCTAGAATCAGGTGTGTATCTCTAAGTGTAGGATAATTAATTACTTTATTCAACATACGTGTTGTGTGCAGGCTCACTTACAATGAGGTCCAGCTCCTGATGTCTTAAGCTCACGGCTCAATGCTGAGAAGGGATAGCTCACTCGGTCCAGCAGATCTGCACAAGCTTTCCACCTCACCTCTGACCGTCGCACCCTTGGGCAGCAGCTCCGTGCTTTCCACTGCCAGCCTCAGCTATCTCTTTCTACTTCTCGTTTCTTGACGTGGCTGTTATGATGTTTCACAGTCAGAAAATCTTACTGTATTCATCCCTCTGGGGCGGGCTTGTTGCACTTAGCATAATGTCTTCCAAATTCATCCACCATATTGAGAGTGGCAGGACTTCCCTATTTTGTTTTGTAACTGAGTGTTCTTGGAAGATTGAATATTTACATATAAAAGAATGAAATGTAATACTGCATTTATGCCACACACAAAAACATACTAAAATTTTAGACACAAGACTGGAAACTGAAATTCACCAAAGAAAATGCAAGTGAAAAGCTTCATACACGGGGCCAACAAGTACAGCTGCAGCTGAGATATGATAGAAAAGGCAAATTACGTTGGCAGGATGACTCTGAAACAACTGGGCATGGCAGGGCTCTGCAGGATGGCTGGAAACACTGAGAACTGCGTATATGGTCAGGGATTGATAGCTAAAACCTATGTGGAATGCCTACAACTCAAAAGACACAACAAAAACATAAGCAAGCAGCTGGGCATGGAGGCGCACACCTCTAATCCCAGCAGTCGGGAGGCAGAGGCAGGTGGATCTCTGTGAGTTCGAGGCCAGCCTGGTCTACAGAGTGAGTCCAGGGCAGCCAAGGCTACACAAAGAAACCATGTGTCGATAAAACAATAATAACAACAAGAACAACATTAGTAAGGGCTTACACTGTCTCTGAGGACAGTGTACAAATGGCCTGTAGGTACAGGAGCAGATGCTCACACTGACACTTATCAAAGGAATGAAAAACAAAGCCGCAGCATCACACGTGTCAGGATGGCCTTTTATTAAAGCATGAGTGTGGGTGAAGAGACGAGCAAAAGAGACTGTACACTGGTGATGTCCACATAGATGATGCATCCACTAGGGAAATGGTAGGAAACTCCACAAAAAGTTAAGATAAAGTCAGAAACTATGATATATAAGTAATAGGCCTGTAAAAAAAAAATTTAATGCCTAGACAAGGCATTGTATGTATGTGTCCCAGAATCTATAGGAGTTTTGTGCTTTTTATTTGGCTCTTTTGTTTGTTTGCTTTGTACTATTCGCGAGTTTTTATTGTTTCATTTTATTTATTTTTAGAAGCCTGTTTGTATTCTAATGAAAGAGAAAAGAAAAGGGTTGGGGAGAATGGATAAGATCTTGGGGGTTGGGAAAAGAGAAACTGTGATGAGAATATGTTGAATGAAAAAAAAGTTTTTCAAAAAGGCCATCTAATTCATAGATCATCAAAAATAATTGAGACCAGCCCCTTTTCCACTTATGCATGTGCTAATGGTGTGCAGGGAGCATCTGGAAGTCAGAGAAGGGCCTTGAGGGACCAGTTCTTCTCTTTCTACCATGTCGATCCCAGGGATTTAACTCAGGCCGTCATGTTCAGCAACAAGTGCCCTCGCACACTGAGCCGTCACTCTGACCCTTAAGTCAGGATCTTAAAGATACATAAATACACACACACACACACACACACACACACACACACACACACACACACACACACACTTTTTCCTGTGTTCGTTGCAGATTGTTTACATTAGTCAAGATCTGAAAACTACCCAAGTGTCCTCAGATGAGGAATGGATAAAGGAAACGTAAGATATACCTACAACGTAAACTACTTCATCAAAATTCAAATGAATGCTAATTTATTGCAAAATCCTGATAGGAGCCATTCTAATTACTTTCTGTCACTGTGATAAACAGAGATCAAAACCAACTTGGAAAGGAAGAGTTTTTACCTCAGCTCTCCCGGGTCACAGCTCCTCACCAAGAGAAGCTAGGGCAGGAATTTAAAACAGGAATATGAAGTCTGGAACAGAAGTGGGGTGGCACGGGGCTTCAGGAATGCTCCAGCAGTTAGGAGCACTGGCTCTCTCTCTCTTCCAGAGAAGCCCGGTTCTGTTCCCAACACCCACCTAGTGGTTCACAACCATCTGTAACTCCGGTTCCAGGAGATCTGATGCCTCTTCTGACCTCTGTGGGCGCCAGGCATACATGTGGTGCACCACTGTAGATACAGGCAAAGCACCCATAACACATGAAATAAAACAATAATTTTAGCAAGAGCTGATGGTGAGAGCACTGAGGAAGGCTGCGGCTGGGTTCCACCCGACTTGCTTTTTATACCAGCTGCCCACCAGGCCCTTTCACACCAACCATTAATGAAGAAAACGCTCCCACAGACATGCACACAGGCCAGACTGTTGGAGTCGAGTCCTCAGTTGAGGTTCACTATCCCCATGTGACTCTAGTTTGTGTCAAGTGCGCAAAATCCAGGCAGCACAGGAGCAAACAGCAAAACACGTATTTCCAGTTGTGAGCCTAGCTTTTAATGGCTGAGCCATTTCTCCAGCCCAGCAGAACGACCGGAGCAAGGCAACCTCCTCAGCTTCAATCAATGTGTTCCTTTCAGATGACTCTGGATGGTGTCAAGTTGGTGATTGAAGCTCTGAGGACAAAGCATGAGGTATTCATTCACCTAACACCAGGCACAGATGCATAGCTATGTCATTGACTAACAACATCGCGCGGAGGGGAGGGGAGAGAGGGGACCGGCTCCCCATAGTCAGTTCTCAGAGCTAGAGGTCAACGCTGCTCTATCACAAGAGAGTAAGAACAGAACTTACTGTGTGCTGTGGAGCCACCATCCCCACCAGCAATCTGGAGGGAGTGTTGACGCAGGGGGAAAGCACCCTTCGGTGGGTGCTGCAGAGAGAGACACAGAGCACATGCGGACATGACCCTAGGTTCTCCCAGCACATTTGCAAAGCTCCCTGAGCTGTGTCTTGTGTGGGTTCAAGGCTGTTTCCTGACATTAACCTTAGATGTGCTATGTTGGCCCTAAAAGATTCTCCTGGATAAACTTCTAAAGTTCGTATTGGACAAAAACTATAAAACTAAACTTTATAGACAAAGTTTAGTATTCGTGGACTTGGGTTTTATTTCTAGAAACCACACAATCAAGACACACATTTCAAGACCAACAATGCTACTCCCACAGACCGGGAACCGTGAAGAGGAGAGAAGAGAGACGGATCTGTGGTAAGGAGGATGAGCAGGGGGTGAACAGCTGCCTCAGGGAAGCCAACCATTGGTTGAACAGGTAGCTAAAGAAACTAGTTGTTGAGGAGGGGTTGAGGAACGGAGGAAAAGGAAATACTTGAGGAAGACTCAGGCATATGCGGTACAAGCTGAAGGTCTTAAAGCCCAGGGGAACTTTATTTTTCTGGCTCTATCTGTCTGGATCTCTGTGTTACTTGCTGTCTGACTGACTCCTTCTTGCTGCGACTCTACTTTTCTGTCTCTCTTCCTGCTTATTGCCACCCATCTTTCTATCTCTCCTTTTACTTATTGTTACTCATCTTTCTGCCTCTCTTCTTGCTTGCTGTTCCCCCACCTATCCATCTCTCTTGCTGTTCCCCATCTCACTGTAGCTTACCCTCTCATGTCTGTTACTTGCTTGCCATTCTCCTTGGGCCAACCCCAGTATTTTATTAAAATGAAGTTCAATTTTTTTTTCATTACAGATTACATCATGATCTTTCTCATATTTTACAATCAATAGGGCATTCAAAAATAAACAAAGGAGGGCTGGAAAGATGGCTCAGAGGTTAAGAGCACTGACTGCTATTCCAGAGGTCCTGAGTTCAATTCCCAGCAACCGCATGGTGGCTCACAGCCATCTTTAAGGAGATCTGCTGCCCTCTTCGGGTGATCAGGTGTACATGCAGGCAGAACACTATATACATACTAAATAAAAAAAAAGTTTTAATCAACAAAGTAAGAAAACAGTCTAACAATACGAACAGTTCTGTATAACCTACAATAAAGCATTCAGCAAAAATCAATCAATTTCCAAGCAATGATCAGTGTAACCTGATTATCATTTCTTAAACAATACTTGGGAAAGTTTAATCATAAATTTCCTCAGGATAAAGCCATTGTGTTTACAAGATGGTCATGGCAACATAGCTTGAGCTAAATGTTCTCTAATAAAGAAAAAACTTGTTCTACTTCCAGTCCCAAACCAACAGATGTGCAATCCAAGCCTACAATAACTGCCAAGGGGTCTTCTATTGTAAAATATCTGTAAAGCATGATGTTTCAAGCCCACCTTCTATTTATCTCAAAGCAGATTCTAAAGAAACATTTCTACAGCTAACAGTATCTGTCTAGGTACTTTTATGTCAAGGTGTTAACTTTCTTTTATACAGTTTCTGCTTGTGTCACAGTCAGAGCAAAAACTCTATCATTGTCTCAAGCCTTTGGCCAGATGCCCTCTTTTAACGTTCTCTGTTGGAAAAAGTTTTCCCTGTATGAATTTCCTTAGTGCTGAGAAATAAAGAGAAAAAGACCAGATTTTAGACAACATTACACCTGGACCATGCATAAGATTTAATGGTAGTGGCAATCAGCCAGAGATCTTTGGAACTTTGTCAAGCAAAGCCTCAACAGCTGTTCTGGGTGTCTAGAGATCATGCTGGACAGTCTATGGTCTCTGAAACTTTGTCAAGCAAAGCCTCTATGACTCGTCCTCATGTCTGTGGCACCAGACATCCATGCAGAATTGAATGCAAGGACCCTCTATGTTTTATTTCTTTGGGAGATAACAATATACCATAAATTTAGTTGTGTGAAAAAATATAGGTTCAGTTTCTACTGCTGACCTAGTTTTCTCTCAAGGCCTCATCTCACTAGTCATCAAGGTAAGATGTAAATTTAGCAACTGGTGGTTCAGAGGTGTCTCCTTTAAGTGGTGAGATGCCTGTTGTCTCTGATGGTGACTTCAAGATGATTTTCCATTCAGTCTCCTAACCATCACATCTCAACTCTATCAATCATTATGGTTGGACGGGAGGAGGTGGCTGCAGGCAGACCCCCATTGTGTCTTCTCCCTTCTGGAACCCTATAGGCCTCACAGCAGTGCCCTTTCCTTTTGTGAAATCAGCTCTCTGAAGCCAGCTGCCTGTGTTCGTGTCTTGTAAAAGTGGGCTCCATCTCCAAATGACTGGGAATATTTGTGCTTAACCCCCACCCACGTCCCAATTCCCACTCATGCCCCTTTCTCCCTAAAGCCTCTGCCCAAAGCTACCTGTTTGATTTCTAGCTGCTTTTGTGTAATCTCTTCTGCATTATCTAGGATAGTTTGCCCCTTTTATGCCATTTAGGGGAAAAGCTGATTCCTTCTGCTCAATTTCTCCCTATATAGGTATACTATCCCAAGATTCTTTCAGCTGGCATGAACATCCTACTCTATAGCAATTTATGCCTAGTAAAAAATACTCCTTCTTAGAGGGAAGCTTGTTAAGACACAGGATGTTCTTCTAAAGGAAGGAGAAACAATCCATCTTTCCAGGAAGCTCTTTAAAACTCAGGAAGCCAACAACTCCAATGCTCCAGGAAGTTCCAAAAACTGATAAGATGCACTAGGCACCGCCCCGCCCAAGCTTATATTATCAATAAGTACTGTTGGAAGGAATTCTTAGACTATCCAACCTTCCTAGAAGAGGCCTCGTCCAGCCTACTGAGCTGCCTGAAAGTCGTACAGTGAGCTTGGTGGTTCTAGCTTTCATGAGCAGTCCCCCATGCTGGGTTGGAATTTTGATGCTGCATCTTTCTTGGAGTCATTCCTGCTCCTGAAAGCAGCCCCTTCCTTGTCTTAGAGTTTTCTGTTGCTATGATAAGACGACATGACTAAAAGAATTTTAGGAATGCAAAGGTTCATTTCATCTTACCTCTTATAAGTCCACCACTGAGGGAAGCCAGAGTAGGAACTTGGGGCAGGACCAGAAGCAGAAGGCATGGTATGGAAGAATGCTGCTTTCTGGCTTGCTCCCCATGGCTTTCCCAGTATGCTTTCTTACACATCCCAGGACCACCAGTTCAGGGTTAACACCACCCATGATGGTCTGGGCCTTCCCCCATCCACCATAAATTAAGAAAATGCCCCCAAAGCCTTCCACACAGACAGATATAGTGGAGGCATTTTCTCAGTTGACACTCTCTCCAGAAATGACGGTAGCCTGTGTCAAGTTGGACTTGCAGTATCCTTACTTTGGTCTGTCGTCAGCTCCTTATGCGAGCAGATAGATGCGTGTTCACATCTCCCCAGAAATAGTACGGCACAGCATTTACACATCAAGGCTGATGGGGACCTTAATAGGCCACAGCTCCTCTTAATGTCAACACCATCAACAGATTCTATATTCCATGCCTATTTATCTGCCCCCCCTGTCAAGAACGGCCTGAACCAGAAAGTTGGGGAACATGGAGAGAGATCCGTAAAGCTTACCCTTGCCTCACATCCTCCTCCTCCATCTAGCCCACTCTTCTAAGAATTAAAAGGCCTTGTTTCCCTTTTCATGGACCGCAGAGATGCCATGGTACTACAAGGGTTTTCTTGGTCTTCTTCAAAGGTTTTAAAGATAAAATTGCGTAGCTGAAAACAGGACCAGGGGGGTAAAAGCACAAAGACGGACTTTTCAAATATTCTGCAGTAGCTAAGGAAGTATCTAAAAAAAACATGTCGTGTCTCAGAAACATGGAGGTGATTACTTTGATTTTAGCCATCATGTGAAGCTTTTTTTTTTCCTTACACAGTCCAGAAGAAATATAATACAACGTTAAAATCCATGAGGCAGAGGAGGCGGCGGGGGTGAGGGGGAGGGGGGAAGGGGTGGGGAAGGGGAGGGAGTGGGTGGCGGGGTGGCTGGGTGGCAGGGGAGACATCCCACGTTGCAGTTCATCTCCTCAGAAAGGGCTGGATGTGTGTGGAATACATCAATACTTTGTGGACAAGGTCCTTTTATTAAGGTCCCATCTTTATCCAGAAACTTGTCTTTCCCAATATAAAAATGTGAATTTGTTCAAAGACCCTAGACTTTCAGGTCCCACATGTTCTCACACATCCAATACACCGAGAAAACAACTAATTTCAGATTCTGCCTCTCAGCCTAACTTAGGTTGCCAACGCCTGACTGTCACATTAGGACTGTGCTGAAAGCTCAACAGACCAGCTTACAGGAGCAATGCTCACATTCTTGTGGGTGTGCACAGGAGAGGCAGCACTCGGAGCTGTCACTTGTGCCCCACAGTCGGCACAATGGCCACTACTTGGGATCAGCGCACAGTCCCTGCTGAGAACAGTCAGAAGAGGCCGGAGTACGTGTGACACCAGCCTGATGCTCAGCACAGGACTCTTAGCCAGTCACGACGATGCTCACCAGGCTGAACATTGTCACTGCACTGAACCTCTTTAGACACTTGAAAATAATCCTTCATGGCTCTGGCTTACACGTGCACCTGAGACGTAAAATGTAAGAATAAATTTTTTTTTAAAAAAAAAACTCTTTCCCAGTGCATTAGTCACACTCAGTTTTCCAAAATTAGAATTTTGGTTTTTTTCAAAACTGAGAACATTTCTTCAGAAGTTTAAACTGCATTTTTAAAGAGCATGGGGTGGAATGGGTAAGAAATTGTAATACAGTCACTTAATGAAACACTAGAGAACAACAACAAACTAAACCACATGAAATAATATGGGTGAAACTCACAAAACGCTGGCTGAAGAACTATGACACAAATATCATATGCCCTGAGTTCATGAAGAGAAAGAACAGCGGCCAGGAAGGACTCTGGGGTGGGGCTGTCAGTCCCTGGGGAGGAGGAGAGTGGAGACCAGAAAAGAATCCAGCGGCCTCTGCAGTACCAGATTAGTGTGCTGTATCCAAGGTAGGACTGCTTACCCAGATTATTCCATCTGTGACAATGCATAACACTGTGCCTTCACGTATGTATATAATATATATGTATATGTATATATGATATGTAATATATATAATATATGTCTCACAGAAGTTATTTTTATGCCTCCTTTTCAATTTATTCACTACAAAAATAAAGTCAACACTATTACACTAAAAATGTCCCATGAGGATGAGATTAAATTTTACACATTGCCTGAGACCTTGTTTTCATTAATGCACATCCAGTCTCTAGCATCATAGAAACTGGGTGTGGTGGCACACTCCTGTAATCCCAGAACTCATGAGGAAAAGGCAGGAGGAACAAAAGTTTAGGGTATCATCTTTGTCTACATAGCAAGACTGAAACCTGCCTGAGATGCATAAGACTGTATCAAAAAAAAAAAGAAAGAAAGAAAAAGAAAAGAAAATAGAGAGAGAAAGAGAGAGAGAGAGAGAGAGAGAGAGAGAGAGAGAGAGAGAGGGAGAGAGAGAGAGAGGGAGGGGAGGAGAGAGAGGGAGAGTTACTCAAGAGCTCTGAGGCAGAAACAGCACTCCTAATGAACTTCAAGTGCTCCTCATTGTTGTCAATCAGCAACCCAGCTTCCTCTTCATCTCACCCTAGCATCCACTAAGTATCTTTCCTGAGAAGTAGGAGGTGGGTGTGGAAAGAGGAGGGAGGGTGGGAGGAAAGGAAGGAGGAGCAATGATTGGGATGTAACGTAAGTAGATAATTAATTTTTAAGAAGCCACATGTACTTATACACAGATCAATGGCCACTCGGAGTCCCTTCCCACAGCCGTGCTCTTGGTGGCACTGTGTTAGGAAGGAGCCTTCCAGCCACTTACGCTGAAGACTGGAATCCCTCATATCCAGAACCATATTAACAGCGGAGTGTGAACTCCTCAGCATGCTTGCCTCGATGTAGAAGGCAAAACACAGGCAGGAAAGGAAAAGGCTATAAACATTTAACGATATGTGAATTCTGAATAGTACTCTTTATATCATTATGCAGAATGGAGAGGATATTTTTTTAATCTAGAAAAATGTTATTTTTCAGAGGAAATTTTCCATTTTTCAAGAAATAGGATGGGAATAAAATAATATCGAAGATGGGGTAATCAAAAAGAATCTCTTGCTGGGCTCAGAGCCACACGCCAGTAATCCCAGCACTCTGGGATGCAAAGGAGGGGATCTCTGTGAGTTTAAGGCTCGCCTGGCGTACAAAGTGAGTCCAGGACAGCCAAGGCTACGTAGAGAAACCCTTTCTTGAAAAACCAAAACAAACAATAAAAACCTCTTATGTATGTGAGAAGCGATGAGCTGGGTCTAAATCCAGTTTATTGTTGAGCATATTCATTTCTCCGTTGGGATTCAAACCTGCGTGGGACAAGTGGCTGAGGTGCCTGTGTAACCAAAGCAGACCTGGCCTCCGGGTTCTTCCACCTGAACTTCCCAGCCAGGGCACTATATAATCAGACATTTCTCTCTCTCTCTCTCTCTCTCTCTCTCTCTCTCTCTCTCTCTCTCTGTGTGTGTGTGTGTGTGTGAGTGTGTACACACTTTCTATCTCTGCACCCACTTTCTATCTCTGCCTCCAGCTTTTCTGTTTCCCTCTGCATAGCAACTTCATTGACCCTCCTTCCCTCCTCCTGTGAGGTCAGTGAACCTGCCTGAGAACTGCCCCCAATAAACCTGCTTTTTACTATAAATTTGACTCATTTGGATTTATTATGTCAATGGAAAAGCCATTCACTCTCAGCCAATATTTGTATCCTAGTTGGCCAGCTAATCCACTGATTCATTAGGATTCTCTACTAAACTCTAATGGGCCAAAATTAATGTAGTGGGATGGCTTTGTTTTATTATACATAAGCTACTGTGTGGAGAGTAGTCTAAAAGCATCATTCACTGTCTTCCTAGTCCACACCTGTGGGTCTCCTCTTCCCTGGGGGCTGTAGGCCACCAGCCCATGAAGGCAGGGGAGGGGGGAGGAGGAGGGGGAGAGGGAGGGGAGAGGAGGAGGGGAAAGGGAGAGGGGAGGAGGAGGGAGGAGGGGGTGGTAGAAGGCAAAGCGCAGGACTTGGAAGGCTGTGAGCAGGATGGAGAATTACCACCCCTGGAATCTCTTCAGGGACCTAGTTCAACTTTATTCAGGGTGAACAAAGGCTTTATAGTCCTTGGGGAGTGGGTGGGGGGCTCTCAGGAGAGGTGTACACAATTGGTTGGAATTAGGCATTATAATGATGCTTGATTTGCATCTGGCAGTACGATCTTATCTTATGAACGGGAATACAGTACCTAATTATCCTTTAGGCGCCGGGAGGGGAGGGCTAGCTCAAAATGGCTATCCAGACTGGAAGGACTGCAAGCTCAAACAGCAGGGTCCTCCCAACACACACACCCTCTTCTGAGCAAAGCTTTTTTGAACTAGATCATACTTCTTAGACTCCAGAACCTTCATGTAGCTCAGCATGATTGACACCCAACTACCCAACGACCTGTGTGGGCCATGGCGGAAAGATGGACCAATCAGCCAACCTCTTTTTTGTGTGTTTGTTGGGGGAGAGAGCAATAGAGGGAGCTTGCTAGTTAAAGGGGGCAGGAAGAACCGTGAGACCAGCTAGTTACAGCTACATAAGAGCAAAGCTTCCTGAACACTAGCTGTTGACAGTCTTTACGATGGCCCTCCTGCTCCATCCTCTGCGTGGTGTGGCCACTGCACTTGTCCATTCACGCAGAGCACGTTTATTGAGAGCTCCTGTCCACCAAGCACAAGGATGGGGAACACTGAGGATTTGATGTGGTTGTTTCTCTCACAGACCCCACAGTTCAGTGGAGAGAAAGTGAGCACTCAACAGGGAAGCCTTACCTGGGCTTGAAGCTGTAGGGCAGGCCATCGGGCTCAGTGTGACAGAACTTGGTGTGCCTGTCCTTCCAGAGTCTCACTCTCCCTGAGCCACTGGGGTAGCTCTGTCCGTGCATGTGTGTCCTGCTCCCCTACCTTATTTCCTTGCTGATGATACTGTTGTTTTGTCTTGTCTGTCTTCAAACTCTACAACCTCCTGCTCAGCCTCCCGAGTGCTTGGGTTACAGCTGTCTGCCCTGTGGACTGTCTCAGGCTAATTTGGCAGGGGTGGGAGGGTTGGAGGTGGGGAGGGTAGAAATTTTTTTCAAGTCAGGCTTTCTCTATGTAGCCCTGGCTGTCTTGGATTTGCTTTGTAGACCAGGTTGGCCTCAAACTCAGAGCCCCGCCTGCCTCTGCCTCCCCAGTGCTGGGATTACAGGTGTGCAGCATCACACTTGGCTGTTCCATTCTAATTAAGAATGTGTTGCTTAGGTGTCTCATCAAGTCCTCGAGAAAGCCACAGTGCCTTATCGTGTGTGTGTATGTGTGTGTGTGTGTGCTTCCAGTCCACAGAGGGCCTTCCACATAGCCAGTTACAGACACAGCTCAAAAGCTGTTCCTGTGCAAAGGCTTCTGACGAAGCTGAGCTACTGGGGGACGTTCTAGTGAAGACCAACTTTTTAAAAGTATTCACAGATGTCATAGACTCTCTCTGCAGAGGTCATTTCAGATTGAAGGGAATTAAAGTTTCACATGAACGGTCTGCCCCAAGTCTTGGGAGGTAGGACAGTGCTGCCTGACTTAAGTATTGCTAATCCAGACAGTACAAGAGTGTTATATTTTTTAAATACAGAAAAGTTGATCTACAAATGAAATTTCTCTGAGGCAGAAATACACTGACTGAGATTATTTTGGTTATAAATAACAAAATAAAACTGAAACTAATTTAGACACTCAGTGTAAGCTTACTTCAAGATTTTGGAAAAAGTTGGAGCAAGGAACTGTGAGTAGTGCCTTTTAAAAAAAAGACAACAGAAAAACAAAAGACAGAAATTTGGGTACCACCATGTCTGCTCTGCTTCACCTTGGCCTTGAAGTATCATTTCCTGGTGCTGAGGTTCCTCTACTTTGTAGACTTCCCCGCTTCACTTCGTTATCCTTGACAGGTCCCTATTTAAGTCATGTTTGTATGTATCAGAAGTTAAGGATTTCTGCAGATATAAGTCATTCTCTGCATAGAGCTCTTAGCTTCAAGTCAAAACTCTACAAGGGGGGGGGGACAGTGCCTGTAAGGAAGACATTCACACCTCCATCCCATCCCATGTATAGGGCTAAGACCATATTTTACTAACAAACACGTGAGCCATGCAGGAAGGGGTAGTCCTCGAGATGAAGAAACAGGTGGGTAGGTTCACCAAATAGTCTGGAGTGTCTCTTAACCAGATCTGAACCGGTGAGCTACCACAATTAGCAAGATACATCCAAAGGTGCAAAAGTGGCTCTAATGTTACTGGGGCAACCATTGGCTTTCTGGTTGGTTTAAGGCCCAGTACAAGGAAGAAAGACATGTCTGGCAGTGTAAATCTGGACAAGACTCCATGTTTTGGGTGTAGGGGAGCTCACAGTACCCAGGAGTGAATACTACTAGTATTCAGCTAGATAAACAGAGCATCAAACTCCCTATGAAAAGGATTCAAAGCATCAGACAGAAAGGCTGTTTAGCAAATGTTTTTAAGGACTTGGTCTTACTCTGGGAAGGGAGACATCTCAAGAAGAGCAGACCAGTGGTGTCAAAGTATCACTGCAGTTACTCTGTTGAAAGCAGATGGTGTGGGAAGGAAGGGAGGGAGGGAGGGAGGAAAGAGCTATGGAAATCATCTAGGCAAGAAAGGAGCAGAGTGAGAATGCGGAGTTGGAGAGATGGATCTGGATCCATCTAAAGGCAGAGCTGGTGAGACTTACTGCTGAGGACAAGTGCAAGGCCTGTGGCCCAGATGTTCAGATGCTTGAGATGTGATGTTTCTGTATTCTGCAGTGAAATATAAACTGACCTTGGAAACTAAGGGTAGAATTAGGTCATGACAGATGTGGGCTTCTCTCAGACGTTGGCAAGATATTGTGTAGGGAAGTAGGCACAGTCAGCCAAGTTAGGGAGGTAGGCAGGATTGGAGGTTTGCTGTTGAGTCATTTGCTGTAGAGGCTGTTCAGAGGCAGAGACTAGCTGAGCTCGTGAAGAGTGGCCAACCGTGGGGAGGAGCAAAGGCTGATCTCCAAGACGCTGAGGAGAGGGATACATGTTAAAGTCCCAATTTTTCAGATGAGGAAACAGGAGCTCAGACATAGTAAATACTGAGCCTACACACTTGGTAAGACACAGCCCCACAAGTCAAATCAGAGCTAACTGCTCAAGACACTAACAATGTAGCATTTGCCGGTAAACCATCACGAAATCTTTCCAGCCCCAGAAATCATCATCGGAAGTCTGCAGGGCACCGTGTTCCAAATGCCTGTCCATGCAGAATGTTCCCTAGGGTGTGGTCCATCTCTGGTTGGTAAACCTGGTTAGAACTCATAGAAGAGTCCTGCAGGCTGCACTGATGGTGGCTGCGATGCACAGCAATGTGAGACCCTCCTGAGGGAGGCCTGAAACACAACAGCTGGTTTGATTTCAACAGATAACTCCTAGCCAGCTGACTGACTGATACTCCCCAACTCACACTACGGAGTACTCTGGGACCCTGGAGTCTGCCCAGTACTGCTCTGTGACGGCATGAGCTGGAACCAGTCTCAGCAAACCCTGGAGGCTCCAGGCCTTCTCTGTGTGCCCTGTACAGAAGGCTGGGAGTCCTCACTGAATGTACGTGCATGTGCGCCTGGAGGCCTGTGGGGTGATGTGCCGATGCGATGCATTGTTCAAGAGGCTCTCTGCGTGTGAAGCTACTGACAGTACCTCCAAAATGAGATATTATTAGAAAAAAAAGTGACTGTAAGCCGGGCGTGGTGGCGCACGCCTTTAATCCCAGCACTCAGGAGGCAGAGGCAGGTGGATCGCTGTGAGTTCGAGGCCAGCCTGGTCTACAAAGTGAGTCCAGGATGGCCAAGGCTACACAGAGAAACCCTGTCTCGAAAAAACCAAAAAAAAAAAAAAGTGACTGTAAAGCTATCAATTAAGGATTTGGCATCCATTATACATTGGAATACAATTTGTATCCATTGCCCGTAAGGTTTAATAAGATGCTGAGGTTAATCTTACCTGTGCTTCTCTGTTTTCAATGAGTTACCTTAAAAAAAAAAAAGTGAAAGTTGCCGTGAGAGGCCTGTACTGCTCACGTCAGACAGCCATGAAGACACATAACCTCGTTGGTGGTCTCTCTGGGTGGTACCACTCCATGTGCCACACTCCCGGCATCCTCTGCTGGTGACTCTGCAGTGAATTTCTCAGAAGATCTTCCTGTTACCGCTTTCCATGTCAGTCTCCACCCCAAGGCTGTACCTTGTCGACCTGCCCCATCTGGACCTGGAGTGAACGCACCTGTCAGATGTCTGCGAACAGCTAACCCCTCCGCTCTCCTTGCCCAGGGTCACACAGATGATTGATTGCACAGCCCAGACTGACTCAGGCCACTTGAGTCCTGCCCTGATGTGCTGTCCATGACAACCACAGCCTAGGCCCTTTCTCTCATGATTAGCACACAGAAAAACACCAGATTGGAGTAAAACTCAAGTCAGTCTAATTTACTACTCATTAGCAGGTTTATGAAGACCGGTTGTGAAAGAGATTGAAGCACCAAGCTAATGTGACATTGTGAATTATCTCAAGTTGTCAGTTTTCTGTCCTGTGATTCGCTCTCATTAGGAATGGTAAGCGGGGGTCTAGGTTATTACTGCACCATGGCCCTCCTGCTGCTGCAGCTGAACACTTGTGGGTACCGAATGCTCACAGGGATGCCACAATGTTATTCTTGGCACTGAAAGTTCTGCTTTCATTTTATTTCCCTGATCCGTGATTTAGCAGTGCTTTCTTCATACCACACATCAGCTTCCAGATCAGGTGCCACTGATTCTCTCCAAAAGCAGGTGTTTTAATAACAAGATGGTTACATTACGGCTCCTTTATCCCAATAAAGCACATTCTTCACAGTGTATTTTGCTGAAGTACCCGTCCCTGTGATACCACCAGCTCCACCCAGGACTGTTTAGTCACACCAGGAGGCTGTGAGTTGTGTTACCATGGTGAAATACTCTACATACAATACAAGCTGACTTTCGAAGCCCATGTTGTGTAGTTACTTATCCTCAGAACATTAGAGAGGGAAGAGATGTCACCTTCTGTCTCGGCACGAGGAGAGTGTGCAGCATCAGGTCCTCTTGGTCAAGTCCAGAAGTACACTTCCTGTATTTCTTATTTTGATTGCTCTGGTCCAAGTTAATTTCACATCTCCTAGGTAGGAGAAAAATGTACCAGTGCTGCTATTTCTCATAGTGCTGGACTCTTTGGTGCCTTTTGAGGTGAAACGTGATAGATCTTCTTGCCTCTGCAGCTCTCCAATGCAATTTATTTAATGTTGGTTACATCATTAGTCATGTAATAATGCCATCATTCACTGCGCCACCTGTGAATACTGGCTTCCGGTGACTCTCTCGAACCGTGCTTCATTGATGATGGTCACAGATGAGGTTTTAACCCAGAATCCTGGGAGAGAAATGTATCATAATTCATTACCTGATAATTAAATTCATTGTTCAAAATTTTATAATATTAATGGAGAAACCATACTTCTTCAACCATGGCTTCTGTTGAGCTTATGCCACTTTCCCCATATTTTCAGTGTGCTTTCTTTGGATGCTTGCCAATTTTGCCTTCCACATACCATCAGGAGGAAGAACACTTGAAGAACCTATGAGCAAGGTGGAAGGAATGACCTCATTAATCAAAGGAACAGCTATCATGGAGCAAATATAATCTAAGACTGTCTAGGGAAAGCATGAGGGTGCCAACTACCAGAGTCAGAGCCACTGACTAGAGACTCCTCAGGAAAGAGAAAGGAGGTTGCCTCAGGAAGACTGTATTACCTCACTCATACTTATTAGGGTGAGTGCCCTGGTGGCTGGGGAGGATTCCGTGTACACAGCATTAGCAATGCCTGCCCCTTGTATAATATCTGGTGCACACCCTTGGACGTGCACCACAATTAGGAGTGAGTTGGACCCAAGTCTGTCTGCAGCCAGAGCTTGACCTTATGTCATGGCCCTTAGGAGAACCATGCATATGTCGTCATGTCATCTTATAAAAAGAAACAGTATATTGGCCAATGGGAGCATTTTTCTCCATGTCTCCACTCTGGCCTTGAATATAGTCCATATCTCCGAGAAGGTCTCATTGGCTTGGTTTCCTCACTCCTCAGAGCATCTAGTTATCCAGCGAGTGCGTCAGAGAGGAGGATCTAACACTAGCTCAAAGAGAAAATGGGGTTGTGACTCATCCAGTCCTGTGATACCTTACCTACATGGCACTGCCAGCTTTAGTCCCTTAGTCAGGGGAAGGATAGTTAAAAGTTTTAAAGGAGATGATATGGGTTACATATGGACAGTTCCTGATGAACCATCATGCTCAGGGCTCAGGTATCAGCCTGTTGGACCCTGCTACTAAGCTTCTAGTCCTTCATGACTGGAAAGCCCTGAAGTTGGCAAAATACAGGGCTCCCTTTGTCAGTAGAGTTCCTCTTCTCCTCCTGATCTGGAGAGCCCGAATCTCCACACCCTCCACACCTAAAGAATGTCATGTAGTCCCTAGGGAAATTGCAGGTCCAACTCCCTTTCTCCCAGTAGTACCTGTTCACCCAGCATCTGGGATTCCTGGAATGCTGGGATTTCCATGCTAATGAGGCATCCCAGTACTTTAGCCCTTCAGCCAAGGACATTCACACACCCTGGGAAGGCCCATCTCCTCCCCAAAGTTCTATTTAACCCTCATCCACCCTGAATAAAATTGATGTGTTTCCCAGGACCTGGTCCCAGATGGTTGTTTCTATTCATGCTAACAGTCACTGAACCCTTAGTTTGTTGATTCTGCTTCATTGTTCCTGAGGACTAGTGGCCCATGACCCCAGGAACAAGAGCCACACCAGCCCATGATGCCAATAAGAGGTGGTGAAACCAATAGGAGGTAGGCTTAGCTGCTGCCCTGTGTTTAAGGCATGTGTTTAGGTCCTGTGTGTAGGACAGAATCTGAGAGGGCTCCTGGGGACTCTAGGACTTCCTTCATTCTCTCTTTTTGCTTCCTGACAGTGTTGAATTGGACAGACCCATTGACACTCCCGCCACGATGCCTGCAGCACCACAGGCCCAAGTGATGGAGACGAGTGACTGCGAACCAAAACTTCTACAGCCGTGAAACAATGTCTTTCCTCCTCCAAGGTTAATTATGTGAGGTTATTTTCAAGGTGACAGGCTTTGATTAATGCAGGAGGCACCTTAAACTGTGAAGGTGCCTCTGCTGGGCTTGGGTGATACTGGCTGGGATGCATTGCATCTGACGATGAAAAGCCTCGAAATATCTTCAAGAGAAGTCTAGTAGAAAACTATATCCTCATGTAAAACTGAGGAGAGGGTCATTCTAGTAGCTGGTGTATCTGTACCCATGTCAACTCACCAACCTTGAGGGAGTATTTTCTGCTATCTACTTTGTAACTGTCAGATGAACTTCAAGCCTGGGCACCTGGCTGTCCTCACATGCTCCCTTGGTCACTACCCCAGAGCTTACTCACTCTTGCTCATATCCACTTCAGCCAGGAGATAAAAGCTGGCTTGGGGATTTTCCATATTTCCTTCTCCAAAAACTTACTGTGTTATGCCGAGATCACCTAGATCGTGAGACCCCAAAAAGACCATCAGGACTTGATACTGATGCAATATACACAGGGGCCTATATTATGGGCTCAGAGCTACGGATCACTATCCTTCCTGACTCAGCAAGATAGGAGAGTGATACCCCAGAGTAATGGGTTTATAAGGAAAAACTGTAATTAGGGGTTAGGGTCACAGGGAAGTAAAGAAAAAAACATAAGTGGGGGGCGTGAGTCTCAGGACTGTCGACCTTCAGGCAGGTTGGGTCCAGGAGGCTGAACCTCCAGGGAAGTTGTTTTATCTGAGAGGATCATTGGGCATTAAATGCATCTAATTGCTCTGGTGGCAGGTCTAGTTTACGGCAGTGCATGGTCTTTCCCGGAACGCAGGAAGTAGTGAAAACACCTAGAGGACAACTTCTCACAGACCACGGCATTAATTGTAGAATATACATTTATACCTATAGGATATGGCATTAATTTTGTCCCTACGACTGCATTAGTGAAAACTTGCACATTCTGTTCCTGGAAGCTTCATATTTCTGAAGCTGAGGCTGCACTACACTGGTCCTTGATGGGTTATCTCCACCAACGAAATAAGCCAATCGCAGCCAACTTAAAAGTGCAAAAGGTAGGTTTGCTTGGGAACTGAGCTCCTGAAGCTCCAGCCTCCAAGACCGGGTCAGAAGTCACACCACCCGGCTATGGTGGGGGTGGGGTGGGGGTGGGGTGGGGGTGAGGGTGGGGGTGAGGGTGGGGGTGAGGTGGGGTGTTCAAGGATTTCAGGTAAAGGAAGATGACCTGTGTGCCACCTCCTGGTTGGCTCCAGTGGAGGGCGCTGGGGCATTTCCTGCAATGCTAAGAACATGCAGAGTCTTCCTTCCAGGGGGCAGGGTTGGAGAAAGCTGTGGGATTTAACAGACCATGTGGGGAAGGGGAGGGCAACCGGAGATGCCAACCGAACAATACTGATGATGCAATCTAATAAAAGCATACAGTGTTGGGCAAGTCCTAGTGACCTTGATGTACCCTGACGCCAAAGTGTGTGCAACCTTTCTTCTTCTCTTCCAAACAGTGCAGTATGGCAGCAAATGCTTGGCTTTTGAGGCTTTTGAATCAGGGTTCAAATTCTCCTTCCATGACTGCCCTAGTCTCATTCTATTACTGTGATAAGACATTCTGACCAAACCCAACTTGTGGGAGAAAGGGTTTGTTTGGCTTCCACATCCAGGTTAGTCTGCCACTGAAGAAAATCAGGCCAAGAGCTTAAGTCTGGAGCATGGAGGCAAGAGCAGTGAAGGACACTTGCTTGCTAGCTTGCTCCCAGGCTTGTGCTCTGCTGGACCACCTGCCTGGTGCTGTTCACTGTGGCCTTGGCCCTCTCATATTCTTTGATAATCAAGACAAGCACCCCAGGCATGCCCGCAGGCGCAGCTGAACTAGGCTACTCCTCAGCTGAGGTTTTCCTCTCAGAGGAATCGAGGTTGTGTCAAGCTGACATTAAAACTACCAGGACAATGACATTCATTTCATCGCTCTGCTTTGATTTTCTTTTTTGAAGAATGGGGTTAATAACAGGCACAGTAGGGTAATAACAAAGATTAAGCGGGGTGCTGCACGTAGAGCCCCCGGCGAACCCAAAGCTGAGCATTCTAGATCATCCCATGCAGCTTTGCTCATTCACATCCCAGTACAGGGTGTCCTTGGTCACCTGAGGCACACACATACACCCTCTTAGGCCCAGATACATCTGGCTCACAGCCCTGGCATAGTTAACTCTTTAAAGCGAATTTACAGCATTTGATCCTGTGAGGAATTATCTGTTGTTTAAGGCAGTGAGAAGAGAGGGCTATTTCAACGTGATCTGCGCTCCACCCCGGGTTGGAAGCTGCATGAGGCTTCACCATTCCATGTCATCACCTCCTGTCTCTACACAACTTCCTTCAACACCTCACATCTAAGTTTACATACAAAAGTCTCCTTCTACCTTCAGAATGTCACCTAAGGCGTCGGAACACACACTCAAAGAAAACAAATAAGGCTTTTGTGTCACCCACCTAACCCTTCTGCATTGACCAGGGTAACTTACATCAAAGAAACACGGATTGTAACTTTACCCCTCCCCCCAAATAATAATGCTAAACATTAACTCCAAGTCTCCCAGAGTCTTCT
The DNA here is from genome assembly GCA_907169655.1 of Acomys percivali. Lineage (NCBI taxonomy): Eukaryota > Metazoa > Chordata > Mammalia > Rodentia > Muridae > Acomys > Acomys percivali. The sequence goes on from OU015753.1 coordinate 107,625,814, forward strand.
TGCTAGTCACTCATATTGATATAAACTCTACAGTCCACACGCCATGTCTCCTTCCTAACCCTTCCCCAAACAGCTCCACTCTCTGGTGACTAAGCATCAAGTATAGGAATCTGTGAGGGTCACTCTCATTCAGAGCATCACACCTTCTTCCTCTCTGAAGATCCAGATTTTCTAAGCTGCTGGTAAATCCTTTCCATTGAGAGTGCATGCCCCTGGGTATGCAGAAAACCATGTTGGAAGATTAGTCAGCGTGCATTGCCTGTACAGAATAAGGATAATGTGAGGTCGGGAACACATCAGAGGCCGTGGTGACTGGACACGTCCCTTCTCCTTTTCCACACATCCTCAGAAACACTGTGAGCAGCAGTGGCTGCACCCTTGGACGTCACACTAACGTTCGAGCTGCTTGGCTTCATTGTGCTAATTCTCAGACTCTACACAAGGCACAGCCAGAACTTGAGCTAAATTCTTCTTCAGGCCTCACCTCATTAAACCAGGTTTGTTTGTTTTGGTTTTTTAGCCTTTTGAAAGTTTTGAAATTATAACATGTAGCGGATGTAAATATGTTTTTGTTTTGATACCAAGTGTGAGATGTGAAACAGATCTGTGTGAGGCTGTGTGGTTGTTTGTTCAAAAGAAACAGCCTTGTGGACGACATGTGGTGTTTGTCCACTAGAAGAGGAACTGCCTCTTCTGGGGACCATGGTCTTCGCCAACTGATAAACATCCTAGTACAGACTCTGAGGGTAGAGAAAAAATAAAATATATATGTGTGTGTGTGTGTGTGTGTGTGTGTGTGTGTGTGTGTGTGTGTGTGTGTGATCCCAAAACAAGATGCTTATCTTTTTGGTTTTGGTATTGCTTCTGATCATTTGGCTGTTCATCACTCCACTTCGAGATGCTCCTAGGGAGAAACACTCCAGAGAACACTTTGGTGTTCCGAGTTCCAGCTGCTGCTCTGGTTCCGGCTGCTGCGGTTGCAGTCACCTTTGCTGAATTGCTGGTTTGCTGTTTAACAGGTCTGCTGAAATCCCAAGGACTAAGAGTGGAATCACTCCAAAGACTGAGTCTAAAAAGGCCTACTTCTCCTGTTCCCATTAACCTCTTTTCTCTCCTATCTAGGGCAGTTCGTTTGGAAGGCAGGTATAAGCATTAAAGAACCCCAAATAAAGTAGGTTTGAAAAGCTCAAAGCCCACAACAACACAATTACAACATTTCTTCCTACCCTTCCCTTTTCCTCCCAGCAAACTCTCCCACATGCCCCTCCCTCCTCTCCTGTAAGTTCGTGGCCTCTTCTTTTATTAATCGTTAGGGTGTTCACAATATGTGTGTGCACGTATATCCATGAGTGTAACCCGCTCAGTCTGTACAGTATGGCTTGTATGTATGTGTTCAGGGCTGGCCATTTGGTGCTAGACAACCGACTGGCTAGCCTAGTTCTCAAACACGCCCATGGAAATTGCTGTTCCCAGTCATTCTATCCTTTAAAAAACAGGAGCGCATATGCTGAGATCTATATTCTTCACATTTTAAAGGAACTCTTGGGAATGAGGAGATGGTTCCATTAATAAAGTGCCAAGCAAACGTTGAGGATCTATCTGAGTTCTGTCTTGTGAAATTGGTGAGCTCTGGGTTCAGCGAGAGTCCTCCTCAAAAAGAAAACAGAAACCAAGAAGACAACTGACCCCCACCTCTGGCCTGTGTACATACACACACACACACACACACACACACACACACACACACACACACACATACACACACATGAACAAGTACACATGTACATATCACATTCACAAAAATTAAGCTAAAGGACATCCCTATAAGATCCATTGACTAAGAACATTTCCATTTTAAAATATTTCAAATCTATAAAACTAGCTGTCACTTAACTTAGCTGTTATATTTCACTCACTCTTGGGCCCCTGATACACAGTAAGCCGTGTTAACCTGCTCTACCCTCTGTGCTTTCTTTCCATCTTGGCTTTGGAACTCAGTGTTTTTCTTCTGATGCACACAGAAGACATGGCTATCCTGGACTTCTTCTCACCCTGTGCTCAGGAGACTGGACCATACTCCCTTCTTAGTACTCGGCAATGCTCCTGGCTTCTTGACCCTCTTTAGCACAAACACTGTCTTTCCTTAATCTATGTGAGACTGACTTCCTCAACTGGCTTTGCTGTGGGCCTTGCTGCTACAGCTGCATGCAACGAACTACCTTCTGAAATGCATTTTGTTTCTTATTTAAATACACTTGAAAATTAAAGCCCACAAAATTATAATATTTTTCTAAGGTTGAGAAAGGTTCTGCATAATGTAAAATTACTTCAGTATTTATATGTATCATAACTAATTGACTCTAAGTGGCTTTGATTTCCAAGTGTGAGGCAACAGTCTGATGAATCACTAATCGTTTTACAGGTCAGTTCATGGCATCTTTTGATGAGCTACCTAAGGATATGGTGGGTGAATGAGCCTCAGAAGCGGGGATTTAAGTGATGGGCTTTGTGAAAATAGCTTTTATAGTCACGTTGACAGGAGATGGAAAAAATCAAACCACAGAAATAGTTTCTATAATGGAGCTGATTTGCCCTAATAAAATCTAAGGGGCTCATATGAGGCAAAAATGGTGACATTCTTAACAGCTGAAGACAGCTGTGAGAGTGCTTAAAGACTTGCAATGAAGATGAGGGAAGTTAGGGTGTTTAGTGACTGCATTCATATCCGTGCAGCTGCTCTCCCACATACATCTCTTAGCAAAGCTCCAGTCACAATTGCTAGAGTTGTAGTGAGAGTGGAGACGCAGTGAGAGGAAGGTTTCATGTGAGCAATGGCTGCCACGTGGTGCTCAACCATCCCTGGTTGGTGGGTGTCACAGTATCCGTCAACTGAAGGAGGAAGAGTTGACTGTGGTTCACAGTTTGAGGTCATCACTCATCATGGCAGAGAAGACCAGGAAGCAGAACACGAAGCAGCCGGTGGCTCATGTCTGCAGTCAGGAAGTAGGAGCTCAGATGCTGGTGCTCAGCTCACTTTGTTCTTTCTGGTCAGTCAGGGATCCTTAGCCTGTAGAGTCTCCTCCACAGATGTGCCCACAGGCAGTCAGGGATCTTTAACCCGTAGAACCTCCTGCACAGATGTGCCTGCAGCCATGTTCCCTCAGTGACTCCAGGTCCTGTCACACTGACTGCAGAGGCCAATTCTAGGCACCCCCAAAGCCCCTGTTTGAACCCTGCACTTGCCTATTCCTTAACATGTTCCTTGTTGGCTCACCAAGCTTTGTTTGGTTCCCCAGTCCATTAGCACATGGCTGTATGAGCTTATACCCGGTCCCCACCCTTCAACACATGACTACATGTGCGTTAGAACCTGGTCCCCATCAGCGTATGGTTGTGTAAGAGCTTAGACCCGGCCCCCACTCCATCAGGCCATGAGTTGTGTGAGTTTGAACCTGGTTGACTCTGCTTACCATTACCCACTCAGTCCCTGAAATAGTTCAGATCACACAGTAGGAACTTTGCTGAACTGAGTGAACCCATCTTATCTATGAATCAGGACTCCCCAGATAAAAGCTAAACTTTAGGCTGGGGCTATGGCTCAGTTGATAACGTGCCTCTCGATTGTGAGGACCTGAGCTCCAGCCCCATAGCACACATGACAGCTGGCAGAATGGTGAGTGCCACAAGCCCAAGATAGCAAGATGGCAAGCAGAGGTCCAGCCTAGACTTCCTAGTGAGGTCCCAGGCCAATTAAAGGACTTGGCTCTAACAAAATGTGCAAAGTCCCTGAGGAACACCACCAGGGTTGACCTCTGGCCTCCACATGTATGTGTATGCAAATGTACACACTCACTTATGCACAAGAGAGCACACATAAAAATGCACACACACACACACACAGAGCTAGATTTTACCTACATACAGGAAAAATCCTTTGGCCTTCAGAATAATAGTGCTACCCACCATCAGCACAGTGAGCCAAATTAGTGCAGTTACTCTATCGGTTTAAAAAATAAAAACACTTAAAAAATGAAAGGACAGCAGGCCAGAGACACACCAATGAGATGATAAATTTTCCTTTGGTGTGAGATCAAGCAACACTGTTTCAAATACAATTGAAGTTTTCTTTTAGAGTAGACTCATCTAAACTGATGCTATCCTAAATGAGAAGTTAACTGGAATGGGATGACCACACTCTGCACACACTCCCAGCTCCTCTTGCAAAGGATCCAACAGGAAGGAGTTGTTAGCCAGTCAGAAGAAGGAGACAGTACGGCTCTTGGTGTCAGAGAGGAGACCCACACTGCTGCGAGGCAAGGCAAAGTCCATCCTAAGGACAGTGGCACTGCAGACACACCATACATGGTTGTAAGACAGCTAGAACCTGGGTATATTCCAAGGAGTGGGATAGCTGGGTCTTGAGGAAGCCCTATTCCCATTTTTCTGAGAAGATGCCAGATAGCTTTCCAAAGTGGTTGTACTAGTTTGCATTCCCACCAGCAATGAAGGAGTGTTCCTCTCTCTCCACATCCTCGCTAGCATGTGGTATCATTTGAGTTTTTGATCTTAGCCATTCTGATGGGTGTAAGATGGAATCTCAGTGACGTTTTGATTTGCATTTCTCTGATGACTAACGAGGACAAGCATTTCCCTTTTAAGGTGTGTCCTATCACAGGCAGCTTTTCTCCCCTGGCATATCATTATGAAGAAAGAACTCCTCCCAAGTTACTGTTCGTGGTTTTATGTAAAAGATTAAAATGGCGTAGATGTGAGTGGTAAAGAAACGCAGACAGGCACGATGAAGAAGCCTGACTGGTCACGGTGGAGAAGCATGGGTGTGTGAGACACAGAAGCACCCTCACTCGGCCATCACAGTGGAGAAGCGTAGGTGTGTGAGACACAGAAGCACCCTCCACTTGGCCAGGTTTTTTATGGAATTTATTTGCAAAAAGTAAATGTCAATTTTAAGGTCTCAAATGGAATATAAGATGACACCATCCTGTTTACTTCACAATAGCATTCAAAATGCTGCGATGAGACACATTAGCAAACTGTGAATGATTCCAGATTATGTACATGCACATGGACCTCGCCAATGGTGTTTAAGTGCTAAGAGTCAATAGGTTAAAACAAATACACTCTACATGACGTTATTTCAAGTTAAAAGTTTTAAAATGGTAAGTGTTCTTCTAAACAGTGGTGCTGTTCCCTACCACATTGTCACATCTCACCCCTGTCAGGGGAAATAAGCAGGATAACAAAAGACCTGCCCTAGTGTGCCTGAGAGTCAGTGCAGCATATTAACTAATCCACAATGCTGTTCTGGTCAGTCACCACCCCTCCCTCCTTCCTTGCCTCCCTCTCTCCCTCTAGGCAACATATCTGAGGAGATTCTTCACACAGCTCCTGCACACACACACACACACACACACACACACACACACACACAGACACACGGACACACATGGACACAAGGTCATGCTGTCTCCACTATGCTAAGATGTCCAAGATGCCCTTTAAATGCTTAAAGACAACACTGTTCTAAGGACTTGACCTCCTCAGAGTGAACAGGTACTAGACTGAGACTCCTTTGGTCACTGTAATATCAATAATTTAGGAGTACAGTCCATATCACAAACTTCGGTGGAGCGTATCGTCAGCGTGGGATATTCCAACCATCCATTGCTTTTGCTGATCCAGCCTACAAGCGCAGACCTTCCTGAAAGTCTCAAATCTTCCTTTCACTGTCTCAGGAACACTCCCTCCTCACAGATTACTTCCCAAAACTAAAATGGTATCAGAGCTGATGTGTGATGATCCCCCACAAAGGGACCCTGTGAAAGCTTCGGTGTGGCCAGGTGCTCTGCAAAGGATAGATGGGTGTGCACATATTCAAGGAGGAGCTTTCATTCCCAGCAGTAATGACAGCTGCGGATGACTCCAATCTTGCCTGGGGGTTGGCTTCATAGCTCAAATCTCCGCAAGCCATGAAGTCCCTGAACACCAGGCACAGTGATGCAACCGTGGCATCCAGGATGATGGTATGGGTGATATGAGAAAACTCACATGGAATTGGACACTCATATTTAAGCTCTGCCATTTTAAACCAAGTGTTTCCTCTGCCTCGGCTGTTTACGTCTGTGAGACCATGAAAGTAGTGTAGCCGGGCTAGCTCACAACATTGTAGTATCGTTATTTATTTGACAAATCAGTTATTATTCCTTTCTAAGTACTCTTGCTGGAATAGTTCATGGTGATGAGCATGGCGGGGGTGGGGTGGGGGGAGGAAGAGGACACTGAGGAGGAAGAGGAAGAGGAAACTAAGGAGGAGGAGGGGCAAGGGAACTAGGCATTGTAAACCATTAATCCACAATGATTAGAGCAAGCGTGCAGACAGGCACCTGGATGGCAAGGCGTTAGGACACACCTGACACCTGGAACCACCAAGACACCCTCAAGGGATGTGAAAACATCACCAACATCACGACTACCACAGAGAACCTGGAGAGAATCGTAAAGGTGAAAACTCAGGATTGACTGATGTGACATTTGAGCTGACTAAACGTAGTCAGAGTGTGTTTAATCCTCCTGCAATAGAACAAACACACTGAAATAGAGATTAAGCAATATTTTGAATCGAGGTCTCTGAAGACTAGGCTGAGCCAAGGCATCCAATGCACTTAACCTCAAGTGAAGCTCCACAAAAGTGTGTCAACCTAGACCTCAGTGTCCTGAGCCCAGGGTGCTCACTGATGTTCAGCCATTGTCTGAGGGCCACTGGAGATGAAGGCCATTCCCAGGCATCTCCAGGTCTCTGAGATTCTGGGCATAGTAACTCAGTCTCCTGAGGGCACCCTCTGAAAACAGTGTCAGGTGCCAGTAAGCGCAACACAATCAAATGGGCAGCAGTATTATGACAAATGTGGCTAGTACGGGGAAGAAGGCCCACATTCCCCAGTGCAAGTGGGTTCTGAAAGCCCAAACTATGTCATTCACTCTGTCTGGGGCTGTGTCCTTAGGCATCAGCAGCTTAAAAACGCAAAGAGGTATCACAGCGAAGGCAAGAGGAGAGGCTTTCCGGGAATTCCTTAGGGAAGCGGCGGCCCATGGTTCTGCTCACCAGCCTCCTTTGAGGAGCCTTTGGACTCTCAGGAGCGCCTGCGCATCTGATTGGGTCTGGAGTCGAGGCTCCATTCTGTGTAGGAATTACATAATATCCCCCGAAGACACACTCAGAGCTAAAACTCCATCCAAAAATTAGCAAAGAAAGTTCAGGCCATAGAGTCTAAAGTTGGAGAGTTGGAAATGATAACAAATACATATGTGCAAGGAGTCTGAGAGGGCTACACATCCATTTGACAGGGGATCCGGGCTGCCGGCCAGGAGGACAGAGTTGTTCCAGCCCAAGACAAATGGTCAAAGGTTAGTGTCAGGAAGTTCGGGTTTATCCACAAGTCATGTCAAGGTCAGGAAGTCATGTAATTTGTGGATTTTCAGAAATAAAAGAAACATACATCACCAGCAAAAGAGAAAAACACGTTGTGGAGATGTGTGCCTTGGGAACTTGAGCTTAGGAACCCTGACTAGAAAGAAGATAGAGTCTGAGAGGTCATTTTCTGATGACTTGCCAAACACCCTGAGTCATCAGATGTTCGATTAATCAAGTGACAACAGACCTTTGCTCCCATTTGTAGGAGGATGGTACAGAAGGTGAGTTAGGGTGGAAAAGACTGATTCAGGGACTGCTGCAGGGTTACAGAGGGAGGAAATAGACAAAATAGCTAACGCACTTCCTGGAGAGATTACACAGTTGAAGGAACTAGCTCAAAGGAAAAAGCTCTGGTCCCGTAAGTAAGCCCATCTTCTGTTTGTGCAGAGGCAATGGCTCAAGGAGGAAATGGTACACCCGTCTATTTTTCAAACCCTCAAGAAGCTTGATCCTCAAAGACGTGACTTGTGTGAACCATTACTGAGGTGACACAGGAGCAGAGCTCTCTCCTAGCAAGAAGGCAGAGCTGGCTTCTGAGATAAATCTCCCAGCATGGGGATGTATTGGAGGAGTAATGGGATGCAGGGATGAATATCTCGAGCTGCAGAGAATGTTCCCAATGTGAACTAGTTCTAGTGGTCAAGTGATAGTATTTAGCAAGTAAAAAAATCATTCATGGATAATAGAACAGAAAACCTACAGGTACCTGACAGATGGGCTTGGCTAAAGCTCTGGTGGAGAGAGACAAGCTGCCCATAGCACTGGGAGCCACTTGTTGCCAGACAGTACATACAAGAGAGCAGGACAGTCCACCTGAGCTATGGGGATCAAAACCAAAGGAAGAGAGCCAGAGCCCACCACAAAGCCTAGAGATGGAGGAGAGAGAGAGGCAGTGTGTGGAGGACAGGGGGACCTAATAAGGATATCAGCCTTGTACATGTTCAGCATCAGAGAGGCACCCGGAAACCAAGCTACATGCGCATTTGATTCAGGAAAAGAGTCAGCCCTGGAGACAAAGCTGTAAGATCCACCGTGGCGAAGAGTGAGCCTCACCCTAGAACGGGGGTGGGGGAAGGGTTTGGAGAAGGAACATGTGAGTGCCTCACGAGGCTGCTCCAGTATTCTAGAACTATCTCAGCTAAAGAAAAAGAATAAGCCAGGCCAAGGAGAGGCCAGAAGGGAGAGGAATGAGGCCCACCACCTGTCACTTAACCACCCGGGGTACACCACTCTGAGAACAGCATCTTTGGTAGTGTCATAGCAGATACGGGCCATCCTGAATATGACACACCCTGTATAGGACACATCCTGTATATGGCATATCCTGGCTGTTACAGGCTTCTCACTCAGTGTCACCTCATGTACTGGATGATCATGCAGATGGCTGCAGCCCCTTTTCCTTGCTCCCCTTTTATCTTTAAGTTTGGTTTGAACTTTGGTTCAGTGAATTAAAACCTAGCACTTTGCCTCCCCGCTGTTATTTTGACCAAGCATGCTTGGCCATTGGATATCTCTTAAGTTTGGGACTCTCGGTGTTTTATTTTAGCTAAGTGCCTGCTACCCTGTGCTTTCTCAAGCCTGGGGTGTTGGAGCAGAGAGATGGAGAGCAAAGAGCTCTGTCCCCATAGAGGAAGGTGAGAACCTGGGCTCCCCCGCACTGCTCGAGAACATGTGGGCGAGCCACATCCACCTCGCTGCGATTCTCAGCCCTCTGCATGTCTGGCCAGCCCTCCTCAGCCTGGCCGCCAGCTGAGCTCAGAAGAGCTATGCAACTAGGCCGAGAAAAAAAACTCTGCCACTAGATTCTCAGCCAGCCTCCCTGCCGTTAGAGCCCACAAGCAAGGGGCGCTGCAGCATATAAAGAATTAATGGGGCTGTAACACAAATAAGACAACCGAGGCCTACGTGGAGGATGGATTTGGAACGGCAAGCTCAAGTTTGGGGTTATCACCACAGAAGCAAAAGAAAGAGCTCTCATTATTAACAATATTAGGTGTCTGAAATACCACTGGGTTTATTTTGGAAGCACAGATGGCCAGGCAGATGTACGCTGCGTGGGAATGTGTGAACAGCGAGCGACACAAACAGTAGCTGTGGTATTCATCTTGAACTATATATCTTTCTTTCTGATTATGACATTTGATGAAAAATAGAGACAGCTCTACAGAATACAAATCTTTATTGATGAGCTCTATCATGTATGAGTATCAAATTACAGGGTTTCATGACCAATCCTTGGAAGCTTTTAGAGTTCACTCTTACTGAGAATGTATTTTGTGCTTCCCACAAGAGCCGGTCAGCAGCCCATGGTAACGGTTATTATTGGCACCTCTAGTTTCCAAGCATGGAAGCTGAGATCCTTGTTTTGGTTGCAGACCTAGTGAACAGCATGGCCAACAACAGCCCACTTGGCTGACCCCACAGGCCCACCCCTGGCTGCTGTGCTTCACTGGGAGGGAAGGAACCTGTGCTGTTTTACAGCCATCTGCCACATTGTGTTAGGGAGGAAATCACCCAAGGACTGAAGACATAACCCCTGCACCTCCAACATGGCTGTCATCAGAGACAGGCCTTTTAGAGAAGTAATTGGCCCTAACCCAATCTGATCAGAACCTTATAACAACTGCACGTGAGAACACATGGGGAAAGTAGAGGAGTGTGTGCCCAGAGGGAAGCGAAGAGCTGGAGTGGTAGACCATGCCTGCAGTCCCCACACAGAGGAGGTTGAACTAGAAGACTTGCTTCAGTTTCAAGGGCTAGCCATGGCTACACAGAAAAACTCTGTCTCAAAATACCAACCGAACAACAAGAAAAAAAATCTCTTCTTAAATAGCAAAAACGTCCCCCATGTGAGAAAACAATTTTTCTGAAGCAATAAGTAATTTCCTAGAGGAATCTCTGAAGTAAGAAAGAACGCAAGTAACATTTAATAGTAATAGGGCTAAGACTACAGAGAGAAACAGAAAGTCAGGTGTAGTGGTGCACACCTTTAATCCAAGCACTCCAAGAGGCAGAGCCAGGTGGATCTCTTGAGTTCAAGGTTAGCCTGGTCTATGGTCTACAAATCAAGTTCCAGGACAGCCAGGGCTGCACAGTTAAAATCTGTCTGGGGTGTGGGGGATAGTGGTGGAAGGGAAGGGGAGAGAGAGAGAGAGAGAGAGAGAGAGAGAGAGAGAGAGAGAGAGAGAGAAGGAAGGAGGGAAGAAGAGAGGAACGAATCATCACATCATAGATGGTGGGTAGAGTTTCAGCCATGTCTTACAGGTGTGTGGGCATCCACTGGGCTACACAGACCCACTTCACACTTCTTGTGGAAGTCTATAATTATTCTATTCTAAAAAACAACAGTAAAGTGAAGTTCTCCTTTATACATTGTATTTCCAGTGTTTCCAAATTATCTGTGGTAAGTATCCCTTTATTAAACCAGTGTCAGGGAAGGAGCTACTCACCTGGGAAAGAACTGACTGATCTTAAAGCTATAGTTGAATTGATTCTGGCAAGTGTACGAAGCAGGTGATCCTGACCACACTCAGGTTGTAGAACATTCCATCTCCCCAGGGCTCCCTGGTGCTTTTGGCCCCACAGTTCCGCTGATCAAGAAACTGCTCCAAATTTACTTTCTCTAAAAGTGAGATGTAAGTGAGACTGCATAGCACAGATTCCTGCCTGGCTTCCTGGACCCAGCAGAAAGCTCTAAGATGGCCTGCCGCCATTCCCTGCTGTTGCCTGGTAGGGTTGGCTGCATGGATGCAGTGAGGGGTTCTCACTCAGCAGTAATGGGAGTTTATTTGCATACTTTTCTTCAGTTGTCTCCCTTCTCCCACTCCCTCCATGCCCTCTTCCCAATCCCTTTCTCTCCTTTGTCTTCAGTCATCAACAACGGTAAGAACTTTGGGGGTGCACTTTCTTCCCTTTAGGTGGAAAACTGGGAGCAGAATTTCTCAGTAGGATGGCATGCATTCATTAACACTGCCGAGCTGCTCTCCAAACCTGAACTAGTCGATCTGCATCCCCACCAGCGATGTCTGAGCACTCCAGTCACCCCACATCTGAGCACTCTGGGCTTTCAGTGATTTCCATTTTTATAATAATACAAGTATGTTCATCCACACTAATGACTCGTCGTGATTTTAATATGCATTCTCTTTAGGATTGGTAATGTCAGTGGTAGATCTTTCTGGACAAGAAAGTCATGAAATATATTGTCAATTGTCTCATTGGCTTGTGTTTCTCTTATTGAGTTGAAAGACTTCTTAATGTGACCTAGCTACAAGTCCTCTTCAAATAGGTTACCTTCTCATCTTACGAAAGATGTCTCTCCCTGAGCATTTTTATTCACTTCGATGAAATTCATCCATCTTGTTTCACAGCTTGTTTTCTGTAAAACCTTTAGAGAGGGATGAACTGACAAAACAGGTTGGATTGGGGAGGAACTAGGGAAACGACGCAGAGGTGGGAGCCATTTGTGTGACCGTTTCTGGAAGAGAAGTTATAAGACAGAGTGTGTGACTGCCTGTTCACTGTCGCTCTATCACGTGACTGGAGGCAAAGGGTGCCAGAGTAGAAGCTGCCCTCTGAAGACCAGCCAGCCTGGGAACGGAAGGCAGATGTGCTCATCTTAGTTCAACCAGCACATCCAGTCAGGCAAGAATAAAAGGTAAAGGAAATTCTCTGCTTTGTGAAGAAAAGGGTAGGGCAATAAAAGAGCACTCTAGGAAATGGATCATCAAAAATATCACATTGCATTTCAGATGAAAAAGAAAAACATGGCAATAATAAAATGATAGCAAGACTCATCCAGTGGACAACCAAGTGGGGAATCTGTGAAATAAGCAAAAAATTCACTACTGTCAAATGGAGAGGCCTAGGAAGGGAAGGCGGATGTGCTCATCTTAGTTCACCTACTTTCTAAATAAAAACTAAAGCAGGAGGAAGCACATCCAGTTTCTCATTATAAATTGTAATTTTTTTTACTATATTGTTATCGGCCAGCATGCTGATATTCCACACCCTTCCAACTACACTTAGCAAGACAAGTACACCTCTGTCAGTCTCAACGTATGCTGTAGAACTCACAGATACGTAAACTGAAAAGCCTCAGGACATTATTAGGCCCTGAAATCTAATTAAAAACAAAATGAAAAGCTGATCTGAATCCTGAATGTTTTTGGCAATATCCCATTTAATCACAGCATTCACCAATTACCAAATCTAAAGATAAGATATAAAATGACTTTTCTTCAAAACTATAGCTCTGACACAGAGCTGGGGTCTTTTCTCTCAATCAGGCAACTGTTCAAGGATAACTTATTCATCTCTAGGAAGAAAGAAATCTCTGTGTTTAACATATATTGTCATGTTATTTCTATAGAGTGGGTAGGCTGTAAATGAAATGCATAAAAACTCAATATATGATATTTTTGATAAAATTGCAATGCAGATAGAGATCATGTTTCAAAGATGCTTTTCCAACATACTGAGAGCTTGATTTTTTTTTTCTTGAGACAGAAAAAGCTTTCCTAAATTAGATTTTCTTTTAATTCCTCAGGATACTATAATAAAATAAAATAAATAAGAAGACATCATGCTTTCAGTAAGGATTTTTCTTTTAAATGTGACAGGAAGAGATCCAATTTTCCTGACTAAATGGATTGGCAAGGTCCTAAATAATTCAGGCTCCATTTACAGTTTGGGAGAGTGTGTTATGTATGAACTCTGGGCACTGACTCACCTTGAACTCCTCTCAATCATTCAAGGCACACTTCTAAGCAGGAGTTGCACATGACTGCATAGACTTCTATAGCAGGTAGCAATCCTCATAATTGTATGCATGTTTTTATTACTCCACTGCAAAAGCAAACAGTTTTCTTCAGACCTACAATGTACCACCCAGAGCATGTCAGCTACACACCACATACATGCAGGGCCCGAGGGTCTAAGTCCTGTCGTCAGGCTCAGTGACTAGCAGCTTTATCCACTGAGCCATCTCACAAAACAACAATCTACATCTTTTATATGTTGCATTTCTACTAAGCTATTGTTGCAGCACCTCCCAGAGCAACTCAGCCTTGAGTCCACCGGAATTTGGAGCCATACAGGATGGCTATAGCCTGGGACTTAGTTACCAGGTCTTCAAGGGTGAACCATAGGGACTTTCCTGGCCTACAGAGGATCTAACCAGGGTCAGTGAGGGTTGGTGTAGCTTAAGGGAGGCCAGGTCTGTATAGGAAAGCCTGAAGCCTAGGGTATAAGAGCCAAGGTGCTGCATGCTGAGTGCTGCATACATCGATAGGGACCAGCCCACATTTCCACAGGGAGGAATCCCTTATAGCACCAGGTAAGGCTTTGGTGATGGAGTTTCATGTGATTTTGGAAGGCTTCTCTGCCTTCAGTGGGATATGTAAATTTGGGCAGAAGTGTGTGGGAATGTGGACTATGCTTCCTGCTCTCTTCCTTGGTCTCCCATCTCTGCATTTTGCCAGGCTGATGTCCCTGTCCTGGCTTCCTTGTGAAAGTATTCTTGTACATGGGTCACTGCTCAGATCAGAGTTTCTTAGAATTGAAAACTCACTTCCTCACAACACTGCATCACTGGCCAGTCTCAGGTGCAGGTGCAGGCAGCCTTCCACAGATGAAAACTAAGTCCCAAGCTGTGCACCTGCAAAGCTCTGCCACTCCTGTTCTAACTGACGTCTCCAGCCTTGAATTGGAGTCAAGGTGGTCGGCAGCCATTCTAGCAGATTCCATTTCATTTAAATCCATATCTACCCCGAAATGCAGGCATATAGTAAACTTGTATTGTGCATTGTTATTAAGTATGAGCCGGGCAGGTGAAGGTACAAAGTGATAGGAATTGAGGAATCCAGTCACAGTTTTATATATATGAGTATAAGAAAGATTTTTTTTCCCATACACTAGCTTCTAGCTCCGCATGTTTCAAACTGTTTCTGTTGCTTACACCAGCACCTTTAATGCTCAGTGCCTGAAGACGTACGTACTCATGTCACACCCTTGTATCGCTTTGGCTGTATCCCAGTGAGTAATTGCACTAATCGTGTTAGCCATATGAATGTGCCTGGAAGTGTTGCCGTGGCACAGTGAGGAGGTATTAACTTAAACACATGGCAGGGATGATGAGAAATACACAGATGTGCCTCCGCTGAACTCAAATAAGATGTATCTTATACCCACGCTTCCTACGGAGGTCCCACAGGACTGAAAAGTGAAAGAGAAATACAGTGGATGGGAAGCCAAAGTGGAAAAAACAGGAGAAGTTGCTTATGGCAGTAAATAACCTCGCCCAGATTCCATCATTGTTAGTCTCCCTGCAGGCTTTCTTCGTGTGGTTTTCTGTCAGCTTAGGAGCCTGATCCACTTCTCTCTTGCTTCATTTCCTTTAATAGTCTCAAAAACGCCAGGAAGCCCTTCCACCTCCTCTGCAGCCCTTGCTTTTCCTACTTCTCTTTCAGTTTCTGGTCACACATGTGGCTCATCATCACCATCACCATTATTAGTGTTATTTACTTTTTCTTTGCTTCCACAACTCAGGCCTGAATTTTGTGGCTGCCGACGTCACAAGCCATCAGAAGAGATAATTACTTGAGTGTGATGTGGTGACTGGCATGACAGCTTCATCTCCAAACTACTTATCAGTTCACACTAGACATAGTGAGTTAAGAGAACACATCACTCCCCGTGGTAAAACAAAAGAATCTCAAGACAGCATCTCCGCTGCATTTTTCACCCAGCACTCACTGCATTAGCACTCAGTTAAAATAACTCTGTTCACTATTGCAAAACAAAACAAAACAAAACAAAACAAAACAAAACAAAAAATCCTGATGTACTAGGCATGGTAGATGAAATCATACACATGCAAAAAAAAAAAAAAAAAAGGCTAGAACTGTGTGTGTGTGTGAGAGAGAGAGAGAGAGTCTTCCAGGCAGAGAATGAACATCAGGGTTCCTAACCCTCCACACAGGAACGCAGAGTGTGAAGCAAACTTCCAAAGCTGTGAGTCCACTCGCAAAGCACAAACTCAGATTTCCCAAAATGTGTCTGAAACAAAGGCCATCCTTCCTCTTAACACCCCTTGCCTTCCCCAGGACACTTCTCAGTCTTCAGAGAGCAGTGCTGATTGGTGACCAAGGAAAGTCAAGTACAGCGTATTTTAATCGTGCCTCTGCCAGGACCAGCATGAGGGGAGGCGGACGGGTTCCCTAAGCCCACAGAGCCTCGGTTATCTGGCCTATGAGCTACAGATAATAACATGTGTCCCTTACAGAGCAGGTGAATGGGTGAATGAGGCTGCAGCATAGCATACTATGAGAACATACAATCCCTCCGGTTGCTTTGTCACTTTGTTCTGGAAAGCTGCTTAGGAGACCGACCTAATCATTGGAGAGAGACTTCCGAGCATGCAGCCTGTCACCCTGCCTCAATGCCTGGCCTGAGTGTCTCCAAATCAAGTCCCTCTTGGTTGGATACCCTATCAACTCAGAAATCATTTCCTGGGATGCTTCTGATGTGAGGGCAAGGAAGGTATTTAAGTCCCATCAAGATGCATTAAAAACTGTCAACCAATTTTTTTTTTCCAAAATGAAAAGTATTAAGAAACCTTTTCAAAACAAGGACCTGAAGGCAGTTGTTGTTTTTTAAAATGATGTTGGTGATCCCCAAAGGTATCTTCCACATACCAGGCAACTTCATCACCAGGCTGTACTGAGCCCTGATGCAGTGGCTCCTGGGAATACAGAATACACTGCACAGTGAGCACACCCGGCCAGAAGACACTAGAACATGCAAAGTGAAGCCGCAGAACAGGCAGGGTGCATCTTAGTGATGAAAAGACGGCTATTTCTAAGTAGGCACATTCTCTAAATGGTGGGTAGAAGGAAGGACTGTTCTCTGTTGACACCCAAACCGTGGAAGCCTGGCCTTTCCAACTGTCCATAGGCACCACTTCATTGGTGGCCAGCAGGGTCTCCTAGAAGATTCCTGAGCCCAGCCTCTGGTCAGGCTCTTGTTTCTGAACTGGGTCACAGTAGAGTGTGGAAAGAGGTGAAGGCACACACACGGGACCTCATCCCATGGTCAGATGCATTGGCTTAAAAAAGGATTAAAGAGGCTTGTTTGTGGGGCTTGTGGACGGTGCCACCACCAGAGGAACTGGCATGGGGGGTGCAGCACCTTCAAACCCCACAAATCTCAAACTTGAGATTTAGCACCTCACCCTGAGACAGGCAGGAGAGGGACAGCCCCCTCCCTGTTTCTGTGCCTGCCTTGGAGCAGACAAACCTGGAGAGCCCCGACCAGGTGGTCACTGGTTGTCAGTCATGTAGCTTGTCACCTGGAATTCTTCCCCGTGCAAACAGAGCATCCTAGTCCCAGCCAGTGAAACCCCTTCCCACTGCCCAAGGTGTATAAAGTCCTTGTTCACATGGAATAAACCCATACCTTCTGTTTCACCGGACGCCACCCAAGACTGGCCGTCTCTATACAGCTCTAACACTTAGGAAAGGAGGGATCCCTTCTCCCCAGACTTGCCTGTCCGTCAGGCTCTCGTCTAGACCACGGCATCATCTATCTACTCCCTCACCTAACCCACTCTCATCTAGTTACCACAGCTACCGTGGTAGCTGCCTTTGAAGCCAGCTGAGGCAAGCTTCTGCCATTGGTCTCGCAGGAAGCCGCCGCCACCACCACCTTCTGCACGGCTCGGCAAGCCACAGTGTTCATCTGCAGCTACGGGCTGCAGGCTGTTCCAGAAGCAGCTGCCCTACTCGCCTGGGTCGGATAGGGCTTAGGCCGCTGCCCGGCCCTGTTCTGGAGCCCTGATCTCCCCAGCAGCCCACATAAAAGAGCCGTGACACGGTGCTGTATTGCAGAGAGGGTCTTTCTCTCCTGTGTGCTTATCAGAGACTTGTAACACTTTGCTGAGGAGAGGATCTTCTCCCACAGCCCTGGCCAGATTGGAAACCCTGTAGCACAGATCTAGTTCTGCGTTCCATCCCTCTAAGCCCAGAGTCCAGCTGCTCCTGGGTGGTCCAGGGAGAAGCATCTGTTTCTCTCTGGTGCCCGATGGCATCCAGGCACCCCAGGGAGAAGCAGACCACACTTGTTCTCTCTTTCACAGGGCAACTGAGCATGCTCTGTCTCCACCACCCTCCTGTCCACATAACTGGGTCTAGCGAGTAGATGACATCAGCGCACATGAGCTCTTAGTCCAAACGTGACCCAGAGCCAGGGCCTGGCCTTGTCCCCAGGCCTTGTCCCCCCAACTATATTCTTTCTATATAGTTCTAGGCTGTGCTGTGGTGCCCCAGTTAGTTCTCTTTTGTATATTTGAGCAGCTTGACAATAAGGCCCCAGAGGCTGGTAAGTGTGCCTTAGCTGTCCTCACTGGCCAGTGTTTGCACACACACCTTCTGGGGAACGCTGAAGGGAAGAGTGGCCACTGCAGGGCAAAGCACAGGCACCACGAGCCTTGGGCCTGACCCACCTGCTCATCACACTGATGTCAGCTCTTAACAGCCTTCCTTCCTTGGCTATGGGAGTGAAACGGCCAGTAAAAGGGAGTCCTGAAATTGAAATGGAGTGTGTGTGTGTGTGTGTGTGTGTGAGAGAGAGAGAGAGAGAGAGAGAGAGAGAGAGAGAGAGAGAGAGATGAGGTTAAAGGGAGAAAAGAGAAAAATTAATCTGATTATCTCAAAATTATGTAAAATAAATAAAAGTGAGTACCCCCTTTGCCTTTTCAAAGCACAAGCCTCTCACCAAAAGGTGGTGGACTAGGTTCCCTCAGGGAGGACTGCAGGGGACCCACACAGACACTCTTGTTTTCTAAGATTGTTTTCTAAGATAGTCAAACAGAATTTTATTCACCATCTCTTTGAGTAATAAAAACAAAGATTCGGGTTGGGTGGTGGTGGCGCACGCCTTTAATCCCAGCACTCGGCAGGCAGAGGCGGGTGGATCGCTGTGAGTTCAAGGCCAGCCTGGTCTACAAAGTGAGTCCAGGACAGCCAAGGCTACACAGAGAAACCCTGTCTCAAAACGAAAACATAGATTCATCTGAAAAAAAAGATCATCTTTACTTTCATAAGCAAGTATAAGAAGGGAAAGAATGGACTGATCACCGTGGTGCGCATATGTATAATCCCAGAACTCAGGAAGTGGAGGCGGAAGAATCTGTGTGTTCAAGATCAGCCTGGGCTACTGAGAAACCCTGCCTCAAATAAACAAAAAGAAGGCCAAAGGGAAAACATGCCCTGGGGCAGAAGGAGCACCCGGGGTGTTCTGACAGCCTAGGCCTGAGTCCTATTTAACAACCTATTAAATCGATACCCTTGCTCTAACTCCTGCAAATGTCAATAAAAACAGCCTGTATGAGAAAAGTGTTGTGAATGCTAACGTAATCAATGAAATATCATCACCAGTAGCATTTTCTGCACAGTTGGAAAAGTATCAAACCTACGTGACACACACAATTCAGGCTTTACTCTCAAAGAGTCCCTTACTATATTAACAACAACAACAAAAAAAAAAACAACAACAACAACTAAATACAAGATGTTTAGAGATGTGTCTCACTTGGAAGAACAGCCACGTAGACATGTGCCTCCGTGGGAAGTAAGCCTCACAAGTCGGTTGCTGCCTTTTTTCCTTTAAGATCTCTGCTTTGGCGAGGTGTCATTTGGCTCCCTGAAGCATTCTCAGCCTCCTGGAATCTCCTCTATCACAGTGTGGACAGCAGGAGCCTGCGCACTGACGGCTTCCTACAGGCTTCAGTGTCAGCTGCTTCCCATGGGGCTGTGCCGTGGGGGGCAGGGCAGCGTGCACATGGTAGTGTGGGCATCAGTGTGTATGAGTGTGTATTTGTGTGTGTGAATGTGTAAATGTGTGTGCATGTGCCTTATAAATGATGTAAAAGATGATAGAAAATGCAGTTTGCAGGTCCCTCGCAGGTAGCGTGGCTCCATTCCAGTGTGTGTGAGTGTGCATAAGTGTGTGTGGATGTGTGTGAGTGTATGTGTATAGTAAGGTAAGTGCATGTGTATATGTGAGTTTTGTGTATGTGAATATGTGAGTGTGAGTGAGTATGTATATAGGAATGTTTTGTATGAGTGTATGTATAAGTGTGAATGTGTATGAGTGTTTATCTGTAAGTGTATGAGTGTGTGGGGTATAGCAGTATGTGTGTATGTGACTGTGTGGCTGAGTGTGTGAGTTAGCATGAGTGTGTATGAGTGTGGGTGTGGGCGTAGGCATACACACGCATTTGCACATGTGCTCTGCTTCAGGTAGTGTGCAGAAGCACCGTCGAGCTGCAGTTCCTCCTTGGTCAGTTGGCTTCACAAGGATGGCAACCTGGTGCGTCCTGCTCCTGAGGCTCTGGGCTCTGACCCCGGCAACAGCAGAGAGAGCCCCGGAGCAGGACATGCTGTGCATCTCTGTGTAGGTCTTGGATCAGCTTTCCTAGGAAGGAATGTGAGAGCTGAGGGGGAGGAAGCGCCGTGCGGCACAGTCCTGACTGGCCCAGCTGAGCTGTGTGAGCAGAGAAGCTAATGTTGCCCTTTGCCCTTCAGGTCTAGTGTGCCACCACAATTCTTTAAATGCTCTCCTGTTTTCCTCATCACACACTAATCCACCACTACTTTCTCTTGTTAAAGATTTGTGTGTGTGTGTGTGTGTGTGTGTGTGTGTG
>OU015753.1:107646015-107664529 GCA_907169655.1 Acomys percivali
GGGGGGGAGTGGGTGTCAGTGTGGGTGGGTGTGAGTGTGTGTCAAGGGAGTAGATGCGGGTGTGTGTGTGTGTGTGTGTGTGTGTGTGTGTGTGTGTGTGTGTATGGGTGTGCCTGCGAAGCCTGGAGGAAGGCACTGTCCCCCCACCCGAAGCTGGAGTTAGAGGAGGTGTCAGCTACCCAGTGGGGGAGCTGGGAACTGAACTCAGGTCCTCTGAAAGAGCGGTAACTCCCTTGATTACTGAAGTCATCTCTCCAACCAGTCCCTAAGATTCGGGAATCACGACACAAGAATAAAGACGGATGTTTCTGTCAATTCTTCACATAGGGAAGCACATACCCGCTGACCACTTCAAAATCTTATGATTGAAAAAGTAATTTCCGGAGATACAATTCACGGAACGGCACACACTGAAAGGTTTCCGGATATGTTAAACATGATTGAACACATGTAATCCTGGAATGCCACGAGCGTAAGCATAAGAATGAGCAGTGTACAGAGTCAAGCAAAGGACAGACGAGGGGATGAGGCAGTGGAGAATGGAGACAAGAGGCGCCGACACTGCGGGAAGCCGCAGCCAAGCGCTCAAGTGGAGAACACCCAAGCCACCTCAGAAAGGCCCGGAGCTGGGTGGCTGTGCAGGCACCACAGTGTGTGCCTCAGAAGACCTGCTCCCTGTGTGTGCTGTCCAGTCATGCCGCCAGCCGGTGCCATTTGCCAGAGAGGAGCCTGAGGCTCCACACCCCACAACAACAGCATGGCTGGCTTTAGGAAAGAATCCTGTCCCGAAAGTGTCGAGAGATATTTCATCCTCTGCACTGGCACACCCACATTGTCCGGCTGAACAGAGCTGGGTTCTGCCCTCCAGAAAATGATGAAGAGTCTCCAACAGGAAGAGTTAGCGGCCTAAGAGGAAATAGCCCCAGAAACAGATGGTTCTGCAGTCATCCACAAGCCAGAGCACAGAGAACTACACATTTTTATTCATCTTTCTACCTAAAACAGGTTATAAATGGCTAATCATGAAGCGATATGAAGAATAAGTTTCTAGATTTAAATAGAGAAATCAGAATAAAGAATAAGAATGAAAAATCAGAGCAAACAAGGTAATCAGAAATTCTCTAAAATATAAATATTTTTAGGGGGATAAGAGAAACAAGTGTATCCATGGTATTGAAAACAGAATGATTTTTAAAGAACACAAGGAGGAGGAAAACATTTTGGAAAATAAATGTCTATGGAGTTATTTAAATAATTGAAAATATTCAATAAAAATGTAGGTGATAAATTAAGGATCTTCTGAAAATGTAACAGAAAGGGGACGGAAAGTAGAAAATAAATATATTTTTTAATCAGGCAATTGGTAATTATTGTTGGAGGTTCAACATCCAATGGAAGTTTACTAGAAAGAAAAAAGTTACATTTAACAAAAATAAGTGTTTTCAGAAACAATAAAAATACCTTTCCATACTGAAAGTTTACTACTGCAGTCTAATACAGTACCTAATTAAAAGACCAACATCAAAGCTCCTTGTGAAACTTCAAAACATGGAGGATAAGACACAAAAAAGTTCCATAAATAGAAACCAATCATCAAACATCCAAGTTAGCATCAGAGAAGCATCAGAGTGAACAACTGCAAGAGGAAATGGGCAAAGCTGGGTGTGCTGGTTTTATTCTGTTGCTATGACAAACGCCGTGAAGAAAAGCAGCTTACATGAGGGAAGGTTACACTTCTGGGGAAGTCAGGACAGGGAAGCAAGCAGGAACCATGAAGGAATGGAACTTGTTAGCTCCCTCAAAGCTTCATGGGTAGCTAGCTTTCTTCTACAGCTCAGAACTACCTGCTTAAGGAATGTTGCCACCAGTAGTGTCCCTCGGCCACGTCCAAGGTCCACAGTTCCTTAATTTAGGCGCTCCTAGACTCTGGGTGTGTAGCGCTGACAGACAAAGCTGAGGCGTGGCTTTCTAACCGGGGAGGAGGTACCTAGTCTTACTGCAACTTGATGTGTCATGGCTGGTTAATATCCTTGAGACGCCTGCCCTTTGCTGACAAGAACAAGAGGAGGGAGGGGTGGATGAGGAAAAGGAAGAGAGAAGGCGGTAGGGAGGGACTGGGAGGAGAGGAGGAAAGGAAAACGGTGGTCGGGATGTGAAAAATAATTAATTTTAAAAATTGAATAAAAGAGATAAGGCTTTCTAGATTCCAAAGTTATGCATTTCTAATGTAAAACTCTCTCGCCAGCTACATTTTAATTAAGTTGTGAAAGTAGAATTAATTAAATTTGACTAGTATCAATCACCTTGCACAAAAACTAACTCTAAATTAATCAGAGATCTAAATGTAAAACCTGAAACCTTTAGAAAAAATATAGGCAGTGCCCTATAAGAAATAAATGTAGGAAAAGGCCTGAATAGGACTCCATTTGCCCAGGAATTAAGGCCGACAATTGACAAATGGGACCTCATAAACTAAAAATCTTTTGCACAGCTAGAGGGACAATCAACAGGGTGAAGAGAAATCCCACAGGACGGGAGAGAATCTATGCCTGATATACATAGTCTGACAGAGGATTAATAACCAAAATATATAAAGAAACAAAGAGTCAAAATTGACCCATTTTAAAAACTGGGGAAATGCAATCAAAACAATTTTAAGATTAATTTAAATGCCTAAAATGAACAGCAAAACAACCAACAACCAGTGCCGACGAGGATGCTGGGATAGTAGAACCCTCAGTCGCTGTTAATAGGATTACAAGTGTGGGCAGCCACTGTGAAACACATGTAGGTAAATGGATGGAACTAGAAAACTCCATATGGAGCGAAGACACCGAGACCCAGAAAGACAAGCGTGGCAGTTCTCTCTCATCTGTGGCTCCTAGCTCCAAATCTTCCCATGTGAGGACACAACCTGGGAGAAAACCAGGAAAGTAGAAGGGATGATGGGGAGAATGGCAGAGAAGGAATAAACAGGAGTTAAGTGATATGAAGAAGAAAATGGGTAGGGGGGACTTTTAATTAAGAAGGGGGGACTTTTAATTAAGAAGGGGGAAAAGGGGGCCAATTTAGGAGAGGAAGGAGAGAAAAATAATACTGAAGGATGTTTGAAAAAAACAGCCATACAGAGTCATATTGTTTTTATTTACCTAAAACTACATACACTACACATAGATGTGTGTAAATGTATTCTGAGAAAGTTATGCCACTGGGTTTATGGCACTCCCTCCCAAGAACTATTGACCATCTAATGAAAACCCCAGAACCAGTCAAGAGAAATACACTTTTAGTGGCTGGTCAAGGTAGTCCAGGGGATTCCCAAACATGCAGAGTTTCACTGTAGCTCGAAGGTAGTGTCTAAACTTTGCAACCAAAACAACAAAACCCCACTGAACGCATACTAACCATGTCAGAAACAGAGAGTCCATGCTGGCGTGAGGCTAAAACCACTGGGAACGGGATTGTGGAGAGGGCACTAGGGCTGCTATCTTTTTTTTCACCTGCTTACTTCAAGAACTATTTGGCTTCCAAAATAAAGCACAAGTATTGCTTTAAAAATTAAAATAAAAGGTAAATGACATTAAACATAAGAAGCTTAGATAATTCTATACAGGCTCGAGACCCTTTTTAATATAGGTACGGAGGTGTGACTCCATGACAGAAGTTCTATCTACCATGTGTGATGACCTAGATTACATTCCCAGAATCAATAAAATAATTGTTGCAGGATATCTGACCTCAGTGTGATCCCTGAGATTGTGAACAGTAAAAACCTGCCTTTGGTCCCATTGTGATCCCTGATACTGAACTGTAAATCCCTGTTTCTTGTGGTTGAGTCCTAACACACCTTTAGCCCAAGAACTTTCTGATTATTGTAGACAAGTGATTAAGGTGTGGTCCAGCCAGTCTTATACACACCTGTAATCCGAGAGCTATCTGTACACAGGGTTTAATAAAGTTAATCCTGGGTCAAGAGGCAGAGCAAGAAACCAGCTGACAGGGATTAAAGAGTAGGCGGGACTTCGAGTTGAGGGGCATTTAAGACAGCCTGGAGAAGCAGAAAGGGTCTTTGGTCTTTGGCACTTCTTTAGCTTGGGGTTTTAGCCTGGCTCTTAGCTCTCTAGCTCTTGAGCTCCTCAGCTCCTTGGCCTTTGGCTTTTGGAGCTTTGAGCTAGCAAGTCTTTTTTTTTTTTTTTAATAATTTATTCAGATTACATCCTGATTGTTATCCCCTCACTTGAATCATCCGCTTTCCCCCTCCCTCCCTCTCTCACCCTGTTCTCCTCCCCTAGACCTGTGACAGGCGGAAAGGGTCCTCCTCCCCCACCATGTGATCACAGAGCTAGCAAGCCTTTGGCCTTTTCTTCTGGGCTGTCAGCTGAACTAGTGAGCCTTTGGGCCTTCTCCATTGGGACATCAGTGGAACAGGAAGTTCAGCTCGGTGCTTTCTCTGACTCTCTGAACTAGCTGGTTTTTCACCACAGCACCTGGCTCCTGAATCTTTATTGGTAAAAATAGAACGATCAGGGATTTTCAATTGAAAAACAAATAATGACAATAATAAACTGAAATTGGTTGAGAACAAGCTGTAGTTTCTTTAGAAATGAACAACCAGCCAATGTGCTCCCATGGATTACAACTGTGGAGGGTACAACCTCACAATTTATATGATGTTCAAAATATAAATTTAAATATAGTTGATACTGAATTATTTTGGTTACTCTTTATTCTGTTAAGTCTAGTCTTTGTTATAATTAAACAATAAAACATGCTAAAATGTAGTATCTTACAGTCTGGTCATTTTAGGATCATCTACTTTAGTTCTGAGGCTCTGGCTCAGGTCCATTCAGAGGGCTGTGGAGATCCACAACACGTTGTTGAGGCCCCTGTTGTGTTGGGTCTCAAAGGAGACAGTCACTCGACCCGTCCGCATCCTTTCTTTGCAAACTGGCTTTCATGCAGTGTGTCTTCCAAACTGGACAAAATTGTCCTTTAATGACGTGACCTCATAAGCCAGTCACATGACATCACATCCTCACAGACACAGCCCACACCCAAGTCCAACAGCAAGGCTTCCAACGTTGTGTGCTGAGGAGCCTGGGAAAGGGACCTGTGTTTCACTGTGGAAAAACTTGCATTCACATAGTGTTGAGTAATTATCTTCTAAGGAGCTAAACTCAGACAAGCATAATTCAAAATGGAATGTGTGTGCCATGGGCGTGTAAGTAATTTTGAGAAAAAAAAAAACAGCTTCTATAATCTAAACTTAAAAATTCTTTCCTTAGAACACTCATGCTGGCTGCTCCTGTCTTTGTCATGCTTAAAGAAAATCGGGGAGAACAGAGCCTGGCCATTCACTTGACCATTTTGCTATGGACTTTGACAGCAAATGGAAAAACTTCTAGCTGCAAACAGTAGCACAGCTCAAAATATTGGAACTGTGCTGAGAAAGAAAACGACTCTAATAACTGAATAATGATTCTGAAATTGGTTTCAATTCTTTGTCTTTAATAACATTGAAAGAAGTCCTAATTGAGCTGACAGCTGGTAGATCATTAAAAATAATTTTGATGATAGATAGTGATGTGATTGTGGGCATGTAACTTGGAAGGAGTTCAACTGTTTGAGTGCTCGGCTAAACCAATGCTCCACTCCTATCTACTTATTTATGGAAATGCATCTTCTCAGATCTCACATGCACAAAAAAAGAAATAGAATAGATTGATGCTGTCATTGTCTCCTTCTAGCAATAAGTAATATTCAGAGGCATATGTTTATTGAACAGAAATAGCCCAACTGTCAGAACAATGGATGCATGTTCCGAATAAACGTTTACGTTTATTTGAATGTGGAAGTATTTATGTGGTTTAGATTGTGTGTTATTTAAGTATACTGAGGTTTTAATTCACAATGAATGTTAGCATCTACATTCTCATGGTCACAAATTTTAATTGTTTTTTCATGTACAAACATTTTCTATGGCAGGAAGGAGAAGATTCCTAAGGGAGTTTTAGGCAGAGGGAATGTACAAGCCTGTCATTGGTGACTCGGTCAAAGTGTTTTAATCTGAACTTTCATGAAAACCAGACAGGCATCTTTTAAGAGATAAACAAGTTTTTTGTTAAGACTGAGAAGAATCTGTAAAATATGTATTTTATATATTTTATAATTATATAAGCTTAGAGTATAAATTTTAGAGGTTACCAAGAGGGACATAAGGGTATCTCCAGATTTTAAATGATTTATTTATATTAAAACAAACTTTTTTAAGCTTTAACCATCCACTTAATATTTTCCACTGTTGTGGAGTACGAACTTTTGAGGTAAGGCCTAGTAATTCTTCGGATTTCCTTAGTGTCTGTTGTTATGTGCCTCTTTTCATTTCTGACTTTGTGAATTTGGATACTGTCTCTGCCTTTTGGTTAGTTTGGCTAATGGTTTGTTTATCTTGTTGATTTTCTCAAAGAACCAGATCTTGGTTTTGTTGATTCTTTGTACTGAAACCACTTGCCAATGTTTTACTAGACATTAGAATGGCTACGTCAGCTTGCTTTCTGGGTCTATTTGCTTGGAAAACCTTTTTCCAGTCCTTGACTGAGGTGATGTTTATCTTTGTTGCTGAGGTGTGTTTCTTGTATGTGGCAGAATGATGGGTCCTGTTTTTGCATCCATGCTGTCAGCCTGTGTCCTTTTATTGGGGAATTGAGCCATTGATGTTGAGAGATGCTAATGACCAATAATTGTTAATTCCTATTATTTTGATGGTGATGGTGGTGGTGGTGGTGGTGGGGTGTGTATGTGTGTGTGTGTGTGTGTGTGTGTGTGTGTGTGTTTCCTTTCTTTCATTTTTGCTTGTGTAGAATTATTTATTGCTTGTGTTTCTTGGATGTAGTTAGCCCCCTTGGTTTGGAGTTTTCCTTCTAGTATTTTCTGTAGTCCTGTATTTGTGGTTAGATTTTGTTTAAATTTGGTTTTGTCTTGGAATATCTTCTTTTCTCCGTCTCTGGTAATTAAGAGTGTTGCTAGGTATAGTAGTCTGGGCTGGCATCTGTGTTCTCTTAGAGGCTGCAAGACATCTGTCCAGTCCCTTCTAGCATTTGGAATCTCTGTTGAGAAGTCAGGTGTCATTCTGATAGGTCTGCCTTTGTAAGTTACTTGGCCTTTTTCCATTGCAGCTTTTAATATTCTCTCTTTGCCCTGTACGTTTAGCGTTTTGATTATTATGTGGTGGGAGGGTTTTTTTTTCTGGTCCAATTAATTGGTGTTCTGTAGGCTTCTTTCTCTTGAATTTTGTTGGTGATGCCTGTGTCTGTTCCTGTTCTCTCCCCTAGGTTTTCCATCTCTAGGATTCCCTCTGTGTTTTCTTTATTGCTTTACTTCCATTTCCAGTTCTTGAATATTATTTTTTTCATTTCCTTCACCTGTTTAATCACATTTTCCTGTGTGTGCTTAGGAATTTATTCCTTTCTTCTTTAAAAGCCTCTACTTGTTTGATTGCATTTTCCTGTATTTCTTTAATGGGCTTATTCATTTCTCTTTTGAAGGCCTCTATAATCTTCACAATATTGGACTTAAGTTTATTTTCTTGTGCTTCAGCTGTGTAAAGGTATCCTGGGCCTGTTGTAGTATGATAGCTGGGTTCTGGCAGTGTCATATTGCCCTGGTTTTTCTTATTTGTGTTCTTACACAAATCTTTAGTTTCTGGTATTGGCAGGCCTCAGGCTGAACTGTGTGCCAGAGAATGGTCTTCATTCGGAGTAGGGGCTGTCTCCACCTCTGTTCCTTGTCTTTGCATCCCTTTCCCCTAGCTGGGCTGCCTTGTCAGGCCCTGGTGGGAGAGAAGTGCTTAGTTCTGCTGGGACTTGAGCAGCCATGAAAGGTTCAAACTTGTTGGGGGCCTCTCCTTCTCTGAGAAGAGAGAGGGGAGAATGGCTGAGGGGGCATTTGGGTGGCACTGGGAGGAGAGGGGAAAGGGATGAGGTTGGAAAGTTATTAAACAAACAAACAAACAAATGAAAAAAAGAAAATCTAGGTGTGAGTTTTCTGCCTCATTGCCCTCAAACATTGTCTCTCCTGTGCTCACAGTGTAGACCCTAATGTCTGTGGGTGGGCTGCTGAAGGAAGGAAGGAATTGGGAATCACACTTCTGGTGAGTCACTCAGCAATCCTCTCCACTTTCAACAATTCTCAGTAAAGTACTAATTTATATTGGAGTCCTAGTGTCTGAACAGTAGTTTCAGGTCAGCGAGGACTCTGACTGCACCCACCTAGAGTGTGCTCTAATTCAGCTTCATGTGCCCACCCTACACTGCTAAACTACACACTTAAGAAGCATAGGAGTCCTCGCTCCTAAAAATGTTCCCCAGTTGATTAGTATGCACAGAGCTGATGAAGAACGGGCTTGGAAAATAAGAAAAATAGGGACAACTCGCTCAAATCATATGAAAGCAAGAAATACAGGCAAAGTCTCTCGGGATGGGGGAGTCGAATCAGCACCCTTGCTGGTGATGGCCCCAGGACCTTGAGGCTGTTACCCTAGAAATAAGTGAGGGCAACTGCTCTAAGAGCATAGAGCAGAGACTCTGGCTATCACACCACAGAAGACAGAGAGGTTTCCCATCCAAGAACAGCAGGACCACCTCTATTTTGAGTCTGTGACTCTTATTACCAAATTAATCCCCAAAATCATCGTTTTAGCTCCTTAAAGGTCTGTTGAATATTGTGTAGAACCCTCTAGAGAAATTAACTGAATTCATTTGTGACTTTGTTACTATTAAACATTTTAAACTGTGTCAGATGACAACACACTAGGTAACGTCTATTTAAGGAAAGATTGGCAATTATCTGCCTGGCTTGGGCCTCCCAGGCAGCCACCTCCAGGGTTCAATGCCTACCTGCTTGACTTTTCTGACTCTTGTCGTCTAGCACTTCGAAGGAGGAGGTGGTGCAGTGATCAACTGCTCACCTGAGGAATGGTGTGGCTTGCTGGATTCCTGGTGTAGCCAACCTAGCACCAGGTAGGTGCTTAAGTTTATTGTTGTCACTCCAGGTGTTGGCTCCCAGCTGCCCAGGGTCCAGGGCAGCACTAGCCCTTCTGACACTCTCTTTGCCCTCATAAAGGGCACGCCTTTCTCCACTTGGTTAATGTTGGCTGGATCATTCTGCAAACACTATACGAGTAAGAAAGTTTACTTTCATTCATAAATTTAGGAATCAATGCTGAATTTAAAGATGCTCTGACTTAGCCAAGAAGTAAATGTTGGCAAAACATCCAAACGAGTGGAGACCTGCAAGCTCACGCCATGACTGAAGAGCACGGTGTGTGCGTCTACTCTTTCCTCCATGTCACTGTTTTTTCAGATGGACACTGCAGTGCTTGAGGAAGGTCATATCATTACCCAGCACCCTTTTCTGAATCTGAGTGTTGCCTAAAAACGTCCTTTCACTAGGAGAGTCTCAACAGCACTCAAGAGGAAGTCAATGGTCCATTACATTGTCCTTAATCAAAAGCCTCTGAAGGGTGACAGAGGCACATGCTACTGATAAAATGTTAGACATTACACATTTTTACTTGTACCTTGGTCTTTCCCTTTTAATGTCTACTGACATTTATTGATATCTTATGCCTTTGGTCTGTTTATAGTCATCAATATATTTACTAATGGGCAGCATCTTCAAAACCTCATGCAATATCATGATCTACAAAACAAACACAACAGAGTAACTGTCGCTCACTCAAGAACATTGTCACAAGTGGAGCGGGTATGCCTCTGACTCTTTTGCCTGCTCCTGGGACTCTTTTCCCACGGTTGGGTTTCCTTGTCTAACATCATCTTGAGGGTGTTTGCCTTGCCTTATTATATTTTGCTTTGTCATATTTGGTGTTGTCTCTTGAGGCCTGCTCTTTTCTGAAGGGAGACTGAGGGGGAGCAGATCTGGGCATGAGGAGTGTTGGGAGTGAGCTAGAAGGACTTGGGTGAGGGGAGACTGTAGTTGGAATGTACTGTATGAGAAAAGAGTCTGTTTTTATGTTTTTTTTTAAATTTGTTCATTTTCTATCCCGATTGTAGCCCCTCTCATTGCCTCCCAGTCCCACCCCCTTTTTCTTACGCCCTCTCCCTCCCTCCCCTGGTCCTCAGAAAGGGGGAGCCCTCCTCCCTTAACATCTGACCTCAGCCTATAAAGTCTCATCTGGACTGCCTGTATCCTCTTCCTCTGTGGCCTGGCGAGGCTGCCCCACCAGGCAGAAGTTCCCCCATATTATGGGACCCCCAAGGAGACTATGCTCCCCATCTACAACACCTGAGCAGAGTACCTAGGTCCTCACCATGCATGGTCCTTGGTTGCTCCATCAGTCTGTGCAGCAACCCCCTCCTCTACCCTGATTTGTTGGCTCCATTGGTCTCCTTGTGGAGCTCCTGACCCCATCCAGGACCTCTATTTCCCCAACTTTTCCATCAGACTCCCTGCGCTCCACCCTGAAGTTTGGTTGTGTGTCTCGGCATCTGCTTGGATCTCCTGCTGGGTGGTGTCTTCCAGTGGACCTTGATGGTAGGCTCCCTTCCTGTTCCTTCTCTTCAACTGCTTTCGATGTCTATTCTATTTGCCATTCTGAATGAAAATTAATCATTCTCCCTAGGGTCTTCCTTGTTATTTAGTTTCTTTAGGTCTTGTAGTGTGGTTATCCTGTATTATTTGGCTAATATTTAGTTATAAGTGAGTATATATCATATGTGTCTTCCTGGGTCTGGGTTACCTCGCTCATGAGGATCTTTTCTAATTCCATCCATTTGCCTGCAAATTTCAAGGTTACCTTGTTTTTAATAGCTGAGTAGTATTCTAGTGTGTAAATGCACCACCGTTTTTTTTTTATCTATTCTTCGATTGAAGGACATCTAGTTTTTTTCCAGATTTTGGCTATTACAAATAAAGATGCTATGAACATATTGAGTAAATATCCTTCTTTCATGGTAGAACATCTTTTGGTTATATGCCCAGGAGTGGTATAGCTGGGTCTTGAGGTAGAGTTATTCCCAATTTTCTGAGAAAGTGCCAGATTGATTTCCAGAGTGGTTGTAAGACTAGACAGAAAACGATTATGTATGTGCTGGCTCCATCCGTGGACTAGGATGAAGACCAACTCTTGAATGACATTGTCTGCCATAGTTTCAGCTATTATCAGTGCCATAGGAGCAGTTACCTGCCCTCAGAGACACTGCTCAAACACTCCAAATCCTACTGCCCAGGGAGCTGCCCTGGTGCTGCCTAAGGATTACTGAAGCCAATGGAAAGACAGTGATAAGAGGTAAAGCTTATGCCAGAAGATGGACTCCTGAACATGTGGCTGTTTTCAGTTAGTAAATTAACCTGTTAATTCTGAGAATCGGTGCTGTTGTCGAATGTTGTGTACTCGCTATACACATAATCCTTACCTGGCAAGAATACAATTCTGATTAACAGTGGAGGGATAATAGGAAAATCGGCATCCAGATACAAAGGCAATCAGGGCACAGCCACTGCCAAATGGCACTGAGCCTCACATTAGGAAATCGGATTTGATCTCCCTCCACAAATCAGTAGCCGTGACACTGTGTATGTCCTTGAGCCTGCGTTTCTTGATCTGTGAAACAAAGTAATAGCACCTCACTCATGAAGCAATGGAGTATAATAGATGTAAAAAATGCTTTGTAAATTTTAAAGTAGCTAGAAATATACAATACTATTAATTCTGCTTCTTGTTAGTGTCACTCGTGAGCTATGAAGGCATAGTCACAATCCTGGAAAGTACAAATTTAAGACTAAGCATTTGTCAAAGCCATCCCATTGGAAGAAGCAATATAAACAGTTTAATGAGTAGTCATATGTTTGCAGATACAGTGGCAGATGACATATCACTAAAGATATTAAACCAAGCCTCTATCTTTAAAAAAAAAAAAAAAAGGCTGTACTGAAATGCGCCTAAGTCCTGCATGATGATTCCACAGACTCCTTCAGACAAACAAGCCCAGGAGCCTACAAACCAAGCAGCCAGAGGAACAGCACTCCTGTGTTGTGCTGTGATTCAGGTGACGGGTGGGTGCTGGATCTGGGCAGATCTGTGTTATCCCCGCCCCCACCCCAAACACTCCCATCCTTGTCTCTAAACACTGAGCGCTCTGCAAAAACAGAAGCTACAGTTCATGTCAGCGTAAGAAGAAAGCGTGCAGAGCAGAGCCATATCCACAACGCATCACTGAGGATCCTCGGAACCCCAAGCCAGGGTGTCCTAGCCACAGTCGCTCCTCGCCCTGTGGCGGCTGGGCCTAGCTTCCCGGGGCCTTCACTGTGGATCTCACTGAAGCAGAGGAGGCTTAAGTGCCCAGCACTGCCTTGCTTCTTTCTTCCCAGAAAGACGCCGCGCATTCCAAGAACGATTCAACAACAATGAAAATAAGATTTGGGGAGAAGGGAGAGTCACAAATTCGAAGGCTGGTGAGTGGTTTAATAAACCGCGCAATGGCTTTTTAGAAATGAAACAGCCACGGTGAGCTTTCTTACACCTTCTCAGTTCAGCTAAGATTTTATCCCCGGCCGCTATCTAAGTACAGGCATGAAGGCCACCTTAGCGCCACACTGCTCTTTGGCCACCTTGCTGCCTGCAGGGACATGCTATCGAGGTAATGTCTCAGCTCCACCATCCCTAGCCCCTCTGTCTAATTCTAGTCTGTTGCCACAGTGTTCTTATGAACTTGCCCCTGACCTCCTGCCTCAGATCAGTCCTCTGTGCTAATGCAGCACCTGCCAGGCTTCAACTCAGATTTCAGTGCTGGACACAGGTCTGGTGCAATTCTCCTGGCCTTAAAATTAAAGTCCTGAAAACATAATATGCTGAAGATTTGTAGGGCGGTAAGAATTCATGTGAACTGCTGGTGCAGGTATATGGATAAGATATTTCTGGAAAATGAATTTGAGGTATCTACTGTGTGCTTATCTTATAATCCCCAAATATACATACAAACACACACGCGCGCGTGCACACACACACGTTTGACTAAGTAAACTGTGATATGACTGGTATCATAACATTCTAAAACATGAAAATAAGTGAACCTATAGATTCATCAAGAACATATGGAAATCTAATCCTCACAACACCATGTTAGTTGTTACTGCTTTGCCAAAACAAGCTAGGGAGGGAGGGTTTGTTGTGGCTCAAAGCCTTGGAGGTGTCTGTGCTCTGCGCTGGGTGTGCTAGGTCAAGGCAGTCCACACCATGACTGACACGGAGCAGCAAAGCCTTGGAGGTGTCTGTGCCCTGTGCTGGGTGTGCTAGGTCAAGGCAGTCCACACCATGACTGACACGGAGCAGCAAAGCCTTGGAGGTGTCTGTGCTCTGCGCTGGGTGTGCTAGGTCAAGGCAGTCCACACCATGACTGACACGGAGCAGAGAAGCTGGCTTGTGCTGTAACAGCCTCCTGACCTTCCCAGCCTGGTAGATGTAGTCTGCTCACTCAGAGGTGCCTTGTTGCTGGTTCGTCCTGTGTGTAAATGCATTGTTACTCACACTGACCTCCTGCATTTTTTCAGTCCAATAACATTAACAACCATGGTGAACCATCAATGACACAAAATAGCATGTCCCAAAGACCCTGTCCTACCAGAGACACTTGCTCATCCACGTTCATTGCTGCTGTCTTCACAATAGCCAGGAAATGCGTCAACCTGCATGTCCATCAACAGACTGGATAAGAAAAGTACATTATATGCACATGGGATTTTTTTCAACTAAAAGGAAAGTAAAATTACAAAGATCTCAGGAAAACAATGGGTAGAACTTGAGAACATTTCATTAACTGCGGCAAAGCAGGCTCGGAAAGACAAGTGCCATGTGTCCTTTCTCAGAGGCAGATTATAGCTTCTAATGACACAGACTATCTACTGACAAGAACACAGAAGCCAGAGCCAGTGGTGCTGACTGAGGCAGCGCTTCCCTATAGCATCACACAGCTCTGAGGGACCCTGGCTGATTCCATCCCAGGCCGAGGTGCATGGACGTCCTCCTCCAGTGTCCTCTTGGTTCTGACCTGTGCTGCTCTGCCTCAGTGGTGGAAAGATATATAATACTTTTAATCTTGTCGATCCTGTGACTGACAGAAGAAAACACAGAAAGCCTGGACCTGGGAGCATACAAAGGACAAGACAAAATTATGAATTTGGCTGGGTTTTTTTTTCTTGTTCAATTTCCCTGTGTCTCTCTCTGCCATCATTCCTGCTCCATGTCCCTTCTTTCTTCCTTCCACTTTCAGGGGTTACTAATGGCATTTATTGATTTTTCTGTGTTTTTAAAGATTCTTCAAGAAAAAATTAGAACCTACAGGAATATATATATATATATGCATATATATAGTGAAATGTACTATGAGAAGTCAGATCACATTATTATAGATGCTCAGAAGTCTCAAGATAGCCAGCTAGCCAGAGAGCCAGTGAGGCGTTCCAGTCTGAGTCTGGAAATCAGGATCAGGCTTGCTCCCTAAAACTGAGGTTTCAATTACGGTCCAAAGACAGAAGGAGTTGATGTCCCCACTGAACTCATTAGCTGAAAAGAGTTCCTTCCTACTAGCATGGAGCCAGCCTTTTATTCCATTGGAGACCAGCTTCCTGTATCAGGGATGCTCATATCAGAGAGCAATCTACTTTATTATTACCCCAGTTCAAAGGTAAGCTATTACTAAACATCCTCCCAGACACATCAAGATTGACATGTGATCAGATGTCCAGATACCCATGGTACAGTTAAGCTGATAAAAAAAAAAAATTAGCCATCACAGTACCCTTGGGACTGAAAGGAAGATTCTAAAATAGTCTGGATGTTCTGGTATCATGGCCCACAGTGCTTGGCACACAAACTGACAAGACGCTAAAGTTCACAGGTAAAAGTAGCGGTGGGTGACACACACTAACACAGTGGCACATGCAGTTTCCACACACTGCTTGGGCAATATTTTCGAATATCTTACATTTTAAACACTACAGTAACCCTTTGAGACACCCACTTAAAAGAAAAGGGAAACTCTGACTTGGCTGCTTTTGTACCTGAAGCTCAGATGCCTGGAGCTGTTCTGTCCTTTATGCTCAGATGGAAAGTCAGCCTGGGAGGCGCAGCAGCCCAGGGGGACCTGTGGATATCACCTGAGCTCAGGATCAAACAGCACATGAATCCAGGCTCACCTGTTGATTTCTCAGGGTCATGAACCAGTAAATCCCTTTTGATTCAAGGTTCGTTGATGCCATTTGCAACAGTAAAGCTCAAAACTGATGTAAAACGTAATGATAGTAATACGCCCTGAGATGTGGTGCTCAGAGAGTCCAGACAAGCAGAGAGAAAAAGTACAGTCCTCTGCTCACGGAGTGGGTGTGTGGTGTGCGCAGAGCCCAAGGTAAACTGCTGGAATGTGTGGCTTCTGTGAAAAAGGAATGTTGACCCCATCAAAGGCATAAAACATCCAGGCGTGGTGGTGCACGCCTTTAATCCCAGCACTTGGGCGGCAGAGGCAGGCGGAGTGCTGTGAGTTGGAGGCCAGCCTGGTCTACAAAGTGAGTCCAGGACAGCCAAGGCTACGCAGAGAAACCCTCTAATGAAAAACAAAACAATAAATAAGTAAATAAAATAAAATAAAACACAAAGGCATAAAATAAACTTGAAAGCACACGAAGGGAGGCTGGCTAGGCTGACCACAACCCAAAGGACGCTCAGCCAGGATACTGATCCTAGTAATACGTTTGGAAGCCTGACACTGAACCTGTCTGTCCAGACCCAAGCTGGAACTAAGCCACACTGGGAGACCAACAAGGAGAGCTTCACACAACATATTTTCAACAATAATAAAAGAATAACTGTGAAATATAAGTACCCTTGGATTGAAGGAGAGTGCCTCAGCAAGGACAAACAGCACACGCGCGTGCCCGCACACACACACGCACACACACACACACAGAGCTGTGTTTAAGACCCCTTAGAATGTGGCCCTAGAAGGACTGATTTTCCCAAACCAAGCTTCTGTGCAGTCTAAAGCAAGGCTCCAGTGCAGGTGCAAAGTGGGCAGTCACCAACAGGAGAGTGTACAGCAAGGCAAGGCCTTTCTCACTGTAGACAGCACACAGGGCCTACAGAAGGCTTGGGAGGAAGGCTCCAGGGCACATGTAGGTTACAGAGATCTAAGAAGGGATGGAGCTGGTGAAGCCTGGGAGCCTTTGGAGTGGCAGTTTCCACACTGAGAGCACACCTAGGCAAGCATGCTGAGGGACCAGTTCTGCGCACACAGCAGGTCAGAGCTTCAGCAGATGTCCTCAGGCTGCACTGCACCTACGGAACGGCAGCCAGACACTGCAGTGCTCCCCCTACTGGGCATCCCGTAGCTCCCTCTCCTGCAAACATTTTTTTCAGAAGCCTCACTTCAAAGGAGAATCACTAAAGGAATCCTCTACCAGGAAGGGTGGGTGATGGTAGCAAGAGGCGAGAAATGAATGCCTGTCTCGGGGCTGTGAGTGTTGACTATGAGAAACAACAGTTATCATTTACCTTTAGACATTCCATCTGGATATTCTGAATACACAACTGGAAGGTTTTAGTGCTCAATTCTCACATCTATAGCTTAGCCACTTTCACAGAGGTATGTGCTTTTCTGACAATGTTTTTAATCCCTTTCCACAAAAATCCTACTTATTGTCTCATATATTTAGCTAGGATGACATTTTTTATTGATAGACACACACATACTATATTATATAATATATAAAATACACCACATTATATACAACATGTAACAAAATTATATAATATATAAAATAGTGTATATATATATATATATTAGAAACCTATGAATACATAGCTTATTGTAATGAGATCACTCAAAAAAAAAAACAAAAAACAAAAACCCGGGTACTTTAAAAGACCATGACAGAGTTTACAGGTAATTAAAGATTAAGTGAAGAGTAGCTTAAGGAACTTTGGATGCCCCTCAAAACAAAGCCATTATCCCTCATCAGAGAAGCTTCTTGTTATTGTGGAGGGATTTAATACAGAAGCTCCAGTATAGTTGAAATGCTGAGAAGATGGGACAGTGGAGGGCTCGGCCCACTTGCAAGGCTTGGGGAATACTGCACAAGAAAGGCCGTAAGAGCTGGAGGTAGGGGTGCTGTAAAGACTGGTCTCCTGGGTGTGACACGGCCCCTGCTCTCATGAACTTACTGCGGCTTGGTTACCAGGCAAGATGAAGTCCCTCAACATGTCTCCACAGAAGGGCAGGCTCATGAGGTACCATCCTTGCCTGGGGACCCGTGACAATGAATGGTGGCTGAGGAAAACCATGTGACTCTCCCCAGTGGTGGAGCCCTGAGAACACCAAGAAGGTGCTCACGGTCCAGTAAACGGCCTCCTGCCCACATGCACGCAGACAACCCTAATTAAACTAACGGACTAATGAGTGAAACATAATTAAACTCAGCGGGTCACACACACCGAGACATGAAGGGGGTGGCTGCTCAGGAAGACAATATGGACAGCAGCAGGGGGTGGAGAGAATGTAAAGGGGACGAAAGTGACTAAATTCATTGTATGTCTCTGTAAAGATGTCAAACTATGGAAATACACTTCAAAAGAAGAAGCAAAGACCTACCAGAAAAACTTTATCAAATTGCAAGCATAAAAGAATTCAAATGAAGCTATAACTACAATATAAAATATCCCAGTATTTCTACTGAATTGAAATTGCCCTTAAATTTGCCTGGTCACTCAAGAATTCTACACTATCAACAAAATAAGGCCTGAAAAGGAAATTATAAGCAAATAATCCTTGTTTAATGGCTCTCAGAATATAAACATATTTCATGTCAAAATTGTTATCGCTTTCAACTGCTTGGCTGTGTGAGAAATCCGTCAGGCCCTGGTGACTGATAAAACAGGGTACAGTGAAGTTTTGCTGCTGACAGGTGTAACAACACACTCAGTTACACCAACTCAGTGTGTGATGGTCTGATGCTGCCCCGGGAGGCACTGCTGCCTTCTGTCCTGGGATCGGGACAATCCTAACTCCTGGACGTTTTGGCAAATCCTCATAACATGATGCTTGGTCCTTGCAGTTGTGTCTTAGGAATACTTAGATTTTTGTCTATTTTTCTTTTTTATATAGTCAAAACTTACTGGAGATGCTGCTGCACTGGGCAGCTCAGCTTTTTTTTTTTTTTTTTTTCTGCCTCCCTAACTGAATACCTTAACTGTTAAAGAAAATAAGCACAGAGTGCTAACTAAAATTTCAGGCAACTCCTCAAAGCAATCAATTGTTGGTGTATTATCATTTTACTTGAGAAATAGTCTCAAGCCTTCTTCATATCTTTGAATATAGAAAATACACATATGGAGCCGGGCGTGGTGGCACACGCCTTTAATCCCAGCACTCGGGAGGCGAGGCAGGCGGATCGCTGTGAGCTCGAGGCCAGCCTGGACTACAAAGTGAGTCCAGGACAGCCAAGGCTA
>OU015753.1:107664629-107724560 GCA_907169655.1 Acomys percivali
AAAAAAAAAAAAAAAAAAAAAAAAAAAAAAAAAAAAAAAATACACATATGTGCTTCGAAATAATGGAGTGTTAGTGCAATAGAAGATCCCAGAAAACTTCAATATGGTATGTGCTAACTTTTACACCCATACCCCCCCCCACACACACACACTCCTGACAATAAATATATAATGCATAAGACACAGAGCTTCCTATTTTTCTAAGATCCTCCTGAGCTCCATTCCCTCCGATGACCTGAGGTTGTACGTTGCTACGCTGCCACCTGCTGGACTTCTCGCCCAGCACATCTTATCTGCTACAGATTTCTCTCCTCGATGAATGCATTAAAGATCCACACACAACTCTTTGTTAACATCTCTCCCACTCCCGCCACTCTTCTTCCAGCAATGTGTGCTCCTGAAGACCAGTTAAAAAGTGTTTCAACCAATTATAGTCTTACCAAAGGCTCTCACATCGTTTAAAGACTTTGACCAATAGAGCCATGAAGACAAGTCAGTTTGAGACAAGGAAAGGCTTGGCGAGACTTGCACTGTGCAGAGTGCCAGCTGCTCCAAAGGGGACGCTTATTAGAATTCTTCAGGTGTAAGTCGTGGAAGTAAAGCATAAGTAATGGCATCCCGAGCTCCTTTCCCACCCTGTGATTGACAGCACCTTCCTGCAGCTCCCATAGAGTGTGTGCCGGGGAATGCCACCAAGAGTCTTGAAAGAATAACTTATTCTTCTATCATTCTTTACAGAGAGCAAGGCAACCTATCTGTGATCAGCATCAAAAGAATTAAGAAGTATTGCATATTTCTTGACCAAGCTGCCTTTAGAAGAAATCCAGACAATAACTTAATCCATTGAATGGTATTTGCTTAACTAACAATGTTTAAAATGTATCACTGGTAAAATTCCACCTGATCTTCTCTGTCCTATAACCACACGCAAATGAGGTCAATACTCATGGACAACCCCAAGGCATCATAAAATTCTGGGTTGTCTCATGAATCATAAAAATGGAAAAGAAGGCTGGCATGTGTCAAGTGCCCAGCACTAGCTAGCTATGTTCATGAGTTCTATCCCACAAGAAGGCTGGGATGTGTCAAGTGCCCACCACTAACTAGCTCTGTTCATGAGTTCTATCACATCTTATCTACATTGCAGCCTGGACAGGTAGATGTAACCACTCTTACCACTGTCAGTGGTTGAGGCTCAGAGCAGTACTGACAGCTCAGGCTTATTGGCTGCATGCTGCTCGCCTGCTGTTGCCTTTATTACTTTAGGGGACCTCAGTAACTAAACCTCAAACCACATTAGGAAGTGGATGCTATCATTATTCTCGTTTTATTACAGGTGATCCTAGGTGTTATATAACCCGCTCAGGGTCAATCACTCAAACAAGTGCAGCCTGGGTTAGAGTGGTACCTGTTAACGCAAATATTACAGGGGCTATGACTGTGTGTGTGCTGAATTGTGTGCAGCTGTCAGGCATTCTTGCAAGAATTTCTCATTTAAAATTTGCACAGCCATAGTAGTGATGAGCATGTGGCCCCGGGGATAGCAATGATGACACGGATAGCAAGTGCTTGCTTGGCCCTTAGCAGTGTCCAGATGCTCCCCACTCAGCTGCTCTGCACACAGCGCTCACTGCTACAGCTGGATCCATCCATTCCTGTAGCCAGGCGAGGAGGCTGGGAGGTGGTGCTTGGACCTGAACTGAGGTTGCAAAGCTCTCAGGAGGCAGAGTGGGGTCTCTAGTGGCAGGATTTTAACCGCTGGACAATGGAAGCCAGCTGTAAATGCTGTAAGTGTAGCAACTTGCCTCACGCCAAGCAAAATAGCACACCTGTGGAAGACAGTTTCACGCACAGTAGATGCGTACTGCTCAGTGATAGTAAACAATACAATTCTTGTTCTCTTTGTTCCAAAAGCATTGAGTATCGACCATGCTCCAGGCGCTGCAGCTATGGAGGTAAAGTCCATCCCCTAGAGATACTCACATAGATAATTAAAACCTAAAAAAGTAATTGTTAGAGTTTTGCTTCCCAAATCGAAGCCAAATTTATAAAACATCCTATGTTACCTGGTTACACAGCCCCAAATGAGTTCACACTAAGGTAAAGCTAGCAAAAGAATACGGAAGAATATTCCTTCATAAGTAGATAGGGTAAGATGCTTAAAATATTACCATGATGTCTGAAATCTTATTTAAAATTCAATAATAGGTATGTGTGACTAGATCTGATATGTATTCATGGTTGGAGGGAAGATTCACAATATGTAAACCCTCACTCTGAGATCCATCCCCGCCTAGCACACTACTGAGCCCTGAGTCCTCAGACCCTCCCAGTGCAGCCAGTTTGAAATGCTATTGTAACATTAATCAGAATTTGTGGCCTCTGGTTACAGAATCCTGTGCAATTGGGTTTAAACCAAAATAAAATGCTCTAATTTGGTTCATGTGACTAGAACGTCCAATGAACAGACGTGACTTATGCAAAGCTAAAGTCGGAAATTCAAATGCTATATTCAAACTTCCCTCTCCCCCTCCCCTCCTCCTCCTCTCTCTTGATTTCATCTATCAGCTCTTTTAGTCTCTGTATAGCTTCTGTGGGTAAACGTTCTATAAAGTAGGTTTAATATATTCGTATACACCAGTTTAGGAACTCTACTGAAGACAGAACTCTCCCAGTGTCCCTAAACAAGTCCTAAGAAACGCTACATTCTAACTGATATTTCCTGGATTAGCCTTCAAACCGGTCCTAAAGAATCAAAAATGGCCTCAAACTTCACTAATCACTTCAGGAGTGTAGGCAGTCAAGAGACAAAGACAGAGCAGAGAAAGTTCTGAAACGTTGCAGGTGGCTTCCAGGCCCTACCTTTCTATGATCTATAATCATGTACAAATTTTCAATAGAA
Source organism: Acomys percivali (assembly GCA_907169655.1). Taxonomy (NCBI): domain Eukaryota; kingdom Metazoa; phylum Chordata; class Mammalia; order Rodentia; family Muridae; genus Acomys; species Acomys percivali. Next base: position 107,667,532 of record OU015753.1, read on the forward strand.
GTTTTGCATGCTATTTCACAAAGTGGGAGCATGTGATTTCTGAAACATCTCTATTTTACACATCAGAGTTGGACAGTGGTGTGACATCCCATAACATCCTCCAGGGTAACCATGTTCCATAAGACAACAGATTCCAAACTTACTAAAATTAACACTTGCCCTAGGAAAGTGTCCTGGATTAAAGAAAAAAATCATGCAATTTACAGGCAAATAGATGGAACTAGAGAAGATCATCCTGAGTGACGTAACCCCGACTCAGAAAGACACGCATGGTATGTACTCACTTGTAAGTGGACGTTAGCCATAATGTACAGGTTAGTCATGTTGCAATCCACAGATACAAAGAAGCCAAGGAGGACCCAAGTGAGGATCCCCAAATCTCACTCAAAAGAGGAAAATAAAATAGACATCTGAAATAGATGAAGGGAGGGAGCTGTGTGGAGAGAGGGAAGGGAGGGCAGCAGGGGTGAGGGTCAGGTATGGGGAGAGCAGGATGGAGGGAGGGAAGGAGAGAGAGAAAGAGGGAGGGAGGGAGGGAGGGAAACACAGAGAGGGGGGAAATAGGCAGGGGGAGCGTCTCTGGGACAGGGAGACTTCTGGGAAGCTATGGGGGTGACCTTATCTGAGACACCTAGCAGTGAGGGATATGCAGCCTGAAGTCCACCTCCTGTAGCCAGGTAGGATTTCCAGTGGAGGAAGGGGACACCAATCCACCCATAAAACCTTTGACTCAAACTTTTTCTGCCTACAAGAAATGTGGGGATAGAGATGGAGTAGAAATTGAGGAACTGTCAAACAGAAATTGAGGACCGTCTTCTGAGAGACTTCATCCTGCAACTGGTGGGAACAGATGCGGGGTCTCACAGCCAAACAATAATGCTGAGCCAGGGAAGTTTTGTGGAAGAGTGGGAGGAAGGATCGAGATATCCGGAGGGGTCAAGGACAACACAAGAAGACCTACAGAGTAAACTAACCTGGGCCAATAAGGGCTCGTAGAGACTGAACCACCAACCAAAGAGCGTGTATGGCCTGGACCTAGACCCCCACACAGATGTGGCAGATGTGCAGCATGGTCATCGTGTGGCTCCTCTGACAACAGGAGTAGGGCTGATGCTGTTGCCGGCCACTGGATCCCTTTCTCCTAGCTGGGCTACCTTGTGGGGTTTCAGTGGGAGAGGATTACTTAGTCCTGCTGAGACTTGAGGTGCCAGTGTGGGTTGGTAGCCCTTGAGGCCCCACTTCTCTGAAAAGAGGTAGAGGAAGGATAGAGAGAGGGGAGCATGGGAGTGGGACTGGGCAGAGGAGGGGAAGAGGTTGGTGTAAGGATGCAAAGTAATTTTTTTAAAATCCCTCCTGATTAGGTACCGAGGTAGTATTAGGGGAGACAATTGGAACTGGGGGGTGGGGTGCATTTAAGGAGTGAGGCCAAAACCTAGTGCAATGGAAAATCCCAGGAGTCTACGACGGTGACCCTAGCAAAGACTCCTAGTGACGGGGGAATATGCAGCCTGAGCTGGGCATCTTCTGAAGTCAGGCAAGGCTTCCAGTGGAGGGACTAGGACGCCAACCCAACCACAAAACCTGGGACCTGCAGTTTGTCCTCCCTGCAAGATGTGCAAGCTGGAGCAGGTGGTAAAGGTATAGGTGGGCGTGGCCAACCAATGATCCGTCAAGCTTGAGACCCTTGATACAAGAAGGAGCCCAGAAAGGACAGGAACCAGAGGCTGGATAGCCATAAATAAAGTCAGCAAAATAATTCCTATATACTCACAGACAGGAGCCTAGAATAGTCCTCATCAGAAAGGCTTCATCTAGCAACTAACAGGAGCAGATACAGAGACCCACAGCCAAGAATTAGGTGGAGCTCAGGGAATCCTGCAGAAGAGCGGGAGGAAGGATTGTAGGAGCCAGAGGGTCAAGGACAGCACAAGAAAATCCACAGAATTAACTAACCAGGGCTCTTAGGGGCTCACAGTGACTGACTTGACAATCAGGGAGCCTGGATGATGGTTTTATGCATAAATGATGTGGTTGTGTATCTTGGTCTTGTTGTGGGAATCCTAACAGTGAGAGCTGTTTCTGACTCTTTTGCATGTTTTGGGGACCCTTTTCCTCCTACCGAGTTGCCTTGTCCAGCCTTAATATGAGGTTATATGCCTAGTCTTGTTGCAACTTGACATGTCATGTTTGGTGATGTTCCTGGGAGGTTGGTATCTTACCCTCTTCTTAAGAAAACAGAGGAAGAGAGGATTTGGGGGAGAGGGCAGGTGGGGGTGGGAGGAGAGCAGTGAGGGGAAACTGCAGTGGAGATGTAATTTATGAGAGAAGAAATTTATAAAGGTTAGAAATGGGGAGCAATAGCCCAGCATTATTACACACAGAGTTTTGGCTTCCTGGGCTCCCAAGGGATCCGGGCATGCGCATTGCTGAGTTGCATGTTAAGACTATGTCTCTATCTGCATTCCAGCCTTATCGCCTGGATTCCTTCATCTGGAAAAGGAGAATAACAATACTTCCTTCCTACGGTTGCAATGAGAATCAAATCTCCTAAAACAACAACAAAACCAACCAAACAACAAACCAAACAAAAAGGCCTGTTCTCCCGTTTAGCTGTGTTTTCTGCTGACCAGCGGATCTAATGGGGCTGCCAGCTTGCCTTTCTTTCCCTTGGGGTGCCCTTCGAAGAAAGGAAGTATATGGCCTAGGGCAGCTGCTCTTCCTCTTTCTCATCCGGAGACTCGATCGTATGACTGTGCTACATAGGACAGGAATCCAGAGTTGTGCCTGAGGTGGCAGGCAGATGTGAGAAGCACCTGGGGTGGGACGTGCTGGAGCCGGCTGGTCCCAGGGGAAGCTGACCTCCCTGCTCCCATGCCAACAAGAAGCTGACCTCTCAGCTCCAGTGCTGCCAAGAAGCTCTGGGGCACCAATGGTGTGAATCCCTACAGTTCACCTGTCTCCCTCTAGTTTCAGGCTGTGAAGTCTCCAACTGTTCTGCTGCTCTCAGACTACACAGGGGCCCCGGAGACAGTGAGCCGAGGAAATGCTGGCCAGGGCCGCCCCACCACGCTCAGGTGCAGGAAGAGCATTGCTCACCTACCGGGTCTTCCACTACCGCCTGCTCTTAGGTGCACTCCTCTGCTAAACTCCACCACAAAATCCTAAACACAACTGAACTGTACAGGTGGGAAATGGGAGCAACTTCTGGCCTGATGTAATAATCCAGCTGTCACCCTTTCTTTGGCTAAAACAGCATTTATTGTCAAGTTTTCCTGCCCTCAACGAGTTTCTCAGCCTCTCTCGTTCCCTGATGTCTTACTCGGGCCTTCAGTCATTTGCTCACGCCACTCCCTGGCCTTAGGAAAATTTGAGGCTTTTGACCCCCGATTCTAAGATTTTATTTCTGGTAAATAAAATAACCCCTGTATAAGAATATGAATGTTAAACTAGATTATTTACATCAGTGTTTTCTCAAAGGTATTTTATAAAACAAAAACAAAAAGTTTTAAGGAGACTAGGGAAAGTGTGACAGGCTGGGGGTTCTGGTGGGAGAGGACTCAGCAATCCTGGAGATTCATTCTCAGGCAATGCCTCCAAGATCAGAGCCTGAGGCTCACACCTGCTCTGCGCTCCCTTTAAGGATAGAGTCTACTTAATCAAGTTCTGACACACGTGATGCACTGATGTCAATGCATTTACCTTCCCTACCCTTGAGTCTGCCTAAAACCCAAATTCTTGCCCTTACACAGATGTGCTTTTACCTCTGCACACCTGTAGGAGACTGTGATACAATTCTCTTACCTAGAGCAATCAGCTCTGTATTCCGGAGCAACTTGATGAACAACTGTGCTCTCAGCACCTCACACCCAGTTCTTACACTGCAATGAAACATCTGAGATGGGCTTTGTCAGCTAAAAGGTTTTTAAATTCTGTCTGTTCATTCACTTATTATGGACAACTTCAATCATTTTCACCGAAATTATGATTTTAACTGTAAATTTTTATTTGTCCTTTCTGATGTTCCACTGCACAGCCTTCCCCCATGTACTCAAGGAAGCACAACAGGGGATCTGCAGCTGACACCTTAGCCTGCCTTGCTTTTCAGTCTCCAGCAGGGCCAGCCTCCTTGACCTAGTTAGATTTTTCCACCTCCATATGGCTAGTAAATACTATAATTAATTTATAAAGGACTCTGAAACACCAGCTGGCAAATAAGTTCCAGTGATTCCTACAGAATGGGGAAAAGGGCAGTTAAGCTGATGAGTTAAGAAGTGTGCACGCATGTGAGTGCACCCCAGTCTCCTACCCACTGACTTTCCAAAATGTCAGTTATAAAGTATACTAAGTGCACAGTTGGATCACTTTTACATCACATTTATTTTAAATTCTAAAGAACAGACTGTGTGATGTAATCCGCTCAGAGGTGTATCTTGAAGTCTGTGAGACAGATGAGTGTCCGAGTAGATCCATACTTTCTAAGCACACTAATAAACTAGTGGCTGAGTTCTCAAGAGAATATCAAAGGAAAAAAGTGGACAATCAGTTTAAGAGGGGTTTCACATACTGGCAGCAGTTACCATTCAAGAGCCATGGTTGGCAAGACCTAAAAATGGCTCCTAAGACTCCTGATGCCCTGGGTTATAACCTCGCCCTGAGTCTAGGCAGGGTTTGGGAGTATAATGGGGTGACCCTCCTTTTATTAGGTTATGCAATGTACCAAAAATGGTGGAATCATTTCGCCTACGGCATCACATGGAATATAAGACTCGAGCAACAACAATAGCTGTTGTGAGCAGCTGTAGCAGCAGCAGCAGCAGGATCGGGAGAAGCTCTCCTGTGGGCTTCGGAGCAATAAGCTCCATAGTGTCCGAGGGCCACGGAATGCACGTCTGATGTCCGTCTCTAGGAGCTGTGAGAAAGACCTGGCCAGTATCTGCAAAGAAAACGATGACCTCAATACTCGTGGACTGAGCTCCATAGAACCAGCAAGCAGAATAGCTCACAAGATGACGCCAAGCGTCAGCTGGGATTACAAATAGAAATCTACACCTTGGTACATGCACGGTGAGACACTGAGAAGCAACTGCAACTAAGCCCCCCAGCCTTCTCAGCCACAGAAGCTAAGAGATATAAACGTGCCGTCTGTGCCACTAATTTCGTGTTGAATTAATACTCAGTGTACACACACACACACACACACACACACACACACACACGCACACTCACACACACTCACACACACTCACACGCACACACATGCACAGCCAATACAAGCTACCTTTCCCTTTGTGGTTTTCCCACATGGCTTGTGCACAGGGAAACGGACCAGCACTCTAGAACCTTTGGGAATATAAAGGTACAGCTAAGATATAATACTGGGATCTGCAGAAAAAGGAGTGCAGACTGCCAAGCAGAAGTACCTTACCCAAAACATTTTGAAGTGAATAGAGAGGACATCTCTCTAGCAACAATTTGAATATAAAAGTACAAGTTATGGGCCCACCTGAGGTGTAGCAACTTGCTGAAAAGTATTTAGAGTGAGAAAATGTGCTGTATGACTATTTATTGTCCAATTGATGCACAAGAAAACATTCCCTGCTCCCAGGAGGAACCTGTTTGTGTTTTTGTCACAAATGCCATTCTTGGCTAATCTCATAGATCTCACTTCAAGGAAAGGGTGGTGACACTGGTGGTCACTGTAACTTACTCTCTGCAGTCTTCTTTAGTTAAATACTTTGCCTCTTTGGCGCCCTGATGCCATGTGTTCAGAGCCTATTGTGTCACTACTCATAACCAACAGTATCCACTGTGCAGTCTGCGAGCCACAGTCCAGCGGCCCTCATGACATTGTCAATGTGTTTGTGGAAGAGGACCCAGGAAACATGTTATGCTTTGTTGTACAAACACACAAATGCTTGTTGGCATATTGCAACATTATAGAATCGTAGCATTTACAAAGCAATCCATCTTCTCTCCACACATCTTCTAACCCTGCTGGGCCCCCCTCATGGCATCTCTGGAATCTGAACACTGAAAAGCCAGCTGGGAGCCTGCCTCTCCCCCATAGCCACCAGCAGCAAGGGCAGGTGAGGGGCCCTGGGCGAGCCATGAAGCAGTCTCGTCAGGGTAAGCAATGCCCATCATTTGAACAAGACTCTCAACCGCCCAGGAAAGCAGGCTGAAGCTGTGCCAATTAAAAGCAGGAAAAAGATATGGTGTGAAGGGGAAAGCTGGTTTTGCGCTGCCGCAAGAAAAGCCCTGGCAAGGGACAAGAGTAACCATAGCAACTGCTACCTAACATGCCATTTGGAGCCCTGGATGGCAAAAACAATGGATGTAGGGGCAAACTGAAGGAACCCAGAAGTACCTGCTCCTCTCTGGGGAACAAGGAAAGTCCACACACACAGCTCCACAAGGGTGATTTCTCCAAAGATCAGCAGTGTAGAGTGGGCAGGCCAGAACCCTGGACCCATCCTGGGCTATCATAAGCCACTCTTAAGTTGTGCGTACTCCATCTCAGACACACTGTAGAGAACTTTTCTGTTGAGTTGAGTCTCCTAGTAGCTTCACCAACTGCAGTCATTCCTTTATTACAGTAATTGCATGCCACTCACTAGCTCCCATCAGTAGCTCCTCCCCAGCCTCAATGATAACCACTGTATGAGACTAATTCTGAAGTTATTAAACTTAACATAAATAGTATAGACTTTTCCATTTTGTGTCTGGATTGTTCAATTCAATACTGTGTTTGTGGGTGACACATGCATGGCGTCAACACAGCTTTGACGTTACTCTTAGTGCTGCATGCTGTCTTCCGCTAAACAACTGTGTGATTATCTGTTTACTCCGGCTACCATTGATGAAGTCAGGAAACTTCCCATTGGGAGCATCATGAGGAGCCAAGTTATGAACACCGCTGTACATGTCTTCAGTAGAAGCACTCACAGGGCTTAGGAAACACCCTGAGGAGTTTCAGGGGCATAGTGTACGCATGCATTTGTTCTGACTGAGTAGAGCCCGACAAGTGTTTTCCAGAGGAAAACAATGCTACTTGCCTTGCTTTGGAACCACATAAAGATCACTGCATTCAAAACACTGTAAGACAAACCTACTCTAAGCTGAAAACAAATGTAACATAGCCTTGCAATGCTGTGCACTGTAGAGTGTAAGTTCTTTCCGTTCATCTTAGCTCGCTGTTACTATCCAGAATCGCAAGCATACCAAATAGCATTAGATTAAGAAAAGTTCAGCTATGATGTCCCGTGGGTGGTATACTCACAGCATGCTGAAACCAAAATACTATCAGTGAGACCATGTCAGGCTGAGGACACATGCCTGCAATTGATGTGGACTTTGGCCGCCCTCTAACTCCTGCTTGTCTAAGCTTCTCCTTGCTCACTTTGATGCATAGGCAGGAGCACCACATGGTGGTTTTAATTTGCACTTCCCTAACTTGCAGCAACAGAGGATGGAGGCTGGCTCACTGCTGCTTTGCTTTCCCATTCACCACAAGGAAAACTTGGATAAAACACAGCCTTATCTGTGGGCAAACTGCAGCAGAAAGCCAAAGCTCAGTGGTGTGAGTTTGTTAATGGTTGCTTCACTTAGCTTTGCAGTGAAGCTGGTAAATCTGTAATATCAGCACAATTAGTAGTAACTGAATTAATAAAAGAAAAACCACTTTGTTTCAAGCCATAGAATCTGAGGAAATGCACATCTATGAGCTACCAGTTTGCGAGGAAATACTTACTCATCACTCCTTCCCAACCAGAATGAGAGCAGAGAAACTATACGTCTGTATAACACAGATCAAAGGAAGTCTCTGTAGCCTCGGGGGTAAAAAAACAACGCCTTTCTCTTTTCTCACACCACTTCACCATGTTAGGGCCCTAGTCAAAAGCTACAGCTATGATACGCTGCTAAAACTCCAAGGGAACCTCATATTACCACAAAAAGGGAACAGTACAAGACAAGAGTATGTGAGAGGAATCTAAGGGGGAAAATGGATGGAAAAGTGCGTCCTCCAAATCTAGTACGAACCCACACAATTTCTGGGCTTATGTATCAGCTGATCGAGTGCAGAACAAAATCAAAGCAGGATGGAAATAGTTCAGGTAATGAACTACAGTTAAAAGAACTGCTACAGTATGCTCCAAATGTTTGTGTATGGGACAGACTCAAATAGCACAGCAGGGGCTGGAGAGTTGGCGCTAGTGGTTAAGAGCACTCACTGACTACTCTTCCAGAGGTGCTGGGTTCAAATCCCAGCACCTACATGGTGGCTCACAACTACCTGTAACCCCAGTTCCAGGGGACCCACACTTTCTCCTGGACTCTGAGGGCACCCAGCATGCATGTGGTACACAAACAGACATGCAGACAAAACACCCATATACAATGTTTTTTAAAGCACAAAAAATGTTGAGGAGCTAACTGATATAGAACCAGTACTCACATGCAAGACTGAGCCTGTGGTGCCAGCACAAGGATTACTTGCTAAAAGAAAAGAAAAATTCCACATTACCCAAGACAAGAATCCAAGGGGTGGGGGAGGAATCAGTGATTACAGAATACAAAATAACTGGGAAGGCACTGACAACTATCAAAGTACAACCAAGAGCTTCCAACTGAGATGACCGGGCTGTTATAACTACCAAAGGTGTTAGACATTAAAACTAAAACATAGCTTAACTTTTTTTCCTCCTAGATATGAGCTATATACTAGAAAACCTTTCTCATGGAAATGGCAGAACCACTCTTTCACATGAGTATTGATCACAATGGCAAAACTCAGAGTTTGAGGGCTAACTGTAAGAATGTTTGCATGAGTATTGTGATAAACTGCAGGTTTGGGGCTTAACTGTCACAATAAAGAATTTTTAACTGTGTGACTGAAATATAGGTGAGCTACATGCAGTTACCTGCAAATTCAGAAACAATGTTGAACTAAAAACAATCCTCTATAGCAACAAATTACCCCTATTTCTCACTTTAAAAACTACACTGTAACACATACAGTACATGAAATAAATCTTTTATAAACCATGAGAATAAACTCAAAGGGCCAGAGTCTTATCTGGGGAAAGGCAGTGAGTTGGGATCAGATGACACCGGTAATTGTATCAATATTGACGTCCTATTTCTAAAACTTTTGGATGGTTCTCATATGTTTAGGGCTTAACTCTTACACATATATTTAAAAAGCTAAGTTTTTAAACAACATCCCTAAAAGGAGAGTTGTCCTCCTTTATTAATTCGACTTTTCCATCCAAATAATAAGTGGCCTGGCTACACAAGGATGTCTAAGCCAAGTGGAGCTAAAAGTGAGACCATGTTCTCACAGGGGGGGGGGGGAAAAAAAAGCCTGGTGTTTTTTTCAGTAGGTGTTTCTGAGGTTCGAAGTTGGTCTGGATGAAACACCAATGTCCGGGGCAACGTGGGCTAAGCCTCATATTCTGTCCAAAAAAATAAAAATAAATTAAATAAAAATTAAATATCTTCTCCAAAGACTCGAACCGCCCACCTTATAGCTCGCCCCAGTAAACCCTAGGCAACAAGCAGGCTTAGGCTTCCGAGTCCCGGTCGAGTCACTTCCGCCTCCGCGCCCCTTAGCCCCGCCCCGGAAGCGGAAGTGCCTTCTTCTGGGTCCTTCAGCCTATAAAGGCCTCTGCTGCGCCTGCGGCGCCATGATGGCCGCCGGGCCGGGCTGTCCGGAGGGCGCCTGCGCGGGAACGCGGTGAGACCTCATCGGGGCGCACCCACAGTTCGGGCGGCGGGCTCTCCGGCGTCGTCTCCGCACGGCGGCTCCAGGCTCGCGGCCAGGAGGCCTGCGTCACCCCCTCTTTCCCCCCCCCAACAGCGGAGGGCGGGTCCGGCGGCGCGCGGGCAGCCCGGCGCGAGGTCCCCGCGGCTCCGGTGGGGACGTCGCTGCGGGCGGCCGTGCTCCCGGAGTCCAAGATGTCGACCAAGAATTTCCGAGTCAGTGACGGGGACTGGATCTGCCCTGACAAGAAGTGAGCGCTGCGGCTGGGCGGCGTGGGGTCCGGGGGCGGCGGGGCGGCCCCGGTGAGGGCGGAGACGGGGCCGCGGCCTTTGTGGGGACGGCGGGGCGGCCGCCGCCGGCCCTGAGCGGTCGCGGGCGGCCCGCACGTGACCCCGCGCGGAGCTCCGCTCTCGGCCCCGTCGCGCCTGCTCCGCGCTCGGACGCGGCCGCTCGCTGTGCGCTCCGAGCCTCTCCCCGCGGCCCCCCGGTGCTTTCGGGAGCCTGCCGGCCCTCCCCGGTGACTTGGCTTTTCTCACCCTCCAGGAAGCCCGAGCGCGTACGTGGCCCGTGAAGCCGGTGTGCTCGGCTGATGGCCCCGGGGATCGCCCCGAATAGGTGTCCCTATTTAAAAGGAAAAAACAAAAAACAAAAACAAACAAACAAAAAAATAACAACCCTGCGGTGCACCAGCTCGTGTTCTTAGAGAGCCAGCGCCGGAGGAAGCCCCGGTTGACTGCCTGCTCTAACCGCTGCAGAGTATAAACTTGGAATGCCTTTGCTAGGAAATAGAGTTAACACCTAGGTAGCTTAGTGTGTGGGGAGCAGGGGAAGCGATGTCACTCATCCTGACGCCAGGCTCGGTCGGTGTGATCTGGCCTAAGCACACTGAGCAGAACCCAGGCCCTCTTGGGCTGTCACACTGAAGGGAACTGACACTTTGCAACCAACCCTTCAGAGATTTAGAAAGACGCCAGCCTCTGCCTTCCATGTGGCTCGCAGAAAAATGCGTTGTGTGTGTTCTTACCGAAAATACACTCAGGTACTTCGAGAGGACTCATCGATCGTGGTCACCTACCTAAACGAGGCTGAAACAAAGTGTTATTTCTACTGAGTGCGTACATCAAGGAGACGGTTTTTCAGAATATGTTTTCAGTGTTACTTGGGTCGTGTCTTTTTTTTTTAACAGACAAAAGCAACCATTTAGGTTGGGTGTAGTTATTCAGTGTAGTGTTAAACTTCTGTTTACTTGTTTATCTCTTTTTTTTTTTTTTAATCCGGTGGTAGCTGGTTTTCGGTTTTTTAATTTAACCCGTTGTTATCACCCGTCGAAGGGAACATTCGTGAATCCCCTGAATCCTTCTGTACTTGTTCTTTCCTGGCAGATCCATCCCCAGGATTTTGGGTAGGGGGCGGCTGTTACTAGCTTTTTAGACAGCTTCCAAGTGTAGCCTTGGTTGTCCCGAAACTCACAGTTATCTGCCTGCCTCTCCCTCCTCAGTGATGGGATTAAAGGTGTGTGCCACCACGCCCAGCTTGGATACTGTGTTTCTAAAATTCATCACATTTATTTCTTGTACTGAGAGTTAATTAAAAAAAAACAAAAACAAAAAAAGACCCTGGTATCTTGTCTAATTGTTGAAGAAGATTCTGATGACACCTTGGAACAAGGGAATTTAATGTAACTTTAAGACATGCTGATCTGAAGATAGCAAGGTTTGGTCCTGACGTGGTTGCCATAGTTGTGAGTACAAGGTTGAGCTTTTCACTCAGCTCTTGTTTCACCTTAGACATCTAGAAATTACTATTTTAAGTGTTTTTTGTTTTTATTTTCAGGTGTGGAAATGTAAACTTCGCTAGGCGAACCAGCTGTAACAGATGTGGTCGGGGTGAGTGCTCATGGACGGGTCTCTTCCTACTGTATAAGCGGCTGGTTTCTTCCCAGGATTTAGATTGCATTTTTTTTTTTTTTGGTCTGTTTTCAGAGAAGACAACTGAGGCCAAGATGATGAAAGCCGGGGGAACAGAAATAGGAAAGACACTGGCAGAGAAGAGCCGGGGCCTATTTAGTGCAAATGACTGGCAGTGCAAAACGTATGTGCTTCAGACTGCTGTCTGTTACTGTACCAAAATATTGCCACTTACCACACATTAAGATGGGGCTGGAGAGATGGCTCAGAGGTTAAGAGCACTGTCTGCTCTTCCAAAGGTCCTGAGTTCAATTCCCAGCAACCATATGGTGGCTCATAGCCATCTACAATGAGATATGGTGCCCTCTTCTGGCTTGCAGGTGTACATGCAGGCAGAACACTGTGTACTAAATAAATAAATCTTTAAAAAAAAAAAAAAAGAACTTTTTCTAATTATGTGACAAGATACTGTGTCCTTTTAAGCCAAACATTTATTGATCTTACTGTAAGAAGGTTGAAAGGGAAATTTTAAGTTGTATCTTTCCAGGGGTGTTCCCAGCTGTTGCTGTGGTAGAGTGTTTATGAGCTGATAACCAGACATGAGCAGCATTGAAGGCTCTGTGGGCTACTTCTTGCTACTAAGTAATTGCGTAGTTTTTACTTGGGGTTTTTGTTAGTTTGTCTCTTATAATATGAAAGTACCTTGGAAAGCATAAGTTGCTTTCTATAATCAACTGTTTCATGTTAGATTTCTTAATATTGTTGCCTTTCAAGTTTAGTTTATTTTGTATTGATTTTTCCCAATCTCCACATTTTGTGCTGTGTAAATAAATCATACATATATGAAATAATACTGCATCAGAAAAGTGTCTTGTATAAAACTGTGGACACCTGTAGATAGACCTTGAGTCTGTAAAGTAAAATTGTCTACCAATATACATAGGTCAAAGGATTTCTTAGAGGGCACTAAGAACAGATATTTTTTAAAATTTAAATTATTCCTTAATGAGCATTACTTCGTACTAATTTTTCACCAAAAATTTTCAGTTAATATTTTTTTCAATGTTTGGGGCCTTCTAAATTGATGTTTTTTACAATTGTAGTTGCAGTAATGTGAATTGGGCCAGAAGATCAGAGTGTAACATGTGTAATACTCCAAAGTATGCTAAATTAGAAGAAAGAACAGGTAAGACACAGCCGCATTCTAATGCCTCAGTTATTATGCTACCTTCTCAAGAGAGCACAGGAAGGAAGGAAACCTGTATTATTTTCTCCTTCAGTTTGTGTGTGAATGTTCTGTTTATGTAAGCCATACATGGCCTCAAACTCAGAAGGATGGCTTTCACCTCTCCACTTCTGCCTCATCCTCCTGTGTGCTGCTGTGATAAGCATGTCCCAGCACATCTTATTTACAGGGTTTTTCCCCCTTAACACTCAATTTTTTTTTTTCTTTATAATTTCATTTTATGAAATAGTGTTAGGCAGCCCTTCACTAGCATTTGGGGTTCTAGGATACTTTGATAGGGCCTTTCTGCCCACCTGGGTGGGTGGGTGGTAGTTGGTAAGGGTACTGCAGTGGCGTGCACCGAGTATGACAGAAAGGTAAAGGATACCCCCCTTCCTCCCCCAGACATGGGCTCTCAATGTAGCCTGGCTGTCCTGGACTTGCTTTGTAGACCAGGCTGGCCTCACACTCACAGAGATCCGCCTGCTTCTGCCTCCCTGATTGCTAGGAGTACACAAGTGCACTGCCACCCCTGTGGGTAAAGGATACTTTTAAAGGCATCCTGTTAAGCTTAAAATATATTCTTTTTGTTGTTGTTGTTGTTGTTGTTTGAGACTGTGTTTCTCTATGTAGCCTTGGCTGTCCTGGACTCGCTTTGTAGACCAGGCTGGCCTCGAACTCACAGCGATCCGCCTGCCTCTGCCTCCCGAGTGCTGGGATTAAAGGCGTGCGCCACCACGCCCGACTTCTTAAAATATATGCTTAACCTTAGCCACATTTTAGAATTATTAGTGAAACTTCAAAAACACTGTGTTATGGAAATAACTATGTTCTGATTAGATTTAAAGCTCTTTGAGGAAGACAGACTCAAACATGGTACCATGAACAGGGCAAACACAGTCCATGGCGGGGTAGGTTACCGACCCAGGGCAAGCCTGATACAGTGGTTCTGTTGTTTCTGTATGTCAGTGGCGAACCTGTGGCAGAAAACAGTTTCCCCACTGCCAGCAGTTAACCCAGCCATTGATTGTGTCACAAGCAGGCAGCATGCGAGGCTCTTGAGTAGGTAAAACACTTTCCTCCTTTGCACACCACTGTCCCTGTTTGGTTTCTGGAGATCAGTCAGAGGTCTAGTGGCAGATAGAACTCTTGGATCAAGGCCTTCCAGGCTGTTCTTTGTCCACTTGATTGATCAGTCCATCTGTCTATCTGTCTCTGTCTACATGTGTTTATTTTTCATTCGTGATGTGTGAGAGCCTTATTACCTAACATCCTAGGTGTTCTTTGTCATGGCTTGGATTCCACCTATAACTCCCACAAGCAGGTTTGCCTCCTGCAAGTGCTGCCTGCTATTTCCTCCTTCCTGTCAGCGCTCTGGGCTTCTCCCTGTTTAGTCTGTATTCCATCTCCACTGGGTATGTGGACTCTGCAGAGGCCTTCCTTGGGCCTCTCTTAGATTGCTGTGTATTTCCTTCTAAAACCAAAGTTTTAAAGTAACAAGAGATACACTGTAGTACCCAGATGTGTGTCTCCAGATCAGATTTCTGTGTTCTACCTACACAGCTACTTGTCTTACCGTGTCATGAAATTGTTGAACCCATTATATCCTAACTGAATCTGTGATCCCTCCTACGGCCTTACTTCTTGAAGAGCTCTGTGACTTGTGCTTAATGCTGCCCTCAGGAAGATTGCTCCTTGGGTCCATGCGCCCTAGCCCTTTGTTCATCTTAACCTACCTCCAGTGTATGTACTGTCTGATAAATATATAAATTTAACCCCTGGTTCTTATAAACCAAGAGCTAGAAGAATTACAAGGGAGAGAAAATTCCTTTTAAAATTTTGTCATAGCAGAAGATAAAGATGTTCTGCACGTGTATTTCATAAAGGACCTATCAAGGAAAAATTTTTAAGTTATAAAGATCTCTAAGTACTGCTGTGGCTTTACAACTAAAATAGATCTGACTTATTCGCTATCCGTTTTACTTGTAAAAGACTAGTAATTATTAGTTACATAAATAACTGCCATTAATTAGGTTTTCATTTTCTGTTAGCTGGGAAAAATGTGAGCACAATCCTTTTGTTATTTGAGTTGTTACAGCAATCTGTACCCTCTTTTTTAAAGGATATGGAGGTGGTTTTAACGAAAGAGAAAATGTTGAATATATAGAAAGAGAAGAATCTGATGGGGAGTATGATGAGGTAAGCTCTCAGTGGGTATTTGCAGACTAAATGTTAAGTTAGAGAAAGTTAATAAATACCTAGAGTTCAGAAAAACTCTTCAGTGTGTGCATGGGATGCGTACAGTAGAGGGAGTGCATGTGCCCGTGTTTGTGTGCCTGTAGAGACTGTAGGTTGAAACTGATGTCTTCTTGTTTTAGGAGATAGTGTCTCCTTTGCGCCATTGAACCTGTAACTCATCGACCATTGGCTGGACTAGCTGACCAATGGGGATCCTCCATCTCCACCTGCAAGTGCAGGGATTACAGGCTCAAATTTCCACATCTGCCTTTCTAAATCTAAATGGAAATGAATAGTTTTTAAAAATAAAATAATTACCATGTGCTTTTAACCTATGGAAATCTTTTGAAATTTTTTTCTCTAGTTCGGACGTAAAAAGAAAAAATACAGGGGGAAGGCAGTTGGTCCTGCGTCCATATTAAAGGAGGTTGAAGATAAAGAATCAGAGGGAGAAGAAGAGGATGAGGATGAAGATCTGTCTAAATATAAGCTGGATGAGGTGATGTCCCCTGTCCGTTCTTCCCTAATCTTACTGGAACTTTTCTGGAGCACAAGATGCTTTTGACACCTCACTCTCCTGCTCCCACCACAGCAGGGGAGTGAGGAGGACAGCTGTCACCTCGGTGTGAGTTTACAGTCCAGACATGAGGCACTTTGAAGTCTGATCTTAGAAGTCTTGGAATGCAAGTATTTTAAAAAAACAAATGATATGTATTTACCTCGTAATTATTTATTTTTAATCCTCTAAGCCAAGCTCATAGAAAAGCTAGATGCCTGATCTTCAATGTGATAAGGTGCACACAACCAAGCAAGTGGTTTATTGTAATACAGAGAAAACAGTATTCTAAACTAAGGCTGGTGGTAGTGGACCACGGACTCCAGACAGAGCTGAAACTTGCTGACAATCTGTTTGGAGCATGTTGTGAGAACCAGGGGCTTCACTTCCTGACCGTGTCTGGCCATGCGTGGTTCTCCAGCCTCTTCTGTCAGAAAGAGGGTGAACTCCCAAGTGGAAAATAAGCCTGCACTGAAATGTTTAGTGACAGACTTACCTGAAAATGTTCATGTATGATAAATATTCATCCTTTTGGTAGGCATTATTAATATGTAAATGTCTAAATAGAAAAAATTTTTATTAGGACGAGGATGAAGATGATGCTGATCTCTCAAAATATAATCTTGATGCAAGTGAAGAAGAAGATAGTAACAAAAAGAAAACCAACAGACGGAGTCGCTCAAAGTCCCGGTCAACTCACTCCAGGTCTTCATCACGCTCATCCTCCCCCTCCAGTTCAAGGTCCAGGTCCAGGTAAAGGGTGCAGGCCAAGGGTAACGCCAGTCAAAATGTCAGTATCTAACTTTTTACTTACAAACTTTATTTTACTATTTAATTTAAATAAGCTTTTTGTTTCAAGTATTTCAATCAAGTCTCCTTAGCTAGACTTTATCTTTGTACTCTGCATAGAAGTTACTTGTTCTGTGTCACCCTCTTAGCTTTGTCTAGAGTAACGTAAATACAAAAAGCACTGTGTAAGAGATGTATATATAAGTTACTGTGTGTTCAGATATCGTCAAGTAAAATGGAGATTATTAAGAGGATTAGCTCTTAACATTTTTCTGGTTATTAATGATATTTGCACAACTTTTGATTATTTTGTGATTAGTCTTCTGAATAAAGAAACAAATCCAGCCTTGGATGCTTACGCTTCTATAGAGTCTGGCATATTTAGTTGTTGTAAACATGTATTTGATAACATGACTAAAAGTAAGCAACACAAGCCGGGCGTGGTGGTGCACACCTTTAATCCCAGCCCTCAGGAAATAGAGGCAGGCAGATCTCTGTGAGTTTGAAGACAGCCAGGGCTGTTACACAGAAACCCTGTCTCAAACAAAACAAAATAAAAAAGCAATAATGCTTTGTACAGATCAGAACTAATGGCCAATTAATTTTAGTCATATTTAGAATAAATGTGTTGCCAGCCATTTTTAGAGTAGTTCTGAGGACTGGGGACATCTACCCCAGTAATGTCCAGCATGTAAGGAGCCCTAGCTCAAGACCAAGTTTCTGTTCCTCCCCTACAAAAAATGTGTAATTCTGAGATAAGAATGTGACAGTCTCTCTTTGTGAGGACAGAGTGAAAATGGTGTCAGAGATGTCGTTTGTGGTTTTCAGAGCATAAGTGTTGTGTTTCCCTCGGCTCCACAGCAGTGAAACTAATGGAGAGCACTAGGCTGTGTCTTTAGTTCTCTAAGACAAGCAAGTGAAGAGTGGACATCATAAGGAGTGTGGCAGCCAGGGTTTTCTGCCTACTAGACATTGGAAATAGTTTTCCACAATGGAGAATTGAAATGTAAGCTGTAGCACTGCGTAATGAACTGGTGGTGCTTGGAGGCCTCTTGGTAATTTAATCGGGCTTGGAAAGTGGTCACTGAGTTTTTTTAAACCTAGTTTAAGCCTATAGTAAGAAGCTTTGTTTAAGTATTATTGCTTGGAAAATACGATTCTTGCATGGACACCTTTTTACGGGAAAAGTGCACTCTTAATAATTGTCTTTCTTTCAGTGTTCACATCACAAAGCTCAAAAATGTGGTCCTAGGGGAAAAAATGCTTCCATGTTGTTCCAGGTCCCGTTCAAGAAGCTCTTCCAGCTCGCAGTCAAGGTCTCACTCCGGTTCCAGAGAACATTCCAGATCCCGTGGTTCGAAATCAAGGTGAATGAGGTAGCACCTCTCTGTAAAGCAGAGAGGAACGTCCTTACAGGCTGCAGGAGGCCCTGCCGCTTTCCCTCATGACTCGGCTTCTGTTTGTCAGCTGTACGCTAGTGCTAGGGAGCTAACGCGCTGCCTCAGCTTATCTCACCACACAGTGTTCCCATGGCGCAGTGCACCAAGATGCTCCCGTGGCTAAAGATGGGGGCGGCTGTGCATCCATAGCTGAGATGTGTGTACTGTAGGAAGGTGAAGCCAAGCTACGCCATCGGATAGCCACTGAATTGATGTTACGTTTGCAGTTGTTAACTTAAACTTGACACAAATGAAAAGTTACTGCAGAAGACCAGCCAGCCTATTGTACAGCTTCAAAACATTTTGTTTTACAAGTAGATGTTTATAGAAACAGCTTTGCCAATTTTATCTCAGCTTCTAATGAGTGCTGTGTGTGTCTAGTCAATCTCCTTGGCTTTAAAGTTATCTGTGTAACAAACATCCCTCTTAAAAGTAAGTCAAGTAGGATGCTAGCTAGGGTTTGATGTAAACAGTGCCATGAACATTTCACTTGTGTTTAGTCAAATAGCAAAGGAAAATGGTAAAGAAGCATTTGAAATGCTAGTTTTTTACTTTCTTGAGAAAATCTTCTGTACTTCATCAAAATATGCTGCCTTATGTTCAGTCACTGTATTGTTGTCTACTGCAGGCACGCAGCATTAATACGAAAGCCTCTAAACTCCCACTTGTGGGAAGTCACATTGGCGTTTCCTAGCAGCTCTGGAGAAAGGTTCATTTACTTGAGCCCATTCTAGCGTTTGAGGGCAGCTACCGCTGAGTCCCACTGAGGAGAAGAGTGATGGTACACTCACTGAGCCAGTGCACAGTAGCGCAAAGGTGCTTTCTTATGTGTATTAACGTGTTGGTGCTCACTTCAAACCCTTGCGTCTTGGTGTGGGCCCTTTGGGAACTGGAGGACTGAGGCTCACGGAGCAGCCTTCATGTCCTTCCCAAACATTGCAATTGCTTACCACTTTCCAAAGAAGTCTCCTTTTGGGCTTTCTCATTTTATTTTAAGCCCAAAGGTGAATTTTTTGGGAAGTTTGAGCTAACTTACTTCAACCAAAAATGTAGATGAAGATAAATTTGCATTTTAAATTGCACATTTACTTCCACCTAAAACATGAATATTACCACTTCATAGCACAAGTCTAAGCACAAGTCAAGTTTTAGAGTTGGCAATTTTCCTTAACTACTTCGCAGCGTAGTTTTTATGGGCCATGTCCTTCAGCTCTCAGCAGTACCTTATCTGTAAGAAGTTAAGTTCATTGTCCTCAGCAAGCTTTACATAAATAACATGGATTTACCCCACAAACGGAAGGACCTATTTTCTGACTATAAAGTCACAGAATTGAAGTTACCTCTTGATTTCACTATTTATATACTTTAAATTGGAAAGCTATAAGCAGTTATAAAAATATTCTGCCTTAATTCAGTAAGCTTCGTAATTGCCATGGGGTAAATAGAGTTTTTGTAAACATGAAATTAAAATGCTTATGCGTAAATAGAGCATATTCATGGTTGACCCAGAAGCCTTCTGCAGAGTAAGCAGTAAGTATTCCCTCTTATAAAATCCTCATAGTCACAATCCTGTTTGCTTTGGGGAACTGAGCAGTCTTCACTTCTGCCTTTAATGAAACGTCTGCTTTGTCTCTCAATCAATGAAGATCCAGCTCCAGGTCCCACAGGGGCTCTTCCTCCCCACGAAAAAGATCTTACTCGAGTTCTTCATCATCTCCTGAGAGAGACAGGAAGAGGAGTCGCTCTAGACCTTCTTCACCCGCTGTTCGCAAAAAAAGACGAACGAGATCACGGTCACCCGAAAGGTTTGGGTTTCTGTAGAATAAGAATGGGTGTTCTTATGTGTATTTCATAGGTGGACTTTCTAGGCAAGGGTTAGATTTCTTTCTCCTTTGTTCTTTTAATTATATTTTTTATCTTTAAATGTCAAAATTCAGATTACTTTGTTTAGCTTGCTTATTAGCTTTAGAAAAACTTAACAGGACAGACTATTCTCTGATCATTTTATTATTTGAATTTTATTTCCATGTATATTATTATAGCCAACTCTCGGTTATTTTGGTGTTTTTAAAGATTGAAACCCAAAAGCTGTATGTTGAAATAATTTACCTGTGTTTGTGGGTTTTTTTTGTTTTTTTTTTTTAATTAAATATTAGAAATGGTAGGGATCCTAGGGTACCTGATTAGGAATAACTTGCAGAGTTGCTGAGGTCTGTCCTCATGTAAATATGTGCACGTGCGTTTCCTTAGTAAGTGACTTACATCAAAATTTCCTTTACATGGAAATTAAGTTTGTAGTCAGCACTTTTTTATCTTACATTCCAGATCCATTTCTCTCTTTTGAGGAGGACCTTCTCTGGGTCCTTGTGTCTAGAGTGCATCTTCTGCAACAGACTCGATTATTTGGTTTCACTAATTATTCTTGGTTCTCAATGTCATAATTAATGATTTGTGGCTTCATTTGTAACATTGGCAATTTTTCCATATCCTCTCCGCTTGTGAAAGAAAAGAGTAACCGTTAGAGTCTGGTGGCAGCTAGGTTCAGGGTCTGGTGACAGCTAGGTTCAGGGGGAGACTGCTATTCCTGCTCTCTCAGGTTAGATGGTGCCCAGTCTTCTGCCTGTGCACTGTGTGTGAGAAAGTTACTCTGTCCTGAGTGAAATTCATTGTTGACTTCTTAACCGCTTCTGCAGATTCTGATCTTAGCCACATATAACCCCCTAGTTTGTTGTCATCTAAACTTAATGCACATGTTCTTTATTCCATAAGCCAGGTGATTGGTGAAAACATTAAACAACCCTGAGCCCAGGGCCAACCCCTACGGAACACCTCCACTTTGCCCAGGTTGATACTGACTTCCTCATATTGGCTGCATGACTCTAGCACTTTAACTAACTGTACAGTCACCTTATGTGATCTAGACTTCCAAAACTACATTGCTTTGAATGTACTTTCTCATGCCCTCAGAAGCCTTGCTGTGTTACATAGAGACCTGGTGTGCTCGCTGTGGTACAGCCGACATTGATTTTATTACACATCTTCTTTGTACATGTATATGATTATGGGCTTTTCCCTCATTTACCTTGAATAATTGAGAGGTGGCTATATTTGATATGAGTGTGTATTCTTAAATTGTAGAGTGTTGAGTTAAAATCACACCAATTCTGGGCTCACATCCAAAAGTATGTGTAAGCTACCTTAGGTTTTACACTCCTGTAAGCATCAAGGTCCCTAGTGTTTGCTCTGCTGTCCTTGGTGTTTGCAGTCTTAGGAACAGAGGCTTCGTTGAGGCTGTTTACAGACCGTGCTGCCCTCTTGTGTCTTACAGGCGCCACAGGTCGTCTTCCGGATCAACCCATTCTGGTTCCCGTTCAAGTTCAAAAAAGAAATGATGTATTAAAATTTACATCTTTAAAAAACACATTGAGTACAGTGCATGAAGCATATTTTTTAGGACATTGATGTCTCATTTGGTCAGAAGTGCTCCATCTGCTAGTAGAGGTGCATGCCTTGATTGCTTTTCAAAAGAATACAACTGTTTGTGAAATTGAAAGTACATTGCATTTTAAGCCATACTGTCCCCCAGATGAATGCTCTGTTCATTATCTACACCGTCTGCTTCCTTTAAAACCATCATAGCTGTGACAGAGTACGTTGTTTCCTAATTTAAATCCTGTCCTTTCCATTCCTAAATGTCTTATTGACAGAGACGGGGTTGCCTGGCCTTGCCTGGACTTCAGGCACATGGCAAGGCTAGTTAAACTAGTTGTAGGAACCAATTCTTGTTCCTGTGGGAGGAGTAGTCAACCCGGTCGTGTTGATTACCTGTGCCAGTAGTTTCTTACCAGAAGTTAACTACAAAGCCGCAAAGCTGACAACTGGGAACTGTAGTTTCTCTGTGCTGAAGGTGCCTTAGACTCCGTGTCTCCTGTCAGCTTCACACCACGGCTAATGCAGGAGCGTCGCGGGGGGAGGGAAAGGTCATCCGCATCTTACTTCAGATGTCTGAGAGACACGTCTTAAGAAATGTGGGTATCCCTTAAATCTAGTTACCAAATATTGTACTTGATGGACAGAGGTTTTACAAAGGACAAATCATAGTTAATGAGCAAATGGAAGAAAGCTTTTTAAACCTATTCTCAGTGACAGGCTGACAGAGACATGAATTTAAGTGGACATTTGCCTTGAGATGTCTGATTTTCAACGCTGTAGATATTGAAGTAACAAGAATTCTTATATCTGCATGATTTAAGCAAAATCATTTTCTCCTCACCTGAAAAAACATATGGCTTAAAATGCTTTCAGAGTTTTATTTCTCAAATTAAAATCTAGTCACTTGAGATCCATTTTGTTCTCTGGTTTAGAAGCTCAAAGGTTTCTCTTAACAGTCTCTTCCGCAGCAAAGCAAGGTAAGTATCTAAGGGACCGACAGTTGTGCTGGGCTCCTTGTGAGGGAGTTATTTTTCCTGTTCCTCCTCTCCTCTAGTATTTGTCTTCTGCAGTTTAAATAAGTAAAGCATTCTAAGATGTCTAGTAGACAGATCAAACAAAATGTTTTTATTTTAAAGTGAGTGTTTTTCTCAACTGAACTAAAGATGAAAACAAAATACTGTACGTAGAAATATTTTGGTAATATTTTTACAAGCTTTCCTGTTTTGTTTTTGTCTTATTTTCCTGGCTACATTTACTGTAGGTTGCACATGAACTCTTACTCTCTTGTAATTGTGCCTCAGACTTCTCAAAAGTCGACTTTCTGAGTTGCCCAGCTCTTCTAGATCCAACGTGTTAGCCTTGGTTTGTTCTTGTGCTTTCTGTATTTAAAACTTGGGCTGTACTAGGCAAATACAAGATTATAAATTTAGTTAATAGGAGTTTATAAACAGTTCAGATGATTATGATTTGATTTGGTTTAATTGAGCTGTAGACAAATGTAAATAAAATCTGTGAGTCAAGCATCAAGTGTTGTTTATTAGAAGTAAACTAGAAAGTCTTAAGCTCCAATCGAATGTTCTAAACTCATAATGTCTTTTTTTTTTTTCTTTTTCTTTTCTTTTTTTTTTTTTTTTTTTTTTTACTGTTCACTTTGTTGTGCTCACTTTCAGACATAACAAACAAGGTGACAACTTGGAGTGCTTGAGCTTTTCATGTGTGTGCTTGCTGCCCGGACATCCCATACCTCACTCCCTAGGGTCAGTTAGGATAGTCACGGTGGTCTTTAAGTTCCTTATGATTCCACTGGCCTCCAGAACAAGTGTCAGTACAAAGGCAGCTGGAAAGATGATTGGGCATTTGCTGCCGTTCTGTGTCCCTTTGCTGCCTGGTGCTCAGGCCACCTGGTAGGGCCTAACTAAGAAGGGCTCTGTGGCCTGCTTTTGGGTTTTGTTGCCGTTGTTTGTTTGTTTGTTTTTTGTTTTTTTTCTAAGATAAGAATGCCGTCACGGCTTTCTTAACCTGGAAGTTGTATTATTTTGGGAAAATAGAAAACACTTGTTGAGTTGGTTTTATTTGTTGTTGGTGTATGTGATATGTGGGGTGGGTACACATGCCATGTGTGGAAGTGGAGGTCAGGGAGCACGTTCGTGGGGTCCATTCGCTCCACCTGCGTGGCGGCTCCAAGTCATCAGTCTCACCTTGTTGGGTGGCCAGCACTTGAACCCACTGAATCATCACCAGGCAGACTACACGGGTTGTGGAAGGTTAAAGCACAATGCAATGAAAAGCTTGTTTGCAGGAATCAGAGGAGCCAAGTCTATAATGACAGATTTTGGTATTAGATCTTATTTAAAAACAAAAAACAAAACAACAACAACAAAACAGATCAACTTCTACATTTGGTAAACCAATTGTTCAAATATTTTTTTAGCATAGTAACTTGATGAAGAAGCTGTGGGTGGGCGCTTTTGGGATAGCTGTTTACACAAAAGTTGCAAAGGTTATATATACTTAAACTGCCTCCCCATTTCCAGTATTTGTTAACATTGTAGATCCATGCGTTTCTTAAAACTAAGGAATAATGCTGGTATAGTGTTTATGTTCTGTCTTTGTTTTTTGTTGTTTGCTTTTTTCCGACAGTGTTCATCCATATATGTAAGGGTCTTAGTCATACCCACCCACAAGGCCCTTGGGACCCTGCTGACATGAGCCACTCCTACCTTCATATCCTCTTTTTAACCCAGAGTCCAGTCAGTGCTGCCTGCATGAGCATGGGCAGCCTACCATCCACTAAACACTGAAGAAGATTACTCCCTGTTCTAGTCTCTACTGATTCTTTTGCTGTGGTAAAACAATCAACAAAAGCAACTTAAAGGATAAGGACTCTACTCCTTCTTACACTTCCAGGCCATGTTTCATCAGTGAAGGAGGGAGGCCAGGAACCTGAATGCAGGACTGCTTGCTCATGCTTGCAGCATTAATAACTCAAAGCCAGGGAAACACAGCAGGAGTCATGGAGGTTACCACTTGCTAACTGTCTTGCCAACTGGTCCCATGCTCAGCTAGCTTTCTTATACAGGCCAGGCCTACCTGTCTAGAGATAGTACCCTCCACAGTGGCCTGGGCCCTCTTACCTCAGCCATTAAGACAGGCTCTCACAGACATTGCAGTAGTCAGTACAGATCTGGGCAGTTGTTCAGTTGAGGTGATTTCTTACCAGGTGACTCAGTGTATCAAGGTGACAAGAAAAATTAACCAGGACTTCACTCCCTTGGCTACCATGAAATTTTGGCTTTTCATTTGTCCCTGAACCTAGTCTAGATACACTAATTAAAATATCTTCTTAATCTCCAGTGTCATAGTTTGTTATTCCTGTCTTTGATAACTTGGCAGCCTTGAAGGATTCTACCCGGGTCATACAGTTGTTATCTCTGTGAAGAGACCAGGACTAGGGCAAAGAAAACCATTTAATTGGGACTGACTTACAGGTTCAGAGGTTTACGCCATTATGATGGGAGCGTGGCAGCACACAGACAGGGTGCTGGAAAAGAAACCAAGACTTTACATCTGGATCAACAGGCAGCAGGAAGAGAGACAGTGTTCCTGTCTTAAGCATCAAAACTGCAACATCCAGCCCCGGTGACTCTAACAAGGCTATAGCCCCAATCATGCCACTCCTATAAGTCTATGGGGGCCATGTTTATTAAAGCCACCCCACGTAGCTATTACCTACCCCACTGGGATTCCTTAGTGAAGAGCCCCTGGCCTGGGGAATGCAGGGTGGGGTGGGGGGTGGAGTATGTCCTGTAGCTGGTAAGGACTGGAGGTGCTAGGAGAGCCTAGAGGCCAGGTCTGCATGTTAAAAAGTGCCTCTGGCTTGGCAAGGGTCTGAAACTCAACCTTAGCCTCAGCTTTAAGTTAGGGCACTTTGATTCTTAATATCCTAATAAGTGGACTACCACCAGTAAAGGAATGGGAAATACAAAATCTGCTCTAGAATTCTTCCTAGGAAAGACTTGTTTTTCCATTTGGTCTTATCTTCATTTGCCCACGCTTGTTACTTATTTTGCTGCTTAGATGGATTTATATCACTGAGCACTTTTACAGGTTGCCTATGTTTCCACTGAAAGGCCTCCCTTTTCCAACAGAAAGGAAAGTAGATGGAAGATTAGATGGTGTGGTGCAAGGCAAGCCAGGTGTGCGCCATGAAAATACAAATCAGAAGTGTAGGTGGGGTACCAACTGACTATTAAAAGAGCTAAAAGAATTCACCACTAGGTCTGACCAAAGACCTAAATATCCTTTTGTCATTGAGTTTTAATGGCATAGGGCAATATCCGCATGAATATGCTTAATTTACAAGCATAATCTGTTTTGGGGCTTGTATGTGCTAGTAAAGTTCCTAACTGCCTTGCTGCTGAAGAGAAGCTAAAGCACACTTGTGCAAAATGGTTGTACAGTGCAGTGTTGTCTCTTGTCTTGAAGGTAAGCTAGTTTATACACTGAACCCAAAGCAGACATTAAATGGAATAAAAAGTTAATGAGCCTGTGAAAGGGGTGTGTCCTACATACTCCACTGAAAAGAAACACAATGAAGTTATTAAAGCCAAACAGTATCACTAGAGGTAATGAACAAACACCACAGTTAGAAATGCACCTGTCTACTTAAACTAAATGGAAACAGGTTCTTACCAGGAGTAAACAAAATACGAGTAAAAAGTGAGTTGGCTTCTGAAGTGTACATGAAAGCTGTGTAATGAGTAAGATCAACGGATTGAAAGCCTTTGTTAGTGCACCTAGGTGTCTTCAGAATATAAAACAAAATGAGCTGCAAAGGCGAAATGAGCACAGGTTTCTTACAATTGATGTGGTAAGTAAAATAACAAGACTTGAAAACTGACCAACTGATCTGGCGCAGGATATTAAGGAACATTGTACAAGGATCAACATGGCCATTTCAAGTCCATATTTATGACTAGAAACTGTCTTTGTGACAAAATACCGTCACAATATCTTTAAAGGATGGGTTAATTTGGCTTGCAGGGTTCAGTTCATAATCAAAACAGTTGAGAATCAGCAGACAGCCACCATGCATGCTGGCACTAGGTTCTCTTTCTCACAGTCTAGAATTCCTGGTTCAGCAAATTGTCCCACCCATAATTAGGATGAGTCTTCCCATCAGTTAATGTAATCAGGATAATCCCCAACAGTCATGTCCACAAGTACCCTTTACCCAAGTGGGTCTAGAGTCTGCAGAGTTGACAACAAATACTATAGCATGCCATATTTAGACCATACTACATACCATAAGAATATACATAAAATTCAAGGGCACTTTAGCTATGCTAGCAGAAATCAAAATAATTAAGTAATCAAGGCAGTGGTTAGTGACTTGAGTTCAAATAAATCTTGTTTAATCAGAACTGTGTGTCAATCTAAACGGTTGACAGTTGCCTGTGCTTGTGCAAAATATGAGCTATATACAATGAATATTTCTGGGCTTTTCTATTGGATGTTTGTACCCACCTTAGAAATACATTCAAACTGAACATGAAGAAAATGGGAAAGACTCCAAGCCCAAGGGAAGGTTGCAAAGAGTACACTTTGCTATGCCCTCATCCAGTTTTCCTTATATGTATGGTACATATGTAATGTCTAAGAAACCAGGTTTTGAGTTTCACTAATTTACAGTTATGTTATCTTTCTAGTCCAGGACCCAATCAAGGATACTCTTCTGATTTGAGACAGTTTATTGCTTCTGTAGAATAATCTTCACTTTTGGTTTGTCATTTCCTTTCTCTGATTAGACTAGGATTATAGGTTTTCAGAAAAAAAAACAAATGCTACAAGAGTTTTTTCTCATCTCATGAAGTGCATGATATATGCACCCAACAGCTCAATTAGCCCTTGCATGAGTGATTGTGTTAGCATTCTCCACTATGAAGTAATTTTTCACTGTATTTGGAATTAATGGTTTCTGGCGTGCACTGATGAACAGGGTCACTTTTCTAATGGTGTTATCTACATATGTGGTCTTGTGTATTCCATCACTTATGAATATGTCAATGTACATCTATTTGCCTTATACATGGGTTATAATTCAATACTACCCTGTATTTTTTTTTTATTAAAATTGTTGAGCATTGGCAATCAGCACTTAAAAGTTGGCACTTGTGTCCCCTTGGCATGCTCCATCCTATCTTTACACACTGGTGCACATGCCACAGTCATGGAGTACCCATCTTTCCAAGATCCCCACTGCTCCCGGCTCCAGAGCACCTACTTGCAACCAAGCTAGAGCAGTGAAATGAGTATTTAATGAACTTAAGTGTAGAGAAAATGTTTTGCTACTACTAATGCTAGTTGTGCCTGTTAAAATAAAACCATTATGTGACCCTTTGAGCTGGGCCTGGTTGCACAACCCTTGGTTATAGCCACTTGAGATATTAAAGCAAGAGATGTGGAAATTGAAAGCCTACCTGAGATGGATAGCTCAGCAACAGATCACTTGCCTAATGTGTGTAAGATTTGAGGCACCGAATTCATCCCCAGTA
The DNA here is from genome assembly GCA_907169655.1 of Acomys percivali. Taxonomy (NCBI): domain Eukaryota; kingdom Metazoa; phylum Chordata; class Mammalia; order Rodentia; family Muridae; genus Acomys; species Acomys percivali. The sequence goes on from OU015753.1 coordinate 107,695,435, forward strand.
TTTGAAAATTAAGATATGAATATTAAAAAGAAAGAAAAAAAACCTCAAAAGTAAGTTTCATTTATGTATTCAGACACCACCTTACACAGAATTCCTCAAAACCCCCAAAGGAAAAGGTGAAGTGAAGTGCAGGGCAGGTAGATGAGAAGAGGCAGTTTCCACAGGTGAGGACAATGCTCATCCAATAAGGAAATCCTCATCAATGTCTTTTAAAGGAGAACTATCTTCATAATGTAAAAGAAAATGCCCCAATCTCTTCATGTTAGTTAATTTGGAAGTGAAATACAGGTTGAAAAATGTTTATCATATAAGGAGTTTATTAAATGAGTATTGGGAGAGAGGGAAAGGGGGAGGTGGGGTACCCCAGAGAGAGACAGAAAGATAGGGAGAGAGAGAGGTTAAGAGTGCAGGTTGAAAAGTTTAAGTGCTCTTTAAACTTGCTTAATGTTTAAATTGTATAAAATCAAGGCAATTTTTAAAAAGAGAAATCTAACCAAGTGGTGGCTAAAGAGATTGAGTAAGCAAATGTGTGTGAGGCCTGTCTTGAAGGTAGAATTAGTATTACTGGAAGATGGAAGAATGGTATGTGGTTAGTAAGCAGGCCTGGAAAGGCATCTTGGAGGTCTGTTTGATCATTGCCAGTGTTGCAGGCAAAGCCTGTGCTGTAGAGAAGTCTGGGAGGCATCAGCCCAGATCAGCCACTCACTAGTGGAGACTGACCACAAGAAAGAGCCCCATAAATACACCAGCATGTGTTGCTGAAACAGTTTCTGTTAACAAAAAGTATGGAAATAATCTATTATTTTCTCATTGTTGTTACAAAATAACAAAAGCAACAGTTAGAAAGGGTCTGTTGATTGGCAGGTTGAAGGGATACAATTATGGAAGTTAAGGCAGCAGGAGCTGGAGGTGCCTGGTCACATTGCAGCCAGAGAGAGGAGTGCTGGTGCTCAGCTGGCTTTCTTTTCTCTTACTCCAGGGCCCCAGGCCATGCAGGGAATTATGCTGCCTACACTCAACATGGTCTTTCCTTCCTCTAACTCCTCTAGAAACACCCCCAGAGACATACTTGGATTATTTTTCCTAGGTGCCTCTAAGTGCAGTCAAGCAAAGAAGATGAACCCTAACAAGTTTAGCCCTCTTCAACTTGACATCCAAGCACATTGCGTCATAATATTTCCATCCCTGTCTTCTAAACCCTCGTGTTCATCTTATAATGCAAAGTATATTTAGTTTTTAAGAGTCCCCAGTCTCAAGTGCTACAGGGTTGCACAAATGCCCTTTCTGCTCGGAGACTCAAGACAATGATTTGTGAGCCCTTACAAAACCAAAACAAATATTTCCAATATTTAGCACAAACTAAACTTAGAATTTAAGGGGTGGGGGATGGAATGGGAAAACTGGACAAAAGTGAGACCAAAACCCAGCAGGGCAAACACTGAATCTGAGCATCTAGCATTTGAGGCATTTGTCTTCATCTGGCCTCCAACAGGATTGGCAGACTCACCTACAGTTCTGCCCCCTCCAGCACCCAGTTTTGGGCCCATCTTTAGGTAATCTCAGTTATGATGGCCTCACTTCTCAGAGCCGCCTTTCTAAATCAGTTACCTTTCATTGTTATTACAAATTACTTGACAAAAGCAATGCAAGTGTTTGTCTTACAGTTTGGAGTGGGGTTGAGAAAACAGGCCATCGTGCACTTCAGTCATCCTGGCAAATGTGCAAGGCAACTAGCGCATCACATCACATCCCCAGTCAGGAGACAGATCAATGCTCAGTGATCAGCTGTTTTTCTCCTCCTGCTTTTCCCAGTGAGTGCAGCTGCCCACACGCAGAGTGAGAGTTCCAGCCCTGGTCAATCCTTTCTGCAAACACCTTTACAGACACACCCAGATGTGTCTCCTAGGTGAATAAGTCCAGCCAATTTGACAGTGAAGATAAACTGCCAAATAATCTAAACATTCAAAAGTAATTGGTTAGATTATTAGCATTTAAAAAGGATGAATGATGTCCATGTGTGTTGACCAAAAGGGGTGACCAAAATATGCTGCAGGGGTACTCCTAGTCATGTTCTGTTCTAGTCTAGATTTATAGTTCAAACATACATTTAAATCTTGGTTCATTCTATGTGTGCTGAAGATCATTTTATTTTTATTTCCATACAAGTAGATAACCTGTTTTTATTTAGGGGGCGGAGTTCAGACAAGATCTTGCCATGTGGCTTTCACCAGTGTCCTTCTACTCATGGGCATTTTCCTACCTCCGCCTCACAACTGCTGAGATCACAGTTGTGCACCACCATAATTAGCTTCATAACTGCATTTCTGAAGACTTTTTCATAACATTTGTGACAAAAACAATTGAGTCTGTAAATATGTAATGTGTGTATATGCAATAAGGAGTCCATATAGTTACATTATATGTATAATTCTAGAACAGTCTCTTTCGCTGACCTTTGTCTTAGTTCTTTCCATGTGAGTGTTGTATAAGCTCTACTTCCAAAACCATCACAAGAAGATTTGATGCTTGCATTTTAGAAAGGACACGTTAAAAACAGCAATGTCTCTCTATGCAGATATCACCCTGCCTTGACAATCTCAATAAATGATAGTTTTTAAATAACAAAACATAAATTCTGCTAAAGGCTTAATCTCAATAGGAAGCGTTCAGAAGCATGCAGAAATCAAAGCGGTGATTTGAAAAGAAACAAGGCAGCCTGGAACTAAGGGTTACCGTTGGAATGAAGCAGCTGCTCAGCCTTCTCCAACACTGGGGAGTAGGGGTGAGGACGGCCCAGCCTTATATGCAAGAGGTGCAGTTTAATGTTAAAATATAAATCTGACAACTGTAGAGATTTCGATATGCTGATTGAAACCTCTAAAACTAAGAGTGTCCAAAAGACCCGGTGTCCAGTGGGCACTCTCCAAATGGGTGAAAGATGGAGGGTTACTCCTTCCATGAGAAAGAGTCACAGGATCTTCTCAAGGCAACAGTGGGTCTAGTTCTGAGGCTAGAGTCTATGGAAGCTTCATATGGTAAAATACATTTATACACCTTAGTTAAATACTGAAATGTGATTGAATCTAAAAGCAAGATACAAATGAGATAAATTGTTGGTGTATTAAAACATTTTAGAGAAGAATTAAAGATATAACAACAGGTGAATGTAAGCTTTAATTTTTTTAATGAAACATGGAGGCATGATCTTATAATTTCAGTCTCCACTGGTTTATTGGTTCATCAGAGATGCAATTTCATGGACTAAATCAGGGAGAGGGAGACGGTTACTGTTACTAGTGACTAGATCTCAGACTCCCTAGGCAGGACAGATAGTGACCACTGGGAAGCTGTCTTCAACAGGGAAAGGGCCGTGGCTTCCTTGCAAGTACAGGGCTGAGCTCAGTCCCCAAAGCTCATGTGGAAATGCTTTGTGTAGTAGCGTGGATTTATCCTCCCAGCACTGCAGGCTGGGGAACAAGGATCGTGAGAGTCCCTGGCTACTCATTCCAGGCCAATTTGTGAGCTCCAGGAAATGAAAGATTGCCTCAAAAGAGGTGAACAACATTCCTGGGATGACACTCAGATTGTCCCTGGGCCTCCTCAGTCACGGGTACCCGCACACACAAGGTTTTTTAAAAAGAGGTTTCATTTTGTTTTGTTCTTTAAAAGAAATTCTCTTTAATACCGGACACTGCGTGTTAGCATTTTAGTCACTAGAGGGCAGTGTTGTTTCAGACCATCAGCAAGTCGACTTTTGCAGATAGCGCAGAGAACCAACAGGAAGCCAGCCACCGAGCGCCTCAACATTATGTGCAAGGTGAGCAGCTAAAAAGTATAGGACACTGGGTGGAGAAAAAAAAATGCTATAACAAGGGAAGAGTTACTGAACCTTTGCAAATATATGTCCTCATGGCAGGCATTCAGTAAACTTTAAGGCCTGGGGGGGACGGCCAGACATACCAGCATGAAGACCTGAGCTGGGATTCCCAACACCTGAGTAAAAGCCTGGCTGCTTTGCTGGGGTGTGGCAGGCTGTGCCAGGCGGAGAGTCACAGTGGAAGGCACCCAGTGCTGAAGTCTGACCTCCATGCAAACACACACACACACACACACACACACACACACAGAGAGAGAGAGAGAGAGAGAGAGAGAGAGAGAGGGGTAAAATATAGAGAGGGGGATATTGATATAAATAAGTCAGATATTAATAAATAGAAAAATATTTATACAACTAGAGTGGCATTTTCTTTGTTGTATGAATTCTGAAATGCTCTTAAAATTTAAATATATCGTTACACTAGAATTTCACTCATTGATGAAAATATGAATTTGGTTTGTACTCTCTCACCCCAGTGCTTACTTGCTTCTACATACAAGAATGACGTCAACTGTTGTTATGCTTTTAAACTGACATTATCGTAGAAAAATACTTTCCCAGTATGAGTTTGGAATTAGTCCAGAGTAAATAAGGCAATACTTTGGTAAAGACTTAAAACACAAGCTTATCCCTGTCCTTTCCCAGCTGTGAGTACCATTGTAAGATTATATATATATATATATATATATATATATGTATGTGTATTACAATACAATATATAGTATAATATATATTCTTCCTAAATAAAACAAATACAAAAAGATTACATGACACCGAAACCTGAGAAGAAATCAGCATTGCGATTCACGCAGATAATAACATGTCGGATTTCAACCTTACTTTTCTCAAGTGTCATACACGTAACCCAAAAACTGTCGAGAGCACTTTACAGAGTTGGACAGGAAGCTCCCTAGAGCTTATGAGTGCCTCACCAGGTGATCCCAGCCGACGCCGCCCTCCGCCTGCCCACTCGCGGCACCGCCCCTCGGGCTCTCAGGCGCGGGAGGAGCCTCGCACTGCGCCGGGCGGCGCCTGTCCGGGACCCGCAGGCGGCGGAGGGCGATGGAGAGCAGAGGCCCGGCCCGCGCTGTCCCCCAGCGCGCGCCGCTGCTGCCCCACACCTGAGCCTGGAAGCCCCGGTCGCGCGCGCCCTTCCGCGGCCCCGCCACTCGGGCCGACATGTCGGGGCCGGGAGGCCCCGACGAAGCGCACAACAACCAGTCAAGAGCTACGGTGGACTCCAGCTCCGTGTCCGTGGCCTTCCCCATCACCATGATGGTCACTGGCTTCGTGGGAAACGCGCTGGCCATGCTGCTTGTGTCGCGCAGCTATCGGCGTCGCGAAAGCAAGCGCAAGAAGTCTTTCCTGCTGTGCATTGGCTGGCTGGCGCTCACAGACATGGTAGGGCAGCTCTTGACCAGCCCTGTGGTCATCCTCGTGTACCTGTCGCAGCAAAGCTGGGAGCAGCTGGACCCGTCGGGGAGCCTGTGCACCTTCTTCGGGTTGGCCATGACGGTGTTCGGGCTGTCCTCGCTCCTGGTTGCCAGCGCCATGGCCGTGGAGCGCGCGCTGGCCATCCGCGCCCCTCACTGGTACGCCAGCCACATGAAGACTCGTGCCACGCGCGCTGTACTGCTGGGAGTGTGGCTGGCGGTGCTCGCCTTCGCGCTGCTGCCGGTGCTGGGCGTGGGACGCTACAGCGTGCAGTGGCCAGGCACGTGGTGCTTCATCAGCACTGGGCCGGCGGGCAATGAGACGGACCCTGCGCTCGAGCCTGGCAGCGTAGCCTTTGCCTCCGCCTTCGCCTGCCTGGGGTTACTGGCTCTAGTGGTAACTTTTGCCTGCAACCTGGCGACCATCAAAGCTCTGGTGTCCCGCTGCCGGGCCAAGGCCGCCTCCTCGCAGTCCAGCGCACAGTGGGGCCGGATCACCACGGAGACGGCCATCCAGCTCATGGGGATCATGTGTGTGCTGTCCGCCTGCTGGTCGCCCCTCTTGGTAAGTAGTTATAAGGCTGGGGAGTTTGTAGCTAGCGGTAAATGGAGACTTTCTGGAAATGACTAGCACCCAGTGCTCTGGGCAGACTGGAGAGGTTGCAGCCTCCAGCCCAGAGCTTCAGCCGCTTGCAGAGCTTGCAAGTCCCAGCCGGCCTTGGCTTGCCAGGCGCACGTGAAGGTGCGGACAGCTTGAACACAGAGGTGAGCAAATGCGGCCAGTGCAGACTGAGGTTTGCCCTCCCACGTTATGAGTGGAGATGTGATGACAAATCTAGCCCAACGGCCCGCGTTTTAGTTTTAACCCGCTGAGAAAGTTCGGTACCGGAGACAGGCAAGTCAGAGATCTCCGCTCCGCTCAGGCTAACATTGTTGGCAAATTGTCGCTCTGTGCCAGAGGTGAGAGTCCCCAGCTAGCTTGGCGAGCCTGGAGGAGCAGAAAGGCTCAGTTGCGGCAGCCCCTGGGAAGCCGGTAGGTTGTGTGTACACAGAAGTGGAGGACTCTCCCGTACCACCCCACACAGCAACAGCACCACCCAGTGGTGAGTGATCACTGGGGTCTTGTTTGTTTCCGGAGACAAGAGGTAAGGGCGTCTTGGTCCCTGGCTCCCCACACCATCCATCACAGAACTAAGAGGAAGCTGGGCTTCCGCATGCTCCCTATCCCCTACTCTCACATGGTGTTTTTGAGGTTTTCTTCTGTGGCACTTGTCGCTAGAAACTTCTGTGAATAAGTGTGGTTTGCTAATTCGCAAAGAATGGATGCTTACTTAGGACTCAGGCAGCCTGGCTTAATAGATGTGCAGAGCAGCAGCCCCATGCTGCTGTGCGCTCAGTTACCAGCCATTATATAGTAGGCTTGATCCCGCCCTCCCTCCCTCCCTCTCCCCCCCCCGCCTCCCTCCCTCCCTCCCTCCCTCCCTCCCTTCACCCCCCCCCTCATTTCACATGTGCAGAGAGGCCAGGGGCATCATATTGCTATGCCACATGAGGTTAAGTCTCCCTTCAAAAAGTTATGTAGCTCTTCTCTTCCTCCACCCTCCCCTGAGCAGTGACAAGCCTTGGAGAAGCCTGCAATAACTGACCTGGGGCTGTGCAGACAGGACAGCGCTGGTGGGACTAACTGCCCACAAGTGACAGAGTGGTCACTGTGCCGTGTTTACTAGAATCTGCACCAATTTTAGACATTTGCTGCTCTGGTTGAGAAATGGGGAGTAGGTGGCCAGGCAGAGGGAAATGAAGCTCCCAGAATAAACACGTCACTGAACTAGCGTGGCTTGAGAGGCAAACAGTGTCCAAACATACCACAACCGTTGGGGGACCCACCCAGTGATTCAGAGCATAGAGAGATGTCCTTAAAACACAAGGATGGGTGACTGTCCACTTAGATGCTCCCAGTTTGTTGAATTTTAACTAACACTTTTATAAGTTCATTCCTCACTAACCGATTAAAATGAATTCAACATGAGATCATATCAGATTTAGTTACCCATAACCTGCTTGGCTATAAATGTATCTTTTTTTGAAGTTACTCTGATAATAATTGTTACTGTTACAAAAAAAAAAAGTTGCTCTACTTAATACAACCAGCATCTGTAAGAAGAGACTGGACTCCCTATTCCACCCCAGGCTGCTGTCCCATCTGTCACACTCATCCTCATGTGGAGCACAAACAGAGCTTGTCTCTCCTAAAACCTTTGCAGATTACATCGCGTGAGAAGCTGTTGAGATGATGAGGTTGGTAAGAAGGGGCTTGCAGGGAATCAGGGCAATGTTTGGACTGTTTGGGTGTCAAGTTGCCATTTCATTGGCATCAGCCAGTTGATTCAGAAGCCTACTGACTTATTATAGTTTTTTAAAATTAACCTTTCATGAGCAATGCCCACCAAATAGTCCAGGTAGTTGACATAATCATCAGATTCCTAGACACAGGAACCCTCAGGATGCTGCTCAGACAAGGCTAGGCTGACATTTTGAGTTTGTGTAGCCTGGTACCTCCAAAGAGTAGCTGTGACTGATATTCTGTCGCCACTAAGGAACAATACACTCAAAGCTATGGGTACTATGAAAGGTGAGGTCTGAGGAGCAAGCAGATGCTCATCTCTGGCCCCAGGACTGGACACAGCAGCCTTGGAAGTATTTGTCCTCCGTCCTGGTGAACCACATCCCTGCTTGGTGTCCACACGCCCTCACAAGGATGCTTCAGTGGGGACGCACTTCAAGAGGCGTTTGCTTTAATAAGACTCACCATGTAGATAGGCTTGGTAGATCGTCTTAGGGAACAATATGATTGTACAGTATGGAAAGCATTGCCAACCGCTAATTATGTCTGTCTGTATCGCCTGCATGGTGCTCAAGGGGAATTAAGATTTGAATATGCACCTTCAGAAAATTTGGCTGTGACTTGTTTTATGAAGTGAGAGTATTAAGAATGCATTGCATTTTGGAGCTTACTCCAGTATAATATACTGTTTGGTTCTCTTCCTTCTTCCTCCCTCCCTCCCTCCCTCCCTCCCTCCCTCCTTCCTTCCTTCCTTCCTTCCTTCCTTCCTTCCTTCCTTTCTTTCTTACTCTGCGCACTGGTGATAAAACTGAGGACCATGTGCTATAATTTGAACACTAAATAGACTTAGATGAAACTGGTCAAATAGGAGCTGGAGAGGTGGTTCAGCAGTCAAGACCCCCGGCTCCTCTTGCGGAGGACCTGGCTTGGGTTTCTAGTACCCACATGATAGCCCTCAACTGTCTATAACTCCAGATCTGGGGGATCCAGCACTCTCTTCTGACATCTATGGGCACCAGGCATGCACATGCTAACCAGACATACATGCAGGCAGAACACCCATACAAATAAGATTTTTTTTCCCCCAGAGCAGTAGTACTTCCACAGTTATGAGTGAAACTAAAAACTGCAATGCGAGATAGGCTGCAATTCATGCCTTTAACCCTCAGAGGAAAGTGCTCCTGAAAGAGCTTCCGTGGCATGGCTCAACCTCCTGGCTGACTTCAGTGTGTCCAGAGGCCCAGCCAGTAAGGACCATGTGCACAGGAGATCAGAGGGAGCCATGTGGTGTTTCCCAGATCCAAGTTTGCTACTTAGTCCCATAACAACAGAAGGAAGAACCGGCTGCCCCCCACCTTGGGTGGCAGGCAGCAGAGCCCTCTGTGTGAAGATTGAGAAGACAGATTGAAAATAAGCAGGCTCTGGTGTATGGATATAGATATAGCCTTGGAAATGGTGAGGTTGGCTGCCACTTTGTTTTGCTGTCAGTTTGTTGTTAGCATAGACTGAGTGGGAAGACTGCTTAGGGAAGGGCAGGGATGAGGTGCCTGCCTGGATACAGCTCTGGGTGCTGTTGCAGGGCTTCATGAGTCCTTACCTAACTTGGGTCCCCAAAGCTGCCACCAGCACCCACAATACTTCAAGGTAAGAGTGAGCCTCCATCCTATCAGAGCCAGCGTTATGGCCCAGGATTCCTACCTTCGAGTTTGCTTTCAGTTTGGGTTGTGGTTTGCTTGTTACTTGTTTTGCCTGGATGCAGGGAATTCTTGCCTTAACCATGGTGTCGGAAGCCATGTGCCCTCTTGATCTGCAGTGGACAGAGGTGGCCCTTCTGTGGGGAGAGTGTCCTCAGGGTTGAGTGCTTTCACTTAGGAGAATCACCGTTCAGTGCCGTGTTGTGTACTGACAGATTCTCTGAATGGCACAAGAGCTGGAGGCCAGTATAACCTGAAGTCAGGAAGACAAATCATAACTAGAAGATGTAAGCAGTTAAACTTGAGGCTTGTGAAAGTATTCCTTGAGCACTTGAGGGAGCAGGATGGTCTACAGAACAGCACCGCTGTGAGCCACTGGCCTTGCACATTGGAAAGCTGCAGAGGTCGGTCACAGAGGACAAAACAGTCAGAAACATGCATGACAGGCATCCAGCTTGTGGACGCCCTGTTCTGCTGCCGGGCCCTATAGGGCCAGGCTTCCCTTCTCAGCCCCAACCTTGCCCTACAGGGCAGTAGGAAGCCTTCTGGACTCTCAGCATGTGCAGTGCTCATAAGCACGCAGGCTCCACTGTATGTCTCCAACCTGACTCAGAGGCCCAAGATGCCCCCTCAATCTCCTGTGGTTGCTCATCAAGCAGGTAGCTGGGCAGCTTGGACTTTCTTCCTACTGACCATGGGCTCTCACGCTCCCGCTTTCTCTCAGAGATGCAGACTTTCACAGGTAAAGGTGGGAAGTAGGTTTTTTCCTGAGTCCCCCTCAGGGTATCACAATTTGGCAGGTAAATGCAGCCATTTGTTCTTCCAAGCTGTGGCAGATGGCTGGCATGCGGCCTCTGCCGTGAGTGCCATGTGGGCAGAGGTGTCAGGACAGCCTGAGAACCGTGACCCAGATGTGCTGTTGTCTCCAGGGAGAACCGTGCGCTCCATTCTTTCACTCATCCGTAGCCACTCCACAGCCCACCTTGTGTTGCTAAGCCAGCCACTGAGGAGCTGCTGTGAGAAGAGCCCTCCCTCACCTTGGTTCACGCTCCATCCTCAGCCCGCTTCAGGCACGGGCGTCACCATGAAGCAGGGATTTAAAATGCCAGCCCATTTCACAGGAGGAGTATCACGGGAAGCGAGGTACGTGCGTGTGAAAATCACAGCTGTGCCGTGCTTAGTGCTTTCTCCTCCATAAAGGAATGTCACCGCAGTCCGCACCAGGTGACAGAATCCACCTTTATCTTCTGACTTCCAGGACATCATCATCATCATCATTATTTTTTTTTTTTTTTACAAAAGTGAAAAGAGGCAGGTCATTTTTCTTTTTTTACAGCTTCTCTGGCAAACAAACCGGGAAACATGATGAGGAATCTAACATTTCCAAAAAGGCAAAAAGTAAGAAAAGTACCAAATGACATGGACACGTGTTGCTTTTTTGGATGCTGTAATTCGTTGTCCCTTTCCTCTCACCACGTCCAGAGCTGCCAGCCATTTTCGTCCTCTCATCCCTAGACAAGTGCCAGGAAGCCCCTTTCCTTAAAACTTGCTGGGTTCCACTTCTCCCTCTTGCAGGATGGGCGGCCACTACCTTGCGCTCTGGAGCCTGCCCCACACTTAGTTTTTTGTTCGTTTGTTTGTTTGTTTTTGTTTTCTGAGACAGGGTTTCTCTGTGTAGCCTTGGTTAACCTGGACTTGCTTTGTAGACCAGGTTGGCCTCGAACTCACAGAGATCTGCCTGCCTCTGCCTCCCGAGTGCTGGGATTAAAGGTGTGTGCCACCACCACCACCACTCACTTCCCACACTTGTGAGAGGAGGCTGGCTCTTCATCTGCGGCCAGCTCTCCCCACCTTAGCAGTCCTTCTCTGGTGTGGAAGTGAGCCTGGGCCTCCTCTGCGTTGTGCGGCTCTTTTCTAGTCAAGGCTTCTTTACACACACAGAGCTGACATCACTGTGCACCTGGCTGTTGCTGTAGGCCAGGTTCTGCTGCAGACTTCATAAGGACGGGGCCCTGTAGAGTTCTCTCTCTCCAGGTTGTCACAGACAGCAAGGCCAAACTGAGCCTCTACCACTGACTCAAAACCCAGAACTGAATTTGCATGAGCCTTAGCTCAAACCGTGCGTAGGGAGCTAGAGTTTTACTGTTTCTTGTGCTCACCAGGCACTTAGAGCACATGGTGCTGTCTGTGGTGTGCCCAGATAGTTCCCGGATGACAGCCGGGAGGGGGGATTACTCTGAGTTCCAAGCCAGCCTGAGCTAAGGAAGAAAAGAGTTAGGTGTTGTCAAAAAAGAAAAAGAAAAAAGAAAAAAAAGAAAGAAAGAAAGAAAGAAAGAAAGAAAGAAAGAAAGAAAGAAAAAACACCCTCAAAAGAAAAAAATAAGAAAAAGAAAGAAAGAAAATTTTCTTTTTTTTGGGGGGAGGGGTACCTTGTTCAAGTTGAGAATCAGAGATTGAAAAGGCAAGATGGTGCCTTGATGGGAATTCTCAAAAACAGCAGCTTGGTGTACAGAATTTCCTGGTAGCTCTTGTTGCCTGCTGCGTCACCTGGGCCAGCCTCCTGGCGGATCACAGAGGTCATCTCTCGTCTCCTGCAGCCCCAGGCCAGAGTGCAGTGGAGGGCCCCACAGAAGTCCTCATCTGTTTCCTTTGCCACTTTATCTTGCTACTCCTCTCTCGACTCATCACTAAGGCAAAATTGTCACCCGTTCCAACCTTCTTGCTGCTTCCGACTTCCTGTGGCACTAAACAGATAATGTATCTCAGCTGCAGACGTGGTGTGGGTTTCATGGTGAGGGAATAGCAGGTTTCTGAGGGAGAAATCCTGAAGCCAACATGTAATGGATAAGACTACACTTTTTTTTTTTTTTTTTTTTTATCCAGTCGTTCAGTAAGTACTTACTGAATCCTCACTACCATCTTCCACACTGATGGTTCAGGTGATACCCAGCCATGAGGCTGGCTCATGTGCATAAGTGTTAGGGAGCTACACAGCTCTGGGGCACTGTCAGATTATATTCCATGTGAAGACACTATGGTGTTTAAGTGTGAAACCTGCCCAGCTCCTTCATGGCCATGACTATAACAAGGTAGGAGCAGCATCTTCCTCCACGGAGCTTTTGGTAGTTAGCTACACCTGTTCCAGTAATCCAGCCTTGTAGAGCTCTGACTACGTGATCTGAGGACTGACAGAGTCCTCGGGTGATAGAGAAAATGTAGACGTACCAATCAGAGGGAACCTTTCCCCTTAGAAGTTTCTGTAAAAGGTGTGAGGAAGTCACATGGTACAGCATTGGGTGATAGGCAGGATGGCAGTGGGAAACCAAGTGACGGGCTGTCAAGACACACTGTAGTCCAGTCATATTGAAAGAGGAGGAGCCCTGGCAAGTGGATGTGGAGTTAGGAATTAGAATTCCCATGACTTCCTGGGTACATTGTATATCAAGGGGTTTACCCAAAACTCCAGCACTCAGGAAGACCAGGTAGTAAAGGAGACATCTCTTTGACATATTTCTGGAATATTCTTGGTGAAAAATTAAGCTTTGTCTGAAAACCTTGCCTTAGAAAGTGTTTGCTGTTTTCTTTTTCCAAGAATAAGATGAAAGTTCTCAAAGCTGAGCATTGTGTCAGACGGGTTTGCACATAAAAGTTTCCTACTGTCTGACAACCTCCTTAAGTGGGGGCATCAGTAGCTGCGGATAATGAACAAGCTGAATCTGAGAACGAGAGAGAGAGAGAGAGAGAGAGAGAGAGAGAGAGAGAGAGAGAGAGAGAGAGGCCAGAGAGCTAAGGTGAAGCTGCGAGACCAAGGCCAGGGTCACACAGCCAGCCATGAGCCTTGGGTAGCTCAACTCATTCTGGGTTGTTCTTTCTGCTAGAAAAATCACCTTTGCCCTAAACTAGTTGAGCCAGAATCTGTGTCTACCCCTGAATTTGAATACTATTCCTTGGTTTTATAGAACAAAGCTACCTTTTTATATTGTCAAGAGCCCTCATTTTAAAAATTGACAGCTCAGTCTCTTCAACATTTGGACAAACTGTCAATCAATCAATGTGTGTCCTAGCAACAAAATACCTGAGTGTGGACATAAAATCACTGCTGCAAGGTTAGTGCATCCCTACATGAATTCCGGCACACAAGACACACGCAGAGGAAGGTGGAGACTATAGCTCGGAATAAACCAAATAACAGATCTTAATACTAGGTTTAAAATTTTGTGGCACTAAAATTAAGATTTATGAAATAAAAAGTACACACACACACACTGAGAATTTTTAGAAAGCACTCTGAGTGTGCCAAAAAAATATAACTCTGGTTCGCCATGACTCTTCCCTGCTAGGATAGACCAATGCTCAGTCTCAAACAAAGAAGATGATGGTGTGTGTGGTTAGGTTATAAAGTAAGACTCTTCACTTTCAGCTCAAATAAGCTAAAGACAATTTAGCTGCCACTGAATCACAAGGATCCTATCAAATGTTGACGGAGCAAATAAAGCAGCGCGTCCTAGGCCTCACTGGTGGCCTGCGGTAGAGCATTCTCATAACTTTCCATGCAGAGGAGGCTGGGAGAGTTCATTGTGTCCCCTCCCCTCCCCCACCCACCCACCCACCCACACCGTACTGTGACCCAAGACAAAGATACTAAGGCCCCCTGGGGAATAGAGATGACAGGGTGGGCTAGGTGAGGCTAGGAGATATTTCCACTGAAAAAGCCAAGTCAGCCTCGATCCCACTTTGAAGAAGACACTGAGGATGGTTAAAGTAGGTTTCCCCATACCACTCAAGGAGATCGGGGCCTGGCTTCAGGCAATGGCTGTACTGCTTGCTGTAGGGTGAGCAATTTGGGCATTTGACAATATAGGGTGGAAAGGTCCCCACTCCCAGCAGCCGGGTCCTGCTGCTGGACTTGATGGGCTGTCCAGCTGAGCAATGTTCAAGGGAATATACATTCCAGCCACCTTTAATGCTTACCTCATAGTCACTTTCCCAAACTCCTGCCGGGAAGACAACTGACACAACTGTTTCTAACAGGAAAAAAAGCAAGAGTGCCTCACAGTAGCGTTTCCTTTGAGATAGAAAGGTGACTCAGAGAAAGCCACGTTTCTCATGTTCTGTCCCTTACAGACACTATACATGTGACTTCAGGAGAATGCGCTGTCTTCGTTTTCAAAGTACATGACTCTGTTTGCCTCACAAGGCTGTCGCACGCAAAGCTTCGGCACCAGCAGTCACGTGACCCTTGGGGTCACCCCTCCCGGACTTGGCTTCTATGGGCTATCCTGAGCTTATGGCTTGAGGAGTCCTGAAGTTTCTAGTTACAGACGTTCGCCTTGATAGCATGTGAGTTACAGTGCCACAATCTGGTAGAACAAACCCGTGGACCTTGTGTTTGTAAAACTGTAGCCTGAGCAGTAGGTCTTTAGATAAATGTGAGGCTGTAACAAAACTGATATTATTTTCTGCAGCCACATTCCATGAAAGGAAACTTAGAACTGTTTAGAAATTGTTTATCATGATGATGTGGGTGAAGTCCAACAATGTGGGGTCAGGGAGGTGAGACTTCTTGGACTGAGCTCTCAGAGACAGTGTCTCTGAAAGTCATCTCTAAGCTGAGACCAGAAAGGCCAAAGTGTGATGACTCATCTTTATGGCCAAGTTGACTGGACTTAGAATCTTCTAGAAGACACAGCACTGAGTATTGTCAGTGAGTTTAAAGCTCTATCAAATGGACTGGAATCCTGAGCTGAATAAAAATGAGACGAGGAGGCAGGAATTTGGTTACTAGTGCTCACTTGCTTGCTCGCTCACTTCCTGATGCCATGTGTGCCTCTGGCATCATGCCGCTCCCGCTGTGATAAACACACCCTTAAAACCCGGAGTCAAAATAAACCTGCCTCTGTCTTCAGCTGCTTTTGCTGGGTGCGTTTTGTTACAGCGGCAAGAAGAGTAACTAATACACAGGATGTCAGAACACTGGGCTGAGGGAGCACACTCTTTCTCAGTGCACTCAAGAGGTAGAAGCAGCCAGAATAGCTGGATGACACAAACAAAAACAAAAACCAAAAAACAACAACCAAACAACCAAACAAAAGCCAAGCGTAGGACGGGAGTGCCACTGTGTCCAGACGCTGGGAGATGGCA
Source organism: Acomys percivali (assembly GCA_907169655.1). Taxonomy (NCBI): domain Eukaryota; kingdom Metazoa; phylum Chordata; class Mammalia; order Rodentia; family Muridae; genus Acomys; species Acomys percivali. The sequence continues at coordinate 107,710,924 of OU015753.1, forward strand.
GGAGCTGGGCTGGAGTGGAGGTTGCATAAGCACCAGTGCTTGTGAGGGCACCCTCCTCACCCCTCCGACCCAGAAGGCGACTCTGACCAGAGCTGTCCACAAATGGCTTTCCTGACACACTGAGGGGGAGGTGGCTGCTCTCAGTTCTAGCTCATGGTCGCTAAGATTCCATTTTCCTTGGGAGGAGGGGCCTTTCCCTTTCTGAGACCTGACTCCCCTTCTGAGAACTGTCCCTCAGAGACACACAGGCTAGCAAAGTTTGCTTTGCTGTTTATTGCATTTGTGACTAAACTAGCCCTCAGGATCATCCACTTTCTTCTGAAGGGGGAGTAACTCACACTCACAAGTTTGTGTTCCATGCATTTTAAAAATCAGGGTGGTCTGACTGTAAACAAAAGAAGGGTATTGAAAACCACTTTAGGCAATGACAGTAACGGGAAGAAGGGCCAGGGCAGGTTGCTTGGCTCCAGTAACAGCAGGGCTGTCAGCTGCTGAAGTGGCTGGAGACAGCCGTCTCCCTGTATCTTTGGTGTCTTGCCAAGTGTCAAAATCCCCAGTTCAGGCCCTGATTCTCAGGAGCCAACCTCAGACATCACTTCTCCTCAGCTTTGCTTACAGCTTCAAGCTGCTCGGTTTATGTTCATAGTCTGCAAGCGAGGCTTTGTTTTTCACCGCTACATCATCTTGAAGCGCCATTTAAATCCCATGGCTCTCTCTCTGTCTCTCTCTCTGTCTCTGTCTCTGTCTCTGTCTCTCTGTCTCTGTCTCTCTCTGTCTCTCTCTCTGTCTGTCTCTCTCTCTCCATCTCTCTTTCTCTCTGTCTGTCTCTCTCTGTCTCTTTCTCTGTCTCTCTCTCTCTCTCTTTCTCTGTCTCTCTCTCTCTCTGTCTCTTTCTCTGTCTCTGTCTCTGTCTCTTTCTCTGTCTCTCTCTCTCTCTCTCTCTGTCTCCCCCCCCCCCCCTTTGCTCTTACTCTGCATCACTTCAAAGACTTCTGTGAGTTTTGCAAAGCTATTATGAAGGCGTGCAGCTGGAGGGTCTTCCAGGAGTGAGTAGGGAGCGTACTGAGAGGTCTGCAGTAGGACTTTAAATGCTCAGATTTGATCCTTTAGTGTCATAGGGAGGAGATCACTAAAGGAGAGAAGTTCTTGATTTTTTTTTTTCATAAAGGGAAACCTGTAGTCTGTGTCCTCTTGGTAAGTCGGTGGCTGTCCTGAGGCCGATATGCTGGATGGCATTTTTTTTTTTTTTTAATTTATTTAGTGATCGTGGCCTCCCCAAGATTAGCTTGGAACTAAGAGCAAATTTTTTTTTTAACATTAGCTTTTGTTCTACAAAAGACATGAAGGAAATTCTGAAGCCCTTTCCTCTGGTATCCACTTCTAATTAAATTATGCTATTGATCAGTGTCAGGAAATAGAAACATCTTCTGGCTTCAGAGCCTAGTCTCCTCCCCAGAGTCGGCTCTAGCTAGCAAAAAAGCAGAATCTTGGGACAGAGTGGGATCAGGAGTCAGTGTGCAGCTGGAGGCTTGGCTGGTGTTGGCCATGTAGGCTTCCTTCACAGAAAATGCTTTCTGCACTGCTGGCTGATGAACAAACATTCCTGAAGATTGGGGCAGACATGGCTGTGTCAAGGCGTCCTCAGAGGCACCAGGCACCCTGCTTGGTTTTTGGAATGGGGGAGGGGAAGGAAATCTCCTAAACATTGTTTATTAAAGTAAAAGACAGAGTTCATTTCTATCATTGAACTCACGCTCAGAAACATTAGTGTGACTGTCTGTGGGCTGTGTGTGGTGCTGGGGAAATGATGTAGCAGGGCATGGTGAAGAGAGGCAGGCAGGGAAAAGGACCCCTGAGGGCCGAGAGCCTCTCCGTCAGTCTTGAGAGAATTTCCCTTCGTGGTATCTGATTTAACATTCACAAAGACAAGCACGGGGTTTCCAGGCCTATGGTTCTGAGCTGCACTGACATGGTTTCAGATTACAGACCTTCCTGGATCAAAACCCTAGTAATCGGTAGACCAGACTCTTCTATACACTCTGTCTTACTAGCCCTTTTTTTTTTTTTTTTTTTTTTTTTTGATTAGCTTGCTTAAACACTTTCTAATCATTTCATCAAGAATAGTAAGGTGAAATAAGTTCATAACATCTGTGCAAGCCATCATGATTAAAGACTTCCTGGGACATCCAGCAATTTGTTAATGTTCTTAGGAACACAGGTTTCTCAGGAACGTATTTTTAAAATCCCTGTAGAGGGCAGTGGAAGTTTTATCTGTCTAGCACTAGTCTGTTAAAACTTTCCCTTTCCCCACAATGCCTTGCAGTAAGTGACTTCTCTATATAGGTGTGGCATGAGGTTGGGACAGTCACACAGGGACAAAGTCTTATAAGGCCAGTGTTTTTCAGCTGGTCTTCTCAAATGGTCTTCTTCTCATGCAGTGCTTAGAAAGCTGGTTGCTGGGGACTCTTTGGTTAATGCGAAGGTGTTCGGACCTGGAATGTTGTTTCTCACACTCTCTTAGCCACAGGAAGATGCTTTTGGATTCTTTAATCCAGAGCCTTGGCTTTGGCCATGCGCATAGCCTAAGGCCGTGTTCCATGCCCCTCATGTACTCACCTCATTCATAAAAAACTTGGAGTTCTAAGAATAACTCGTACATCTTCACACACAGACATATGAACTATCCCTCTTCCAAAATTCTCCAAACTGTCAGCTTTTTTTCCCTCCTTTCAGTGGGCGTGGCACTTCCCTAGCCTGGGGAATGATTGGCGAGCCCTTTCCCTCCCTCTACTCCTTAGATCCAGGTGTGTTTAACAGTGAAGAATGCGCCCTCGGCTGGCCAGCACTTGTTTTACAGGGCCAGAGTTGTGCGTGTCCTACACATCGCACTTTGTCCTGTCAACCAGACCACATACAAACGAAGGAACAGCTTCTGAGAATATTAAGTCACTTATTCAGGCCACAAAGCTTAGAAAGGGCAAAGCCAGCCATCGGAGAAAATCTGTCGGCTTTACTGCCTCTGCAGTTGACAAGTTAGCTACATGGTCTCCTTCTATGGATGTCCTTGTTTTATCTGTTTATCACTGTGAAGTATAAATGGCTGAAGAGTGAAGATCATGGATACTTGATGATGTATCTGTGTGTCCATAGCAGCCACTCATAAATAATTGTGTAATAAATGAAATGGTGCGATATCCTAAAAGGAGGCAAGGCTTGGGATCAGTGATGATCAGTAAATCCTCACTCAAAGCTTTACATGTCCTAGGTGTTTTTTTTAATATTGGTATAAATCCTGAATCATGGCTGCTAGCAATGCTTTTATCTTTTTCTCCCCGACTAAACAGCATGCTTTAAGTCTTACACCCAATAAATGGTATTTAGTGAACCAAATGACAACTGTTATTCCAAAGCAATAAATCAGCTAGTACACAATGAATGGCTGTTCAGTTGCCACAGCAACATTCATGAGTACAGGCATAGTGGAGCACACCTTTGATCCCAGCACTCAGGAGGCAGAGGCAGGCGGATCGATGTGGGTTCGAGGCCAGCCTGGTCTACAAAGTGAGTCCAGGACAGCCAAGTCTACACTAGGAAACCCTGTCTCGAAAAACAAAACAACAACAACAAAAACCCCAAGCAAACAAAAAGAATACTATACAGTTTTTTTTTCTCCTGTGGTTAATATTGTTTCAGTTCTGCTACATGTAATAAAAACTCTTAGGAAGACAAAATATCTTTAGAATAGATAAGAGGGGGAGAAACAATGTTGCTTTCACAATAGGAGTTAATTAGAAGCAGCTGTGGGAACAATAGAAAACAGCTGTTCTGACTCCTGGCCTCCACAGAAGGAAGACTGAGCCGGAGGTCTGGAAAGGTGCTCTGGGGATAACGGAACAATGGGGGATTCCAGTACAGTAGAGAAACAATGGAAATATCAAATGGAGAACAGCTCTGGGAGGGTGCTGAGGAGATACGCTGGATGCTGCTCTCAGCATAAATGAAGCACAGCTCAGTCCAGAGTCAGGACATCATCTGAGCTGGTGACGCTAGGGCTCAGCACAACAGCAGGCTTCTCAGCTAGCCGCCCCAAGCTGAGGAGTCTGCGCTGGAGTGGTGGGTCATGGCACAAGAACACTGCTGTGCGAGCTTGGGTGTCCAACTCCTATAAAAGGCCCAGTGTGGCTGTGTGGCTGTGTCCCCAGTGCTAGGGGTGAGGTTGAAGACATGAAGGTGGCTAGGGCTCACTGGACACCAGCCCAGCTGAAATTGGCAAGCTTCAGGTTCAGTGAAGGACACTGTCTCAGTGTATGAGGTGGAGAGACACACCCACGTTCATGCAAGCGGCCCTGACTAAACTCTGTGTCATTAAAAAAAAAATGACATGAAAATTAGGATGGAGGCTTGTTGGTAAGAAGAAGGGTTCAGAGTAAGTGGGGGTTAGAGACGGCACAGCGGGTAAAGACGATTAAAAGTATGTGATATACAAACACGAGCTGCCAAGGAATGAATAAACTATTTTTTTTTAAGTTTTTAAAAGATGAGGGTTTTCCCCCCTCTTCTTTTTTTAGGCAAGGTCTTATTCTGTAGCCCCGACTGTCATGGAACTTGCTACATAATTATCACAGAGTTACCACTAACTCCAACTCACAGAGGTCTGCCTGCCTCTGCTGCGTGAGTGCTGGGGTTCCAGACATGAACTACTACAGCCACCACATCTCTATGACCAGGGAACAAAACGTGGGAAGTAAAGCAACTCAACACATTTTAAAAACAGTTAAATGCTGAAGCTAGCATTCAGGTACATTGAATAAAAAAAAATGAAATAAAATTAAATGTTTTTAGATCAAATCAAATGAGTTTAGTTTTATCACTTGAAAGTGAATCTACTGAAAGGCTGAAATGTACAATACGGCTCATGTTTGTTGATTGACTTCTATTGCTACCCCACAGTACTGTGTTTTGTACTTCCCTTATTTTAACTGAGAGACTCCTTCAATAGGTCTCCTCAGAGAAGCATAAAATTCTACGTGGCAGTCCTGCAAACGCACTCCTGAAGATATCAACATTACAACTTATAATGAAATCCCCTAAAGTGTTTTCCTTGAGATAATAGTATGCGCAGTGTTGTGATTGCCCTGGAAGGCTAAGCACCGTGGTGAGAATGGATTTCAGAGTTCACATTTCGAGGGGAGACAGAGATAATGGACTCAGGTGATGGGAGCCCGAGGTCCTCAGGGAGGCAGTTTGGGAAGGTAAGTTTCTTCCTTATGTGCCTCCTTCTGTGGCTATGCTGCTGCTAAACCAAATGGTATTAATTCCAGTAAACCAATGGACAGAGAGAAACTCACCAAGACAGCAAGCAGATGAATCACTGAGAATGTTGCCATGAGACACAGTGTGTTTAAATCTTTCTCAAGTTTCTCAAACCTGGCATAAAATTATTAAGTGCTGACCATAATTTAAGTGACATCTTAAAGTCAGATTTCCTGACAAACAAACAAGATTTTCCATGCATGCCTGCCTAAAGTTCACTATTCATTATGGATATACCAAATGACAGTTGGCTTCCTCCTGCCACCCATGTAGTGACCAGAAGAGGCAAGTATGACAGTAAAGACATGGCAGCTTAGAGGATGATGACCAGAAAGGGACAGACACCTGTGAGGGACACCGCACGCTGTGCTCATCGGTCGTGTGCCTTAGCCACAACCCTCCTCTGTTTAGCTCATACACCCACATGATGATAATGAAAGGATGTTCTTGCATTTCATCATAAAACACAAGTAACTAGCACAACCAGTCAACAACCAGTACGTGGAACTTACCCAGTGACTGTGGCTGAGACTCAGTTTACCAAATGCTTCCAAACTGTGAGTGAAGCAGGCTGAATAACTGGCTTCTTTGAGGCTGGTATCCCTAAAAGGACTGTCTTCATTCCTAATGTCTCCAAAAAGAGACAAGTCACTAAAAATGCTCCTCAGCAGCCATGATGTGGGCAAGAGTTCAATCCAATGAACAGCATGAGGAAAGCACTAGAAACCTAGTGTCCTTTCTTGTCAGAAGGTCACAAAGTCTTTTGGCATCAAGGAAACCCCAAGGGGACTAAGACACATTCAGTCCCTTTAGTTGTGGGTCTGCCCTTGAAGGACAGCTCAACTCCTGCTTACAGTCAACAGGACTGGTGTTAATGTGGGCAAAGCTGGTCAACTCCATGAGGGTGTGTTGTTTTGTGTTTGGGGAAAAGAATGAACTCACATAGAGTGTAGAAGTTCTGGTAGCCTTGGTGACTATAAGCCTAACCCTGGCAGGAAGATTTGCAAGCCAGCTGAATTGTGAGGGTGGATGCTGTGGTGTGAATGCCCCTGTAAAATCCATGGTGTCGTTGTAACAGCACTCAGGTTAGAAAGGCTGAGGTCTGAGGGAGCCACCTCCTGATGGATCAAAGCTCTACCATGTCGTTGGCAGGTTCCTGATGAAGAGGACTAGGGCAGCTGCCTTCCTCTCGGACTGGAATGCGTTTCTGCCATCTTCCCTAGGTTTTAGTGCAATGCCCTTGAACTTCCTAGTCTGAGAACACAGGCCAGCGGGCACGCGCTTATACGAGTGGCTGTCTCGGCGACTGTTCTATTTCTGTGATGAAGCGCCATGCCCAAGGCATGTTATAAGAGGAACTTTAATTGGGGACCTGCTTCCATTTCAGTGTTAGTCCATGGCCATCAAGGCGGGGAGCATGGCAGAAGGCTGGCAGGGTGCTGGAGCAGGAGCTGAGAGCTCACATCTGACCCACCAGCAGGAGGCAGAGACACAGAGAGAGACTGGGGCCTCCTGAGGTGAGCTTCTGAAGCCTCAAAGCTTGCCTCTAGTGGCACACCTCCTCCAACAAGGCTACAGCTCCTTGTCCTCACTACACAGTTCCACCAACGCTAACCGAAAATTCAACATGTGAGCCTGTGGGGCCCACTCTCATTCAACCCACACCACAGTGACCTTGTTTAAGAACAGAAAACAGAGGTGGCTCATCACTTCTCAGACTCTGTGGGACACAGCAGTGTGTGCTGCAATATGGGGTCTTACTTGTAAAGGAAGCATTCTTGCGAGTTCATGGCTGGCCTCACGCATAGTCCCCTCATGCAGTAGGCTGACATGGAGTACTGAGATTTGACAGCAAGTATCTATCCTAAGGATGATAGCAGCATATCATGTCTTCTGCTTTTTCCTTGGGTCATAGTTTTTTTGGGGAAAATGCTAATAAATAAGTAGATGATAGAACTTCTTCTAATGACTCAAGACGTTTTATTTTAATCGTATGCCATTTTTCTTACTTTCCAACCTCAACTTATCAGCTTCAAGGCACTACTGTGGCTATAATTGGAATTCCAGAAATAGAATTTTCTGGAAGTTATGAGTAATAAGAGGTACTTATAGTTCATCTGAACCCTGAGAGAGAGGAGGAGAGAGGAGAAAAGGGAGAGATGGGAGAGATGGGAGGAGGGAGGAGGAGAAGGAGAGATGGATGGAGGGAGGAGGAGAGGGGGAGAGGGTTTTTGTTTCGGGGTTTTTTCTTGTTTGTTTGTTTGTTTTTAGAAGTCTGCAGTACAGCGGGGCAGACCCTGGGCTGGGAACCGGTGCCCTGTGCAGACTAGGTGTTGGTTACACTTACCCTGTTGTCATTTTTGCAAGTTCCCTGCCAGGTGGAGAGGATGGTGGTGAACGTGTGCTGGTCCTGCTTCAAAGATGGTGAATTAGGCCGGACATGGTGGCTCACGCCTTTAATCCCAGCACTCGGGAGGCAAAGGCAGGCGGACCGCTGTGAGTTCGAGGCCAGCCTGGTCTATAAAGTGAGTCCAGGACGGCCAAGTCTACACAGAGAAACTCTGTTTCCGGGGGGGGGGGGGGAAGATCCTAAGTGCCTATCTCTAACTGCCATCAGAACCGGGTCCAGTTTATGAAAGAACTTGAACTCCTGGGCAAAGCGTCAGCCTCCAGCCTTAAGTTTTGCTCCTGAGACCACACTTCCTGGAGCCTCACAATTCTCCAACCACAATCTCAAACTTTGTATTTGTCCTTCATTTACTCCGAAAGTGTGAAAATTCCCTCGGGAGGAATTGCCTTCCGTGTTACACCTTCTTCCTTTGTGTTTATTTTCTCTTCTAAATGGCTTTATTCCATAATTATTAGAGAAAGTCTCTGGTCCAGCGGGTAGTTGGCAAAACCCAGAGAGCCATGAGTGGCTCCGAAAGCCGGCAAGAGAGGAAAGGACTCCGCCAGCTTGTCTTAGGTGTTTACTAGCTGAGTGTCACCCTGTGTTTGCATCGGATAAATGAGGGAAGCCTCAGAAACAGCAGAGCACGGCCCAGAGGCCACCTGACAACTGACTAGCGAGCAGAGCGGCTGCTGGAGGGCAATGTTCGCGGTTCTCCAGCAATCCTCTGCATCACGCAATTACGTGCTTGACCAGCCCAAACTGGTTCCAGTATAAAGTGCAACGTGTTCGTGAAAGGACAGGGATTTCCAGTGGAGCAGGTTGCCCTGCTGCAGCTCAGCCGACTCCAGAGCAAAACGTCACAGATAGATTGGCTTGTAAAGAAATTTATCTTAAAGAATTATATTAGGAAGGATGTGGGGAAGTACCATCACGGCCCCTGCGAGCAGCCTGCCAGTTTTAATCTCTGCGACACTAATTAGTTTGTCTAGGTGCACTTATCCGTCATCCTCAATGGTACAGCTGGCCAACAACTCACAGCATGGAGCTTCTGAACCGAGAAGGCTAGTTCTGAAAGTTTCTAAGTGTATGAAGTCCCAGCTTGCTGCCACAGAGTACAATCCAAGTGCAGACTATGAAAACCACTCTTGATGGCGTCTGGTCCTGATTGTCTTAAGTGTAGAGATGTCTCCTTCCAGGGATAGCGGCAAGAAACCTGGGATGCCGCCTCTCCAACTCTCCAGACCAGATCCTATGTTATATGTGGCTGCTCAGAAGGAAAAGCAATGCAAGGTGTATATTTAAAAAGAAAAAGAAAACCCCTTCTGTACCAGTTGAATATGCTCTGTATGTTCCTCCTCCCTCCCCCTTATGAAGAGCAGAACTGCACCAGTATGCAGATCCATGCCCAAGGTTTTCTCCTAAAGTCTGAGCAGCTTCAAAAATTTGCAGGCTCACACACGAAAGTCGGCATCACAGATTAGCTCCTTAAGCATAAGAAATCCGCAGGCAGATGCCAAGTTGCATTCTTACTCAAGATGAGATGGCTATCTGAGGCCCCGCTTCCTTCTGGGCAGTCAGTTGGAAACGGAGCATCCTGGGTGCTGCCTTCAGCTCCAGCTACCTGTGTGTGTCCCAGCACGTGATTTCTGGGAAGAGCTGGTTTGGCTGCCAGGGTGCCAGCCTCGCTTACAGAGCTTATTCCTAATTTTATAATCACTGCACTGCCAGTGGGAATGTATAGGAAATTAGCAACCTGTGTGAGGGACATGAAACCTATGTTAGCCTCATAAAAACGATTTTAAATTATTAGTCTCATAAAATTAATTTATAATAAGCAAGAAGGTCTCTGTAAAATGACTGAAATATTATTTTAGTGCGTCATTTTGTAAATATTCATGACCGCGAAAGAGTTAAAGAAACTCAATACTTTATTTTATAAGAGAAAATGAAAATACAACTTCAAGCAACTTTAAGTAACTTGGTCCAAACAATTCCTGAAAGACAGTCAATGGCCAAATACATTTTAGATGATTGCGCTTTACAGGGTTCCTCAAGAAGCAGGCAGAACCTTCGCAACTGCTTAAAATAAGGGGAAAGAGGATTAATTAGTGTGTTTGTCACACACACACACACACACACACACACACACACACACAAACCATGAGTTGAAAAGAGAAGTTTTAAAGCTTTTAAGCGAATACACTGAGCTCTAGCCTCACACCGCTGGATAGCATGCCTTCAGCGATGTCTCTTTTCTGCTGGAAACCGAGGTCCCTCAGGCAGGAGTTGATGGTGATGTTTTACGTTTCCTTTGTAGTTCTTGAAAGAGTTCCTAAGAAAGTGAAGACTGTAAACACGGTTTATCCCTGAGCAAGAGCAGCGTTCTCGCTCCACATTTCTTGTTTACAGGAGCTCAGTGTGGGGAGGTATTAACTTCCTACTGCTGCTTTCACAAAGCACTAGACTCTTGGTGGCTCAAAAGGCCCAGGACTTGAGCTTGACAGACCTGGAGGTTAGTCTGACATGGGCATCCCTGGACTGCAGCCAGTGTGTCCAGGAGGCCACACTGTTGTTTTGATTTCCCTATGTGCTGTGACAAAAGCAAGTGGTATTCTCACCAATAGCTGTCATCCTCAAGCTCTTCTGGGTAACCAGGGCCTCGTGGCAATTGCTTAGGAGGCTTCTGGGACATCTTCCCCCAACCAACAACTCGGAGGAAAGTGTCCCGCACCCGGCGCTGGGCTCTTTGTTGGGGAGCTGTGGCTTCTGGGAGGACTGTGTCCTTCTGCCTCTAGTGTACGGGGTGTAGGTAGCTCCAATTCTGTCCCTTCCTATATGCACATAGATCCTAAGGAACTTACAGTTTTTTCCAAACATTCTTAGCTTGAGCCTCCCTCCTTCCTGTGCACTGCCTTCCCACCCCTCCCCCAGCCTTTTCTCCCTATTACAATCTTTCTACCTTCTTATCATGTGCATCCTGCTCCCCCGTCTCCCCATGGCCTCTTTCCTAGTTACTGTATTACCTTACTTACCGGTATTTCATATTAAACACACAAATGTAAAGGCTTAAAGCCGACACCCTCCCTTGGGGCAGCTTTTCCAGTTCCCAGCGCCTGTCCATTTACCTGCAAATTTCTTGACTTCATTTCCCTTCACGGCTGAACAAAGCTCCGTCGCGTACAGTTAACACATTTCCACTGTACGTTCATTAGGCGGTGGACACCTGGGCTGTTTTCGTCCCCTTGCTATTGTGAGTAGAGCAGCAGCGGATGTGGATAAACAGGTATCTCAGGTGCCTCTGTGACAGGATAACTGAGCCCTTTGGGCGTGGGCCAGGACCGCTGCAGCTAAGTCATAAGGCAGATGTATGAATAGCGTACAGAGGGCTGTTCATACTGTTTCCTCAGTGTAGTGTCTGCACCCTTGTCATTTCCACCAGCGGTGAAGAAAAGAGGGTCCCTTTTTCAGTGTACCCTCACTGTCATTTGTTGTCATTTGTTTCCTTAATCTTACCCACCCTGACTACAATATGATGACATCTCAAAGTTTTGATTTGCATTTCCCTGGTTGATAAGGGTGTAGTCTGCTTAGTAAGCTCGGTTTAACTCTAAAGTTTTAATTTGCATTTCCCTGGTTGATAAGGCTGTACTTTTTTTTTTTTTTTTTTAATGCTTTGGTTCTTGAGTTCTCTGTGTATGTATGTATAGCTGGCAAAGAGTTCTCCCACTCTTTTGAGTCTTTCCTTAACTGGACAGATGCTTTGAAGTTCAAGCAGAGACTTATTTTCAATTCCAAATATTGTAACACAGTTCTAAACCCAAAATTATACTGATTTGACACCTCCCAGGTGAGAAGGTCAGAGAACAGTGCAAGTCTCCTTCCATACAAAAACCATCCTGTGAGAACAGAAGACCTGTTTGTGCAGTGAAAACCTTGCAATTCCTATATATATATATATATATATATATATATATTTTTTTTTTTTTTTTTTGAGACAGAGTTTTTCTGTGTAGCAGTACTGACTTTACTGGACTCACTTTGTAGACCAGGCTGGCCTCAAACTCACATAGATCCACCTGCCTCTGCCTCCCGAGTGCTGGGCTCAACCTTGTAATTCCTAACACAGTAGTATCAAATTTGAGCTGAGCTGTTTGAAGACAGTGGTGTAGGCCTCATGCAGCATGATGGGTGCTATATTTCAGAACCAAGTCTGCAGCGTGGTACTAGGGACATCTAGATTCAGCACATTTACAAATATCTGATACTCACTCACTTTTGGTCATTGCGCATGCAACAGCCTTATACCACTGGTAACGTTTTGTTTTGTTTTGTTTTGTTTTGTTTTGTTTTACAACCTCCACATTCAGTGAGGTGACCTCATATGGTGTCACAACCCCACAGTTTAAGACACCGCACCTTACATGCCAGGTATGCATTTCCACGGTTCTGAGGCTGGGAACTCCACTGCCCAGGTGCTTCCTGACTCAGCTCCCCTAAAAGCCAGTTTTCTGGATTGGACATAGCTGTCTTCAGGCTGCGTCCTCATAGCCAGGACAGAGATTGGGGACCTCCCTCTCCTTATAAAGACTCTGACCTCAGCCCAGGGGCATTGTCCTATGATCTACACTGAGTTACCTCTCCAAACCCCTGGCTCTGGTAGCATCCCAGTGAGTGTTGGGGCTTCAGTCAGGAGCTCTAGAGAACACAGACTTCACTGCACTGTGGGGCCAGGTGACTGTCACTGTTCAGACTCAATTGTTGGAGGATCTGGACTTGGGTGAGACCGTCGCCACAGTTTTAAAGTAAAAAATTCTTTAAAATAGTTTTTAAGTGACAGTTTTAATAATGTTTGATTTAACACACTTTATCCACAATCCTATGCACTATCTGTATGCTAACCTTGTGTGCTGTCTGCTTTTTATATCAACTTGACACAGGCTGGAGTCCTCTGAGAGGAGGGGACCCCAACTGAGAGAAATGCCTCCATAGAACCGGGCTATAGACAAGCAAGACTATAGAGCGTCTTCTTTCTTTCTTTTTTCTTTTCTTTCCTTTTTTTTTTTTTTTTGGACTTTTTGGTCTCTTTCAAGACAGGGTTTCTCTGTGTAGCCTTAGCTGTCCAGGCTGGCCTCGAACTCACAAAGATCTGCTTGTCTCTGCCTCCCCAGTACTGGGATTAAAGACTTGCGCCACCACACCCAGCTAGAGTATTTTCTTAGTTAGTGATTGATTGCGAGGGCCCAGCCCATTGTTAGTGAGTCATCCCTGCACTGCTGGTCTTGAATTCTAGATCTCTCTCTCTCTCTCTCTCTCTCTCTCTCTCTCTCTCTCTCTCTCTCTGCCCCCCCCCGTGTGTGTGTGTGTGTGTGTGTGTATGATGTGTATATATGAGTGTTGGCTTACGTGTGCCACAGCTCAAATGTGGAGGTCAGAAGCCTCTGCATCAGCTCCTGCCTGCAGGTTCCTGCCCTGCTTGAGTTTCTGTCCTGACTTCCTTCAGTGATGGACTATGAGGTGGACGTGTAAATCAAATAAACTTCCCCCGTACAACTTGCTTTTGGTCATGGTGTTCTATCAAAGCGTTAGAAACCCTAACTAAGACGCTGCGTGAGGACATAACTAGCAGCCACATAGGTCTGGGAGGTGAAGCCAACCCCTGTCTTTGTTTCTGTTCATAAACTGGAGTCTGTGTTGTTCCTGTTTCCCACTGTCATGTAAGCAGGGATGCCAGGGGTGATGACACACCACTTCTGCTCAGAGAGACCCAACACTGTGTTTGGTATTGCTGGGGTGAAAAAATAAAGGCAAATTACATCTTCATGCTTTCTTTCACCAGGGCTCATCCCACCCCTGTATTGGGGTCACTTTTCACCAGGGCTCATCCTACCCCTGTGTTGGGGTCACTTTTCACCAGGGCTCATCCCACCCCTGT
>OU015753.1:107724570-107741890 GCA_907169655.1 Acomys percivali
CACCCCTGTGTTGGGGTCACTTTTCACCAGGGCTCATCCCACCCCTGGGTTGGGGCCACTTTTCACCAGGGCTCATCCCTGTGTTGGGGTCACTTTTGCCCCACCTCTCACTAAGACTTCTGGTGACCACAGTTCCTCATTTACAATGTCTTGTGGGTATGAAATGTTTCTTCCTCATTGTTGGTGTTTTTATTATGACTAATGACTTTGAACATCTTCTCCTATGCTTAAGAACCATTGTATTTTTCTTCATATGAAAATAACAAATATTCACCCACACAAACATATTAATTCAAACATAAACATACTTGTGAATGCTACATAGTGTTGCATTCATATTTGTATCATGTAGTATAGCCCTTCAAATATAAACCCGTGCCAGATGTGTGTCTGTTTTCTGTAAGCAGACCGTAGTTGCTGGGACTATACTAATTGGGAGATAACACCAGGATAGCCCACCATCCTGAGTTTGTTTTAACATGTAGATGGAGATGCCCTTCCACATACATATATACAAAGATTTAAACAAAATAACATGTTTCATGAAGGTCTTATATCTACTTTAAATTAATAAGTTTTACCTGCATGTACGCATGTACACCATGTGTGCATGTATGGCTCCCACAGAGACCAGAAAAGAGGACAGCAGATCCTCTAGAACTGGTGTTACAGATGGCTGTGAGCCGCCATGTTGGTTCCGAGGATCAAAACCAAGTCTTCCAGAAGAACAGCCAGCGTTCATACAGCCTTGGAGCCATCGCTGCAACCCTGTAGTTTTAATGAACTATTATTTGGATTTGGCTCAGCCATTTCACATCATTAAATTACAGTTTTTGTAATTGCAAACGAGAAATGGTAATGACCCGGCTTTGTAAAGCTACTAAATGCATATGAGTGACTTCGCACGGCACTCATGTCGGCGAAACAAAACCACTAATGAGAACCACAACAATGTGCTTGTGTTTTCACCCTTTTTCTTCTATGTTTTTCTTTCAGGAACACGTTTAGCTAGAATTACTGGAATGTATATTAATGTGACGTCATTATTGCTGAACTGTTAGGTCTCATTTCGGTACCAGCCTCCTGGTAAATTCGGCTAATTTTGAGATGTGTTATATCCAGCCCTCTTAAATTTCAAAAGCCAAGAACCAAGAACCCACATGTTTTTCCAAGACAGTGTCATGTCAAATTGCCCAACGTGTGGGAAAATCTGTAGCGCAGTCTGTAGTGGCATTCTGTTACTGTGTCTGGATCTACACACCCGGTTCAGGTTCAGCAGGGAGCTTCCGAAAACGCCGTCTGGGCCGGATGCTCTTGCAGAAATGCCCACGACCCTGTCAAGCTTCGCAACAACTCTCTGTGCTTCTTTCTTAGATAATGATGTTGAGAATGATCTTCAACCAGACATCAGTCGAGCAATGCGAGACAGAGACCGCAAGGGAGAAGGAGTGCAACTCCTTCCTGATCGCAGTTCGCCTGGCGTCGCTGAACCAGATCTTGGACCCCTGGGTTTATCTGCTGCTAAGAAAGATCCTTCTGCAGAAATTCTGCCAGGTAGCAAACGCTGTCTCAAGCTGCTCTAGCAATGGACAGAAAGGGCAGCCCATCTCATTAACTAATGAAGTAGTGCAGCCATAAGAGAGAACATAGCCAGCAAGCGTGCGCATGCGAGACACACACACACACACACACACACACACACACACACACACACAGCTTTTTGCAGCCAATGTCCCTAACCCTTACGGATCGAGGCATCTCTGGCATGCCACTGTTTATGTGCTGGGATGGAATTTTTGATATAAAGCTGGATGGTTTGAGGAGCGTAGATAATCCCCTCTGTGCCAAAATCCTGAAATACAAACAAAGGGAAAATCTGTTAGTCACAGTCTGGTGTTTTGGGTCTCAGCCATAGCTGAATTTGGGGTTACTTGTGAGGAAACACTTATGATAAACGACCCAAAGATTCCTGGGGTAAGGATGGTTGCTGTTCCAGCACATTGTGTGTGGGGAGATTGGCATGTAAACCCCTTGGGCAGGGGACCAGGCCACAGCGAATTATTTTGTCCAAGGATGTTGGGTGTGTTCTCTTTCATCATTGTCTCTGTTACTTTTCTTCTGACATATTTTCTCCCACTCAAAATTTAAAGAACCTAATTGTTTTTTTTAATGTATAATGTGTCCACATATTTATTGTCTTGATGCCATTCAAATATTGTTCAATAGATTATTAGCTCATAACCTTACAAAACTTAACTTTCGTTGGGTTGGCATAGAAGTTTATTCCTTAGTCAAGTAAGTTACAATTACTCCTGTTTCCAATAAGACCGTTTGCATCTACCCACTGTTGTGGGATGTTCTTCCCTTTGAACTCATTTTGCACTCTTAGAAGCCTGGAGGAGAGTCATGAGCGACCTATGAGACTCGTGACCCAGTGTTTCAGAATGCTACCTGAAGACTGGATTGAGAACTGTGGGCCAGTCCTGTTCCCACCAGTGTTTGCCTTCCTTATAGGACAGGAATATTAATTCTGACTCCCCAGCCTTTGCCTTGTCTCGGGTTAGCACTCTTCTTAATTCAGTTCTGCATCTGGCTGGCTTTTCACACAGCTCATGAGGGCACGGGATTGATGCTTTGGCTTAAGGTCTCCTTGTGTCACAGGTAAATTACAAGAAGCTTCAGGATTCAAGCGGTGAAAAGCTACCCCACAAACACTGTGCCCCTTCAGGGGGCCTCCAGACACTGTCCGTATTCTTTGGCAGCTTCGTTTTGCAACTGCTTTAATACACAATGTGAAAATTTTTGCTTGTGCATTATTGCATCTTAGTTTCCTCAGAGCTGGAGTTTTCTTTCTGCTCGTTACACAGTGGCATTTTCTTGTGGTTAGTACCAGTTTGAATGAGGGTTGATTGTTAAACTGTTACACTGTATCTGTTAGATTAATCATGCTTACTGGCCTAGGTCAGTTAGGATAATTTGTCTAAATTGTCAGGTCAAACTGAGTCAGAATCTAAAGTCTAGGGAGGGAACTGGTACCACCCACGATGGCTCCACAACCCATATGTGAAAATAAGACAAGAATAAACCTTTGCCATCCTGTTATAAAACAAATAGCCCTTTGATGTGCTTCATAGAACATAGGACAAAATTGTCCTCCCCCAATACTTACATGACCTTATAGCAAGTAGGCTTTGCTTTTGGGATGCTTCCCAGCCCTCCCGTGATCAGGTAGATACACACAGTGTAATTTTGTTACCTCTCCCCACACCTGCTGTTAATTCGATGGCTGAGTGAATGAGGTTCTCCCAAAACTTCTGCTCACTCTTGGGGCAGTTGACACATTTGTTACAGCTCTTCCAGCCCATAGTAAATGACTTCTTATTTACATGAGTAAATAGAGGCGTTTGCCGTGTTTCTGTGCAGCACATTGTCATTTGTGTTAATAATCTAAAGGATGTATTTCCAATTTCATCAAATCGGAAAAAAACGAAGAGGCTGAAACTTATCCTTGGCTAAGTCAGTTCCTGCCAGGGATTCTGAGGTAGGAGAGAAAGAAAGGCTGCTTTTCAACTAGCTCGAGAAGGAGGCAGAATCAGGGAGAGACTGTGAGCTTTGTTACCTAGGAAGCCAGCAGTAAAATAAAAGTCCCAAGTGTTAAATGAAAGTGCTAAGAAGTAAAAGTCCCCCAGAGTCCTGGACAGTGGGAGTTCAGTGAGGTGCTACAGAGGCTCTTTGTGCAGGGAGTGTGCTTCTGCAGACAGAAGAGGGCATCTCTGTTTCTGAGTTCACGTATATCTTCTTTTTTCTCTAATACTTTTTATTGATTATTTGAAAATTTCACGTCACCAACCCTGAGTGCTCTCAATTCTCAGCCTTCTCAAGCCCACCCCCATGTGACTGGCCCCCCACAAGTTGAGGAAGAAAAACAAAAAGCACGTCTGATTTGTGTGGCCCTCCCCCTCACCTCATCGGACTCTCAGCCAGCCCCTTAAGGGAAACTGAGGCCTTCCCCACCTGCACCCCCAGCAGAAGCCCTCAGTTTTACTACACCTCAGCATACTTACTGCAATTTTTAAGACTTCTCTTCAATGGCTTTCTGTCTAGGCTGTTATTTTTGAGGTGCAGGGGAGGGGAGGAGTTGTCACAGAAGCCTTCTGTGTCTCTCTTTCTTAATGTGAGTCTGTGGTCATCAATACCATGGTGCTCCAAAAAGCCCTCATGGTCAATTGACCAGTCTTTAAGTTCGCTTCCAGACTGCTGGTTTATTATCCATGCCTACGCACACACAGGAAGAGGAGTGCGTGTTTAGGGTTAGAGCCTTTTCCTCAACTTGAAAGTATTTGTTAGAGGCCCCAAAACCCACACGGAAAGAACGAGTGAGTGAAAGGTAGAAACACATGTAAAATTAGCAAGTGTCTATAACTTTCAAATGAATTTAGGCTTCACGTCATGTCATAGATGGGAGAGACTATATGTCTCAAATACAAAGAGTTAAGGTTTCAAGTAAAACCTCACAGAGAAGACTCAAAATGGTAGCCCCTTGGCAGTGTCCCAGACGCTTACATTTCCAATGGCTTTGACCCTTTATTTAAATCAATGGTTTTCATAGTTTTATTGGTTGGAGGCCCCAAGTTAGTGGCTGAATATCAGCTTTCCCAGAATAAAAAAAAAAATTATTCAACTATTCATTAGTTCTTTGGAGTTGAGATCAAAGCAGAGATGAAAAAATAGAAAAACTTTGCTCTTCTAAATTTGTTGGCATGTGTGTTGTCAGTTAACTCTAAAGGCGCTCTCAAGCCACATGAGATGTGGGGAAGAGCGGCAAGCCACCCTGCAGAGTGCTTGTTGCTGTAAATACAGGAGCAGCTTAACTAGAATAATTAAAATGTGTCTTATCCACCGCGCCCTAGGCTGTGGCAGAGTATCACAGATCATCACTTGCTGTTTGTTTTGTAGTCCATAAAAATTAAAATATGTCAAAATTGAAGCCAAAATAAGTGTTAAAAACTTTTGCGTCTTTGATTAAGCCCAGAGGTGCATTTTCTGTGCCAATAAAATGCTGATGAGAGTTCACAGTATTGTGTATGAGAGTATTACAAAACTTAAAAGTCAACCCAAGGAAGCAGTTGGCAAGCAAAGCACCAACCAGAGAGTTGAGGAGGCCATTTCCTACAAGCACCACATTTGTGATCCCTGAGGTGAAGATCGTGTGTCCGCCTGTGAACTTTAGCTCCGACTGTCATGCTGTGACACCGTAAACAGAGGACGTTCTCTGTTTAGTGAGGAGAACTTACCACGTGCATCTCAGTCGCCTACACGTCTGAGTTCCACTGACACAAAGAGTATTATTTCCAGGAGCTTCTCACAGGTCAGCTGTGTGTCCTCAACATTTCACAGCACGTGGGCTGGCCTCCCATACCCACCCTTGTGGCTGATTTACCCACACTGCCTTCCTCAGCCTGCCTGCTTGTCCCCTCAGACAGCACAGAGGACAGACATGCTTGCTGTAGGGGAGGCTCGCGTTGCTTGTTTCTAGACAGCTCCAATGCGGCAATTTTAGGAAGTAAAGAGAGGGAGGAAAGGAAAACATCACCCAGAACTAAATCAGTCGTTTCTGTGCTTTTTTAGTATCTTGGAAATACTTCCACATCTAATATTCCTTTTAAATGTGACACGCTGGATCCTAGTGTGAAATGCTTTACACTTAAAGTATGTAGTTTTTTGAGTTTGTTTGTTTGTTTGTTTGTTTAAAGTAAGCAGATCTTTGGACAGTGTGTAGTCACCAAAATTGAGCAATCATTAAAAAAAAAAAGTTTCCTTTTGTAGTTTTCAGATTCTGGGGGGAAAAAAAATGATGTTTTTGTTTGTTGTTGTTGTTGTTGCTGTTGTTGAGAAGCCAGGGAAGATGCATGCAATTCACATACTCTTCAAGATGCTTGATGTTTTAAAAAGGATGACCACGTAGGTGTGCGTGGGGTGGGGAACGTGGAGACGGTGGTGAGACTTGCCCATTGCACCCGATTAAAATCCTTGGTCCTTTAAGGTAGAACTCAGAAGCAGAGGCAGGGAGGGGCTTCGTTTAACTTTACACACTGCTCACCCAGAAGCAAAGAGGTGAGGGTATTCACTCAGATAATCGCCAAATGAGAGAGAGGGGGCGGAGGAATTAACCTATTGCCACATTACTTACCGTGGTCTGCTCACAGCTAACAGGATGCCACTGTCTGGAGTGGGCTACTGGCTACACCTGCACTTTTAGCTCCACTGAAGAGATCAGAGTAGGGAGACACTGCCCCCCCCCCCCCCGCCTCTCTCCCTCACTGCTTCATCCCCACAAGCTTGGCTGTGCAAGAAGGAATGTTTTGCCACCTTGTGTAAAGCTTTTTGGGTATTTCTCTGCAGCGTATTTAAGTATACCTACTGTGTGTTTTATAGGCTGATGATACTAATACTGTGTAGACAGAATGAATGTATAAGATGTATATCAGAATTCTGATAGCATCCAAGGACAGCTTGTCTGTTTATTTAATAAATGTTTGTTATTTATGTTGTCTGTCAATGGAAAATAAAGCAAATGATATAAAGTGTCCCTGTCTTTATTTCCTAATCTCAGGAATGTTTTCTTGCTGGGGATATTTTGTTCACACTGGTATTAAGCATCTTGTTGATCTCCTACCTGCTGTGCTCAGTGAAATGACAGCCAGTGTCCTGCAATAGCCGTGCCCTCCTTGTATAACCTCATGTAGCACTTGACTGATTCTCTGCACGCTGGAGAGGCGCTCTGTCTGCATTTTTAGCATGCAGCCTCTCCTCAGGTTGCTGTTTTTAACACAAAATCTCATTCATAAATTAAACTCTTTCATTGCTCTTGTGGATATAAACTACCCACTGGTCCCTAAGATAAGAATAGTACTTGTGCATATCAGTCCCCAGTGCTGGGTTCATGTGCAGTAATGACCAGGCTTCACTCTGCTCTGGAAATTAAGATCTGTTAAAACTAGTGCACTGAGCCTGCCTGCCTTCCTTTCCTAAGAAAAGGCTACTAGGACAAAATCTGTTTCTTGTTCCTCCCACATTGGAGTTGTAAGTTCAGGACCCCCACTCTGCATTATGCACAGCTCAGGGAAAGTCGTAATAGCCAGAGTGGGTATGTCTGGCTAGAAATCCCCGGCACAGTGATGGGGAACCTGCTGTCCATGGGGTGTGATGTCCCTGGATTTGTGTCCTGGGCAGGCAGGAGTCAATTGTTCTTAGTGCTGATAGCTGTTGAGTGAATGCTGCTGGCACAGGTCATGGAGAGTCTGGGCCAGCTCCTCAGGTCTGTACTTCTGTTTGTAACTTCATGTACCTGTCACACATTAATGTCTGGATGGTGATAAAACACCAGGATTAAAATTTTAAACCCTCAATCTTTGCAGGGCCCAGTGGGATGGCTGAGCATGTCAAGGCACCTGCTGCTAAGCTTGATAACCTGGCTTGGATCCTGGAGCTCCACATGATAGAGGGGGGAGCCAACTCCAGGAAGTTGTCCTCAGACTTATACATGCAGCCCTGGCACATGGGCACACGCGCACGCACGCACACACACACACACACACACACACACGCACACACACGTGTACACAGGCAGGCAGACAGACAGACACAGACACACAGACAGGCACACACACAGACACATACACGCACAGAGACACAGACACATGCATATATACACATACAACAAACAAAAGATATGTAGTTCACACTTTGTACTTACAATCACACACACACACACACGCACATATACACACACACACACACACACACTAAACAGATAATACGTAGTTCACACTTTGCACTTACAACCTAGTGAAAGAAAGGGAGAGGATTTGATCAGAGCTACAAAATTACTGAGACAGGCAAAGTATTGTGTTTTGGAGAAAAGCAGCAGTGCTAACCTGGAGGGAGAAGAGGATGGTAGAGGTCTTTTCATGTCGCTTCTCCAGAAGTGACAGCTTTCCAATTAGTCCCACCCACCTCTAACTCCCAAGGAAGACTTGACCAGGCCACTCAGCAGCCTGGGCACTGCAGACACACTGGAGCAGATTGTTTTTTTTTTTTTTTTTCTTGTAGGAATGTTAAACAGCATGTTGGCCTTTACTCACTAGATACCAAGACTTTGTCCCTAATGGGGACAAGAAAATTTGCCCTCAGACTGCCTTTTAGACATATTGGTCGGCAGCAGAAACCATGCAGGCTATCCGGATGAGACCTGATAGGCTGTGGTCAGATGCCCGGGCGGGGAGGGGAGGGGAGGGGCGGGGAGGGGAGGGGAGGGGAGGGAGGGAGGAAACAGGAAGATATAAGCAAGGGGATAGCAATCGGGATGTAATGTGAATAAATTATAATAAATAAGGGGGAAAAAAGGAAGGAAGGAAGAAAAGAAAGGAAGGGGCCGTGGATCCAAGTGGGTGTATGTCCCCTATGGTGGTGTTTCCCCGAAGTCTGGCACTAGAATATGTGTGTGAGCCTGTGCAAAACTACAGCACTGCAATGTCAGTGATGCCTGGATCACTGTGGCCTGACCGGCTTCTGTAAGCTCATAAGCCTATTCATAGAAGGGGAGGTACACTCTCTCAGGAGTATTTTCTTTCTATTGATGCCTCGACATCCATTCTGATGTCCCTTTCTGTGTTCTCTGTAACTGAGGACAAATTTCATGGCGGCTGTCTTGTAGAGCTTTGCTTTAAGGGGTCATTCACTTGCCTGGTGCACGGGAGGGAACTACAGACCATGCATTTCCTCAGAAGATGGTTTTTATCACAGGCAGTGGATATTGAGGAAATGTCTCTGGGTGAGTTAACCAGGCTGATCCCTCAGACAGAATTATTACCAAAGGCTTTGATAGCACATTTGATCCCCTCCTTGTGTGCAGTGCAGAGGACTTCTGAGCTGTGTTGTATAACCACCACCACCAAGTCCATCTATGGACTTCCTTGGGAGTTGGTGGACACAGGCTAAGGACTCTCACTGAGTTTCTCCATGAGTCAAGAACTGAGTAAATTTCCTTGTTTTGTAAAAAAAAAAAAAAAAAAAAAAAAAAAGCTGAAAGCTGAAGTTGTAACCAAGTCAATATGTTTACTACTCAGGGGCCATCCACATTCCTTGACACCTCTATTGAGACCCTTGGGAACAGACAGAAAGACACAGGGCCAAGTGACCTCATCACACTATCATTAAAAACTGACATTGCAGGATGATAAGATAGAGCCTGACCAAACCTAGGGAGACAAATGTGCTTTTCTCACTCTGAACAGGATCTCTCTCTCACCGTCCCCCAACCGGCAGTGCTAGGAACCAAATACTAGCCAAGCATTACATTAAGTAGGTAATCAATCCCTTAACACAATTTTTTTTAAAAACAAAAATTATCCAGTGACTCATTTGTCTTAACACAAAGAGGATTTTTTTTCCTGTTTCACTTTGTGCTGACTCAGCAAGAACAGCCCAAATCAATATTCAGAATTTATAAGAAGTACAGTCCTAACCCTGAGTACAATCCATACACAAACAAGCTAATGATTAGAATGTGACGTGGGTAGGATGTGTAAGTAGGCACAAATCTATTCACAGTTCTGCATGAGCTAAGCATGTGCGTTGCTATTTAAAATGCAGGCTCCAGGGAGGACCTAGCTGATCCAATCTTTGCATAGGAACACAGGGCATACACACACCCTTCACACTGAGCCATTGCCTTTAGAAGAGGCTGCACTGTAGTTTATGGTCTGGGGGGAGGGGAAGTTCAGAGTGCTTTGTGAAATTGTCTCTGCATCGCTCTTGCTTCATACATAAAGACAGAAATGAAATATTAGAACCCTCAAGAAATCCATCAATGAAAAAAATAGCTGTCAGGTGTGGAAGTGGGCTGCATTCAGGATGTGGGGTAGACTTGCACGGCTGTAGTAGTGTTTGTACAACAGGTGAGGGCTCTCAAGGGTCAGTGGTTTGGAGAAGAGTCACCAAATGTCATTTTTTTTTTTTGCTGGGTGTTTTTGTTTGTTTGTTTGTTTTGTTTTGTTTTTCGAGACAAGGTCTCTCTGTGTAGCCTTGGTTGTCCTGGACTCACTTTGTAGACCAGGCTGGCCTCGAACTCACAGCGATCTACCTGCCTCTGCCTCCCGAGTGCTGGGATTAAAGGTGTGCGCCACCACGCTCGGCTACTTTTGCTGTTTTCTGAGCATTGAAAAATTCCCCCAACAGTGTAATTTTCAGAATTATGGTGACAAAAGTAATTCTATATAAAAAATAACTGTTAATATAATGGCCAAGAGTGATTACTAACCTAAGTGCTGTTCATCCAATAATTAGGGTTCCTCATCAATGGGTCTTCCCTGGGCTGCAGTCATTTCAGTACTCCTGATAGAATCCGTGCATGAGGTTAATTGTGTAAATATTCTTAACAATCCTTCAAAGAAAGTCATTTCCCCAAAAAACAGTTTCTAAGTTCCTGTGAAAAGCAGTAAAAGAGGAAGTCTCCCACACTGGGCAAGGAGTTACAATGCCAAGTAACAGTCAGACTGTCACTTACTAGTTATTTGTTCTTGATAAGCCATCAAATTTTCCAGCCAAGCCATGATTTTTAGGGCAAGTGGAACAAGAGAGTCTCAGGTCCTACTGAGAGGCCTGTTCCTTGCTGCACTAGGGGAGCCCCGTCCGAAAGCTAACATGGCGGTTCTGTCTCCCCCAGCTCCTCCCTTCAGCTTTAGGCACACTCCCTGTCATCAGAGACCTTAAGCACTCTTAGAAGGCTGGTCCCTGCTCAGATGGGGCACGTGATTTAGGATAGCCACTCCATTTCTTTTGGCTTTATCTTTAAAACAAGGGCTCACTGCATGTAGGTTCAGTCTTCATGCTGAAAAACTTAACCTCTCGGTCACTGTTCATTATAACTCAACTGTGTGGTTTTTTTCCTGAAATAAGTATTTTTTTTCTTAAACAATGCTTTTTTGGTAAGAGTATAATTTGAGAAAAAAAAAACAGAGAAAAGGGAGTGTGTTGCGAGATAAATATGGTCCAAGTACACGGCGTTCCTAAAATTATGTGTCTAAAGCTCTTCACTATTGGTAATGAAGGTGCCAGTAAAATACCGTTATAAAAAGTCAAATAATGCCAAAGGCTTATCACAAGACTTGAGGTCCTCACTCGAACCCTGCACCTCTGTGTGGCTTGAAGACTGCTGTCCTAGTACATTTTCACTGCTACATTTCTAACTAACGTGTGTGTTGCTTGCGTTGTTCAGGCATTATTAAACGCCACACGCCGACCTTGGTTTTCTCTGCATCCATCCTCTCATTGTAAATAGAATACAAGCTTAATACATTCCTTTCATCCGTCTTTATTGGATGCCCTGTCCTCTACACCCCATGTCTTGATTTTTTAAAAAATTATTCACTATTTTGATGGCATTTGCTTTCAAAATGGTCTTCTGATTAGGAAAATGTGTCAAGAGCCAAACCTTCACCTGGGCATGGTGGCACATGGTGACATCCCAGCACTTGTTTGGCTAAGGTAGATAGATAGATTTGAAGTTGAAGCCAGCATGGACTGTGAGCCTGTCACAAAACAAAACACAGATGAGCAAAATTTACGATTCCTGGGCATCTTCAGGTGAATGTGAGCAAGCCCAAGGTCACGGTAACTACAGTGTAGATTTCATTTCACGATCCTGTTTTTCACGGGGCCTACAGATCCTGTGCCTGGGCCACAAGGTAGGACTTGTTGAGAAGGAGTCTGAGGCTCATTAGAGGCTACTCTCCAACTATGTACATAGATGGAATGTGAGCAAAGCTGAGATTCACACCTGCTCTCAGCTGACTTAAATATCACGAATCCTTGACCAAAGAATTGCCCCAGCTGTGGGCATTTCTGAAGCTCCCAGTTGATCCCTAAGGGTGCGTTCCTCTGAGCCTCTACTCAAAGAACGGCAAACCATCTTCAGAAGCCATAACGAGCCAGCTTTTCCAACAGGATTGGCTACATCAGCAAACAAGAGTCTCATCAAAAATTGGTATGCCCATATGTCTAATCTGCGCATGCGCACAGTGCTGCAAACATCCGGGTTCTTCCTCCTTAGATGCGTGAGCAGTGGAGGGGAGACCTGCTTTGGGGTGGCGGGTAGGTGACTGAAGTGGCAGACACTTCCTGCCCAGGCCTGCAGGTTTTGCAGAAGTTAAAAGCTTGTCACGTGTGGTTTATTCAAGATCACAGCTCCAAGCCCATTTGGTTTTTGCTTCTCTGGTTTTTAGCATGGGAGAGAAGCTGAAAATGAAAGGCCAGCGGTCAGGACTGCAGCTCCACTGTCAGCAGCGATGTCGTGCCCTCTGCCCGATTTTGAAACTTTCTCTACTAGCTTGTGCCTTCAAGGTGCAACTTTGGATGCAGGCTGTATTTTGTCTTTGAGAATGAGAAATAATTCCTGATTCTCTTTTTTGGGTTTTCCTTCGCTTGTTGCTTAACAGGCAGAATCTACGTGATGCGCTAGCTTTTTTTTTTTTTTTAAGATTTATTTATTATTAATATGTATACAGTTCTCTACCTTCAGGCCAGATCATATTATAGATGGTAGTGAGCCATCATGTGGTTGTCGGGAATTGAACTCAGGACCTCTGGAGGAGCAATCAGTGCTCTTAACCTCTGAGCCATCTCTCCAGCCCATGCGCTAGCTTTTTATTCTTGTTTTCTTCTTGGCGCTTTCCAGTTCCTGGTCAGACTGTCTAGAACATTTATCTACTGTTTCCTTTTCCCAAGGGGATAAAGTTTCAACATCTCCAAATTCAAATTCTACCGTTACTGTGACGTGAATTCTGAAGGCAAACTACCCAAAGGGCTAGTGAGTTGAAAGTTGGCACGCAGTGCAGTCTGTACTGATCCCGTCTCTTATGATAATCTTGACTATTTCAACATAAATGCAGCCCTCAGGCATCTAGGGAATCCAGTGAGGTTTATTCAGAATGGCTTCAACATATTTCTTGTATTTATTTAAAATTTTGTTTTTACTAGCCTAGAGTTAGTGAAATCAAATTAAACGAGTTGCTTAGGAAAATGAGCCGTGATGTCCCTCTGCTGGCCAGCTTCTCTGCAGTTTGCATTGGGTATGGCATCTAGAAGTCTTCATAGTAGTTATCAGTAATTATATAATTTTAAAATGACATAATAATTGATGGATCTCATCTCATGGAAGCAGGTTTCAATAAGACAGTGGTTAAGAAATCGAAGAAGCAAGGGAAGACTGTACCCGTGGTTTCATTGCAGAGAGTACAGTCCTCTATCTCTCTGACTGACGAAAGGCCCACTCAGATAATGTTGTGCCCGGCACATGCTGTGCCGAGAGAAGAATATTCTAGAGGCAGGAGGCAAGCAGGTTGCCAACTTGATCGGTGGGGTCTGTGTTTGGAACAGAAGTGTCATGGCCAGAGTACCATCAGGGCTATGGATGCATGTGTGTAGGGGTCCAAAACGGTCTTAATAACTGTGGGGTTTGAAAGAAATTGTAAAAGCCCATAACCTTTTTGTATGAAGAAGTACAGTACTTTACCTTACAGGGCAGCTGTGAGGGAACACCCGTCTGGAGGGAGAATTGCTGCCTCAGCAGCAGGGGATAAAGTGACAGCTGCAGTAGCACTAACCTGGGAAATCCCTCACACAGGACAGCCTGACCCTAGGGCTCCTGCATTGCTGTGTGGCCTTCAGAGACCTAGCTGGGTAATGTTGTATCGGAGAGCACAGAGCGTAAAATTAGCTCTGTTAATTTACTCATTTGCCCATCTTAATGAAACTAATGTCATCTTTTCTAATCTTGAGTTCAGCTATAAGTGGATGCAACAGTTTTATTCGATAAGGCATATGCTTGTAATCCTAGCACTCGGGGGGCAGAGGCAGGTTGATCTCAGTGAGTTCGAGAGCAATCTGCTCTACAAAGCAAGTCCAGGACAGCCAAGGCTGCATGGAGAAACCCTGTCTCAAAAACAAACAAACAAACAAACAAACAAAAAGACATATACTGTAAGCACTTCATGAAACTCCAACATAAGCAATTAGTAGGGGTCCTTCATTTCTGTGAATTATTAATATGGAAGTGAAGCTTAGAAGTCAAGTGTTTCAGTCTTCAAATGAAGCTAAGTGTATCCGCCAGTGTGTAATATCCGTCCTATCAACCCACTGCACGGTAAGAGATGAAGGGTGTGGAGCAGCTCCATAGAAAATAAGAGAATTTATAGAAAACAGCAAAACAAGCATATCTGGGCGCCTTGTTTTATTTTATATAACACATTATTGCTATACAGCTTGGGCTGACCCGGAACCGGTGATCCCTCTGCCTCAGCTTTCCAAGGGCTGGCGTTACAAGCATGTACCACCACGCTTGGCTTATAATCAAAGTTTCAATCTGTCTTTGTGAGATAAAGAACCATGTAGCAATTCAGAAAGGATCATTTGCGGAGTCCCTGTATCCCCTTCCCTCAGCAGAGCTCAGGCTGGCCAAACTCATCTGTGATTCACAGCATTGGCTGGTACAGACTGGCGTGACACACCTGCCACCTCATGGCTTCTAGTTCGTAGGGACTGTGAGTGTTTTGAAGAGGCAAACCTGTCAGTATTGCATGCCGGCTTCTTCATAAAGTATTTACCCATTCTAATTTTCACCATTATTTCATGTATAAAATCAACAACAGACCTATCAAGATGAAGGCAGAACAATATTTTGTATGCACATAAGATAAATTTTTGTGTCTGTCTAGTTATGGAGGAATTATTAAATAGAACTATCAAAGAATTCTTGGACCACACTGCATTTGAGAAAAACATGAAGTCATCAGATGTTTTTGGTTAGGACAGAATCAATCACATTCCCCTTAGCATTTGGGGTCTCAGCAATCCGCTGGTCCTGAAGGTCCCATTTCTCTCCTAGTTTTGATGCTGTAAAAAGAAGGGATGTGTGGGGGTATTTGATTTGTGTAGGTTTGGATTACCAATTGAATAAGTGACCATTTGGTTTCTATATCCTCCACATAGCTTTAATGAACATTGTTAACATGAGGCTACGTCCCTGGGAGCTGAACTTTGCTCTCATACATCCCGGACTTAAGATTACTTGATTCTTTAACACGGTCTCAGTTTTTATTCATTATATTTAGAGCTTAAATATCCCCCCACAATATAAGTAGCCTTATATGTACTTTCCATTACAAATACAATATATATTCAGGTGTGAAATTCCAACCACCAGAGAAAAGCAGAGAGCAGAGGAAAATTGTTTGATGACACTCAGAGTAAGCCACCATCCGTCCCTTTGAAATGCTGGTCTTTGAAAGTCTCTCCTTAAGCATAACAACAAACAGCAGCCAAGATGCAGTCTCTATGTGTTTAAGGAGTGTGACATGGAAGCAGGTGTGTTTCAATACTGCGAAAGGTGAAAAGTTTCTACAGAGAAAGTTTGACTTGACGTAAATAAAATAAAACAAAAAGCCAAACCAATGTGGCCCAAGATAGAAGGGTGCACTTGAAGACCCAGTAAGCTTCTTGACCCTGTTTTGTGTCCTGCAAATGCTGGGCAACCAGAGGGGAGCTAGGAGGGGACACAAATACTTTTCTAAGGCTCCACCCAACTCCGGATTTCAGGGTCCTATGAAACAAACCAACTGTAGAGTGGCTACAAGTCTGAACTGGTGTGAACGAAGCAGATTTATCAGAGTTTAGCAGTTGAACTTAGCAGTGTCTGTCACCAAATGTCTTCCCCTGAGACAAACCTTTT
This sequence comes from Acomys percivali, assembly GCA_907169655.1. NCBI lineage: Eukaryota > Metazoa > Chordata > Mammalia > Rodentia > Muridae > Acomys > Acomys percivali. The sequence goes on from OU015753.1 coordinate 107,740,358, forward strand.
CTGTGTGATGCTAAACTCTCTGTACTGGTAGTCTGGATAGGCAGTTATGTTCATTTCTCCAGTTTGTATTTTTGTCTGAAAAATCCTGTTCGTACAAACAGAGAAAAAGTTAAAAGAGCCACAGCAATTATTTTCCAGTAGTTAAATGAGAACATCTAGAGATCATAAATATGAGAGAAAGATTCGCTTCACTATAAAATGCTTATGAGAACATGGACTTGGAGCCAGGCATGGTGGTGCATGCCTTTAGTCCCAGCACTAGGGAGGCAGAGGCAGGCGAATCTCTGTGAGTTCAAGGCCAGTCTGGTCTACAAAGTGAGTCTAGAACAGCCAAGGCTACACAGAGAAACCCTGTCTCAAAAAAACCAAACAAACAAACAAAAAATGGACTTGGTCCAACTTGGCTAATTGTTTATTCCGATCATTTTTTATTATGTATGTTATTCATATAGTTAATAGGTTAAACCCATTGTGAACCTCTCTCACCAAATTTTTGTGTGGCATTACCAAGTCTGTGAAGTGTTTTAAGTTTAAAAACTAAAAAGAGAGAAATAGAGTTTTAAATATAGGAACAAATGAATCATTGGATTTAGATCTTTGGGGAAGCACTACAACTTTGAACTAATATAAGGAACCGATACGTTTACATAACCAGAGGGGGTTCTTGTTTTTGTTTTTTAAACCAACAATAGGGTCTCTCTCTCTCTCTCTCTCTCTCTCTCTCTCTCTCTCTCTCTATCTATCTATCTATCTCTCTGTCTCTCTTTCTCTCTGTCTCTCTCTCTCTCTGTCTCTCTCTCTCTTTCTGTGTGTGTGTGTGTGTGTGTGTGTGTGTGTGTATGGTGTGCATGTGTCCTGGAGCATCTGTGTAGCGTAGGCATTCACACACATGTGCACATACATATAGAGACCAGAGGTGAACCTCATGTGTTGTCTTCAGATGTCATCCACTTTGTTTTGGACACAGGGTCTCTTTACTTGGATCTTGCTGGTTTGGCTAGACTGGATGGTTAGACAGCAAGGTGCCTCTCAGTGCTGGGATTAAGGGTGCATTCAATCCAGCTCTTTCATGTGAGCCCAGAGACTGAACTAGGTCCTCGTACTCAGATAGGTAGAATAAACCATGGTTTTCAGATTAGTCAAGCTCAGGAGCCATTCTACTCAACACTCAACACCTCACTACAGCATAGACTCTGGTGCGGATGTCTGTTTTTTGCCGAGGCCTGTGATGTCTCTAAGCATTCCCTGAAGACATCCTCTCTGTGCAGAGAACTATGTGCTCTGTGAGGTCACACCTCATCAAAGGAAGCAGAGGGTTGTTATTCTTTCAGGATCTCGTTCATACACACAGTGTATTTGGATCACAAATCATCTCATCACCTCTCACTCCTGCTAGATCAACACTCACCCTCTCACTCCTTCCAGACTTCATCACACACACACACACAGAGACACACACAGACACACTCACATATACACACACTCACACATGCACACACAGAGATACACACACATAGAGTCACATACACAGAG